>PYHW01010607.1:4205222-4256642 GCA_013186435.1 Turdus rufiventris | reverse complement strand
TTTATCAGTCCCACAGTGGGACTCAATGGCCATGAGCAGAAAATGACTCTTGGAGGAAGGATGGGTTGTGAAAAGATAAAGAACAATGGCCCATTAGCAGAATATCTCCCACTGAGATAAGGATCACTGCCCCCACCCTCAACAGATGGTGATAGAACAGATACCTTTGATCACACTCTGTATTGTAACCCAAGGGCTGACATCCGGACATGCGGCTTATAATCGTGAAATTAATGTCTGATAGCGACACATTTGTCTCATTAGCTTAGGTTAATTACAAAATTTTATGCTGATGTTTAAGCATTTAGAGTTGGTTGAAATTTGTGTCTGTGTAGAGCATTGGCTTCAAATTAAAACACCATGTTACAATATTGATTTTATTCTTCTTTCCTCTTTCCAAACTGAATGTCCATATTCTCAGGGCTTCTGAGTGGACACTACAGAAAAGCAAGCAGCCAAAAGTCAGACTAATATTTTGCAAGTTGTTTCTTTTTTAGAAGGCTTATTCAGCTACTTCTGAACAGGGTGTGTGTTCTGTGCTTCCTACCTGGATTTTATCAGAAGTGAATTGACTGCAGTTGCTTCACTCCTACTCATACTCCTTCACCCACAATCTCACCTCTTTTGCATAAAAGAAAATAAAACCTCAGCCAGTACAAACATCCCTGTCCACCCTTTTGGGGTACACATTCTTTTATCTCAGGTACCTGCAGAAAAAAAATCTCAGTGAAGTGCACAGTAGCTTGTAATATAGGTGAGAGTTTTGCTTTGCTTAGTGGTTAAGTTGCCCATTCAAAAGGTCATGAAGATTTTTATGTCTCTTTTGCCTATAAACTGTATCAAGAACCCTTCCAAATTCAAAGCTGCCATATGGGTGTTTATAGTCTAGAGATGTTGCCAAATTAGCCCTAAATCTGCATTATTTATTTTGACTGCTCAAGAGCCAGCCTTTGGTATCTTTCTTCACTTTTTCCTTGCTTAGAGCTTGGGCTGTCTTCACTGCATCTTGCCCTGTAGAGAGAGCCCTGCTCATCCTTGCTGCTTCTCTGGAGCACTCTGCATCCAACAGGATTATTTTCTTACAGAATGTCCAAAAGAGACAAAAATCCTGACTCAAAATGGTTAACAGGCTTGCTATTCTCCTCCATTGGGCTCAGGATTGTCCTCTTTTATTTCAAAACATGTTCGATTAAGTGCAAAGCTTTTTTTGACAGCCTGGACTAGTTAGCAGTTTATAAGCACCTTTCTCTCAGGCTGGGCTGGCTTAGCAGGCACCTTTGCACTGCTGGGTATACACAATGAACCATTCAAGTAGAAAATCATTTTAATAAATAGCATCTCAATAAAACCTTTGATTTGCCCTCTGAATCCTCATTAATGAAAATAAATCTCCATTACCCTCTCACTTGGCCTTACCTTCCTGTTTGGTAGAATTTTTTAAATTTTTTTTTTCAGCAGCAGCATTAAAGATTCATCCATTATTTGGAGTAATTCTTGTGCAATGCAAATCTAATAGACTTGATGCATAGCATTTTCTTTAGGGTAAAAGCTAACTGCCTTTATTCAGCTTACACAATCCCTTCTGGAAGAGCCCTTTACACAGCTCATGTCATGTCAGCAGCAATCATGGCCTGAGTGGTGCTGCATGCAAATCAGCAGCTGCTCTTTAGCTGGGCTGGAGGAGTCACATCATGAGTTTGCCAGTAAGTGCAAGGGCAGATCACAGTTAATGCTGAGGGTCTCCAGGCAGATCACTTTGTTATCTTTGCTCTCTTCACCCTGCCCAGCCAGCACCCAGGCTGTGCCAAGCCCAGCCAAGACACATCAGTACCCAGTGCTGGGACAGCAAAGGAAGAGTTTCCAGTTGTCCTGGTGTTTGTTTTCCCCAAAGTTACAGCATGGCATGAAAGCAAGCCCCCCTCACTGCAGCTGTGTCTGCGGAGGATGGAGATTCCTTGTCATAACCTCAGAGATCTGTATTACACCATCAAGACAGCTGGGAGCTAATACTGACCTAAGCACTTCTGGTGCTTGGTTTTGTTTATTTTCTTCCCCTTCCCCAAGCATGTAGATATGATGGGAAACCAGTGAAACCAGTGAGAAATGCAAACTAAGGTGTAGATATGATGGGAAACCAGTGAAACCAGTGAGAAATGCAAACTAAGGCAGTCAAGCTGACCCAAGAACCTGAGCTGTTCACTAAAGCAGATATTTCAGAAGGGTGGGGAGATGGATTAATGTCTTTAGTGTGACAAAATTCTGTTGTGATTGTAGATGTAAATCTGGTTTCATGAGTGGGTAAAAATCACCATTCCTGATCCATACCATGCAGGATGATGTCACTGAGAACTCCATGGATTTCCTTTTGCTGAAAGAGGCAAAGATGCTAAAAACTGTTTTGTACCTGTATTTTTTCTAGCAATAATTTCTAAGCCATTTGTGTGTGCTTCACATTTACTGGGAGTTTCTGTCATGTCCTCAGGGCACAGGTTTTCAAAAGAGGGAAAAGTTATAGGATTCTCACAGAGAGTAAAAAAGGGAAAAGAAAAGGTCTGCATGGGAATGTTATACACTGAAAACTGGAAACTACCCCATTGCTTTCCTTCTCTTCTACCAGCCTCTTCTCAGACAAAATCTTTGCCTACTCTCTTCTCAGACAAAATCTTTGCCTACTACTTTTCATGATGATCAAAACTATTCCAATATTGTTTTGTTATTGGATTCCAGCTCCATTGTTTCTCTTGTTATGCATTTATATGAGGTTGTAATGAAATATCTCCTGGACTGTTACTTCTCCATGTCCCAGTACAATAGCAGTGAATTGCTGATGGATAAATAAGGCTTTTGGCATCCCAGTGGGTTCTGATTTGTTCCAGAAGAAAGGGCTGTGAGAAGGACAGCACAGGTGCCTTTTGCAGTTCAACTGAAGCATTGCTCTGACCTTGTTTAGCTGAATTGTAGTTTGTGGGAGGTGATGTCATTTCTTTGGCCATGCGAGATTGCACAAGAGGCAAAGCAGTGCTCTGGGTTCGTACGTCACACTGGAGTTTTGAGGTGTCTGGAGCTACTAAACCCCTTCAGAGAGATGAAGGTTTCCTGCTGTCTTGCTAGGCAAATGGGCAGGAAGCAGGAGCTGTTGCAGAGGAGACAAGTGGTTTGGGTTTGGTTTTGCTTTTAACATACATATTTAGAAAAAAATAATCTGGAAGTATATGTGAATCTCCTTGCTCTGCTTCTTGGATCCTGTTCTCTTTCTTTTTGTGGAAGATTTCCTTGGTGACTGTTAGAGAGAAAATTCTTTTCAAACATCAAAGAACAGTAATGTATCAAAAAGAGGAGATTTCGCTATTGGAAAATAAACTAAGAGCAGTGCAAATGCCACCTGGGTTTTTCAGGTGGTGCCTGCTGCTTTATGCTGCTGTCAGTGCTCATCTAGTCATTGCTTTTTCATCTCTATTCCAAGATTTTGTGAAGAAATGAAGCACAGCTCATTCCCACAAACTGCTTTGGGTTTACAGATTTCTCTCTCTTTACCCCTCACTTCACCCTTTCTGCCCCCTCCCTCCTCCCCCGCAGCCTTCGTGCAGCCTGACAATCCTCTGCTTAATCCCAGAGAACATATTTTTGGTACTGGCACAATAAAGAAAAAAGAGACAAATTGATTTGCATTTCTTATCTGGGAGATTCACTTGCAAAATCTAGTACAGTTTCAGTGACGCAGAGGCAGGAGAGATGATCCTGTAAATCTGACATATCTTTATTGAGGCTGAGGGGAAAGGGAGTGGGAGGATGGTCTGAGCTCACTACAGGAAATCATGACTTTGTTTGTTGTCTCAACACACGCTTCACTGAGGGCTTCCTGGCTGGTGTGGGGATGCCCTCCCAGTGCCATGAGCACCCAGTCCCAGGTTATCCAGGTGCATGCAGCTCCTCTGGCCTGGCTAGAACTGAGCAGGGGGAACAGCCCCCTGCCAGATGGGGTGGACACACGCCCTGCCAGTCCAGCCACATCATCTTTAGTTTTACCCAGATGCATGTGCTAAGACAAGTGAATCAGCCAGCTCCAGTGAGAGTAGAAGTTTGCCCTTCCCCTGCTGCTTCCCTGTGTGTAAGGGCTTGGAAGGCAGAAGTAGCCAGAGTAGAAAAATCACCTTATGGAAATGTCTGGGGTCTCCTCATTCCTACAGCTGCCAGAGCATCCCCCCTGTTGCCTGTCTCTGACAGTTGTGTCGTTCAGGTTTCCTCTACATCAGGCTCAGTAACTTCTTACCTGTGCTATCCTGCCACTGTCAGTGCACCTCTGACACCTGAGGAGCAGAGCCTGTCCTGATCATCAGCTGTCAGAGTCCCCTCCCCTCTTTAAAACAGGTGCTTGGTCAAAGCCCAGCAGCAGCAGTGACATCCCTTGTTGCACTACCTGGGTGTGCTTCCAAGTGGGACACAGAAGGGGATTTTTAAGCATCATTTTGGGCAAAAAGAAATGAAAAACTGAGAGGTGGAAAAAGACAAGTATAATTGACTGGATGAGACAGTAACCTCCTTGGGTGCCTCTGCACTCAGCATTTAATGCAGCCTCTCAGAGCTGAACTACTCATGCAGTAGGCAGGAGGTTGCCCACGCCTTGGATCACTGTGTTCTCTGTTCAGGTGACTCCACCGCCTCTCCAGGCATGTCTAGGGACACAGAATCTAAGGAAATGTGGGGTTTTGGGTTTTAAAGTGCTGCTGTGGGAGCTGGTTAATCTTTCAGAGCTTGCATCTGCTCTGCTTGCTGCAGCAGCACAGCTGCCCTGAGCTCACTGGGGCCACCCTGTTTTACAGCAGTGTGAAGGAAGAAATGGACTCTTACATATTCAGTTTTCATTGCCTGATGCTCCTTTTGTCCCTCGCCTTCCATTCTGCCCTTCCTGGCATCTTCAGAGCTGCTTGCTGGAACCATGAGATCACAGGATAACAGAAACCTTGAGGCTACTCAGGGCAAGGTCCAGTCAGGTAAGTATCTCCAAGGATGGAGATTCCACAGTGACTCTGGGCAACACTTCCAGTGCTTGATAACTTCAAAGTGAAAAGGTTTTTTCCTTGTGTTTGACCAGAACCTCCTGTGTTTCAGTTTGTGGCCAGTTCTTCTTGTCCTCTCACTGGACACCACCAAGCAGGGCCGGGTTCAGTCATCTTTGCACTCTGCCATCAGCTCTTGCACACATTAATGAGACAGTCATGAGCCCTTCTCTCCCCAGACTGAGGTCCCAGCTCTCAGGCTTTCCTCACATGAGCAATGCTGACTCCCTCCACTGCCTTGGTGGCCCTTGGCTGGACTCACTTGAGTCTCCCTTGTATGGAGGAGCCACAAATGGGCCCAGCATCCAGATGTGCCTCACAGTGCTGAGCAGAGAGGAAGGATCACTGAACGCCAGAGCTCTCACTTAAAAGCATTGCCAGATGTGCAATTGGTTGTGGCAGTTCTGTAGCCAGGCCATGAAGCAGACCAACTTCAATGAATTTTCTAATTTTACCTTATGCTATACCAGCAGGGTAGTTTGCTATTTGGCCTTGAGTAATCTCTTCTGAATGGCAAAGCAATCCAATCAAGTCCAGCCCCATTGCTGAGTCTGTGATGAAGTGATTTGTGGTGCTGGCCTGATTCTTGGGTCATTTTCTTCTGATTTTTCATCTTTGTTCAACCAGCATAGAATCATGATGCCAAATGTGGACAATTGACATTTCCAAAGTTGTGTTTTAAGGATTTCTAACTTGGTTTTTGTGATTTACCTGTCTTTGAATTCTCATGAAGGCAAATGAATTGAAAACAAGAGTTTCCAATTTATTTTAAAATGTTCACATCATTCATGAAATACATGATGACAAATATTCTATAGTCTTTTCATGAGTGGGCTGGTAGCCTGTGTTATTTAGAGACATTTTTGAATTGATACACTCAATCAATTCTTCAACAGTTCTGCAATGTTCAGGTTTTTTCATTGGATTAATCATTCTGTGAAATCTGTCAAGTAGCCATCACCCTGATGATGCTATTTTTGTCACTTCTATCTTCATGCAGAGCTAGATATTTATTATGATAGCAGACTGTAATATTCCAGTAGGATTTCTGTCAGGTATTAGCCATTGTGGAAAGGCATTTTTGCTAAACATATCCTGGGTTGCATGTAAAGAAATGTGACCAGCAGGTCGAGAGAAGGGATTCTCCCCCCTGCTCCTCTCTCCTGAGACCCCACCTGCAGAGCTGCCTCCAACACAAGGAGGATGTGGAGCTGTGGAAGCAGTTCCAGGGGAAGCCATGAAGATGCTCTGGAGACAGGCTGGGAGAGCTGGGGGTGTTCAGTCTGATGCAGAGAAGATTCTGAGGAGACCTTAGAACTCTTCCAGTGCCTAAAGGGCTCCAAGAGGCTGGAGAGAGACTTTGGTCAAGAGCGTGGAGTGACAGGACTGGGGGATTGGTTTCCCACTGGCAGAGGGCAGGGCTAGACGGGATATTAAGAAGAAATCCTTCCCTGTAAGGGTGGCACAGGTGCCCAGAGCAGCTGAGGCTGCCCCATTCCTGGCAGTGTCCAAGGCCAGGCTGGAAGGGGCTTGGATTAGCCTGGGATAGTGAAGCTGTCCCTGCCATGGCACAGGGGTAGAAGTGGATGGTCCTTAAGGTCCCTTCCAGCCCCAAACATGCTGTGATTCTGTAGCTCCCTCAATTTTCTGTAAGTAGAAGATTCTTTTTCTGCTTACAGATTGCAGAATGATCATGTTCCTGCCCACTTCCTGTTCTAAAGCTCAGACCAGCTTAGGAAGGGATTCTCTGTAGCAGCTCTAGGTTTTTATTTCATCATTGTACCAAATGTAATAAATATACACTTTATTTTAGATACTTCTGGAAAAGAGATAAATGCAGTGTGCAAGGTCTAACTGTGGCTCAGAAGACAGGCCTGTGAGGTGTAAGAATCCAGCAATGTGGAGATAACCAAAGGATCTGACCTCACTTGTTCTGATAATACTTCATGTTTGAGTTCTGATGAATTGCTGGTACATAACTTGTTCCAGACTTTGGGAAAAGGGGTGCTGACACAGGAGGTACTTCCTAAAGTATAAATCCCCTTTTTTTTCTGGTCTTGTTCCAGGCATAGAGGTGTTAAATTCAGGCACTTTTTGTGTTTAGCAGGCACCATGTCTGTGTGCCTGACCGGTTATGCAGTTCCCCTTGGCTTCTATGGGCTGGGTGCTCCATCAGCTACACCTCCCACACGAGATGCAAGGTGTCCTGCCCCAACCAGCCCTTCTTTGAGTGTGTAGGGACTCTAAAATTATCAACTAAGCTTTTTAAAAGAGTTTCAGTAGCTGCTCCATGAGTTTTCCAAACTCCCTGGGAAGTATAATCTGTAAGCACAGTACCTTGACATCCTCACAAAAAAAATTACCTTGGAGCAACCAAGTGAAAGGTTAGAACTGTTGAGTGTTTTAATCAATAATATATGAGTTGGATGAGCAGTATACTGTACTTTGCAGTGTGCAATCAATAATACATTTTTTATGCTCACCTTTTTAATCCTCAGAAAAACTACATCAAAAATTTCACCCTAGACTGCCCACGAGAATCAATAATAGAGAAAGGTTGCCTCTTCCCCTTAGTACAGTTTAATGAAAAGCATAATGAATTTATTTCCTAAATGATGCTACAAATCTATTATACATCTCCTGGAAATACCAAGTGGAAAATAGTGTTTAGTACAGTAATAGAGTTATGAATTTTCAAAAACTCAAAATGCAACATTTAAAGTTGTCACTGTAACTCTTCAGTTTTTAAAGTACAAAATCAAGGAAAATGAAGTCTATGTAAATCAAGCTGAGTTTATTATTATTATTTATTATTTGTATTCTTATAGTGTGTAAAATCCTAAAGAAAGAGACCATTCCAATATACAGGGCAAATAATTCTCTCTGTTTTCCATTGACTTTTATGGTTTCACAAATAACTCAAGACTGTTTCTGTGAATGGAAGCCTGGCATTAGCTTGGAATCTATTTGTAATCTAATGTGTGTAACTTTCAGTAAAATTGACCAAAGTTTTAAACTTCACTTTTTCTACTGAATCACATAGAAAATTCTATACTTTTGAAATTTATGTGCATTTATAGAGAATTTGCCATTATACTAAAAGAAAGATCAAACTTTTCTTACTGCCAGCTGACCACATTTCTATTTCAGGCTTGAAGGCATTAAAATTCCTGCTTGCTGAATCACAAAATGTATTGCTTTGTTAGCAGTACTTCAGATCCCCATGGACTTCTGCTGCTGTTTTAGTACATCACCAATTATTTGTGATGTATTATTAATTATATGTGATCTATACTTGCACCACTTACATGGCTGTAGTGGTAGCTCATTTAAACAGGAAGAAGATTATGTAAAAAATGGCTTTTTCTTTTTTTTTGGTTTTCTGTGGGGCAAGTTACCTGCTGGTGGCATAAAAACATTTTTATCCTAGCTGTTATGGAAACTCTGTTGTGTGCATGTCCATGCCTGGCAGGAGCAGGGTGTAGAACATGCTCACACTGCTCTGGACAATGACTGGGGAGAAGGTTGGAAATGTGAAAGAGAGACTTCAATCTCACTATAATCTGATTTTTCTTCTAGAAAAGAAAATATAGTTTTTGGAAGTGAAAAAAGATCGTTGGGAAAAGAACCAGTTTTATTTTCCCATATGGATTGTTATTATTTTGAGCTACAATCTGGGAAAACCTAAGAATTGGTCCTGATAGAGCTGAGATGGGGGTACAGCAGGCAGTGTGCTCTTTCTTTGGCATTTCATTTTTTTCAGTGCTGTTTTGGAAGGTACAGCATTTCAGAGGTGACTTTTGACTGGATTAAAATCCATGTCATGTCACCAACACCACCTGTAGTCACTAAAATGTCCCTTTGTGTGAGGTGTCTGTGTGTGTTGGGAATGGCTCTGCTGTTGTAACGTAAAAAGATGTTTTCTGTGTCCAACAGGATACAGGATAAACAGCAACGGGAAGAAAGGGAAAATTGGACAAGTGAATCCTGCCACTCTACTCTTATCAGAGCCCACAGAAACCATGAGACAGGGATCCCTCAGCAGTGTGTCTGACTGCAAATGTGGGGAGATGGGTGTGAGGTTTAGGCTATCTGGTGGAAACCTCCCTGTGAAGAGCTGAAAAACAGAATTCAACTTCTTCAGAAACACATCACAACAGCTGTTCCAGTTTCTACTGTGTTGGGATCGGTACTTTAAGATAAAGCTGTATTTCCTTATCACTGCTCACAGCTACCTCGGTTCTCATGTAAAACAAGTTTTGTAAAATCCTACACAACAGGGAAGTAAAATTCTAAGAAAGCAAATGTAAGTGTTGCTGAAGGTAGGAACTAAAATCAATTAAGATTTTCTCACAAAATAATTTCCCTCATTTGCAGTCTACTTAATTGTCTCTGAAACCCTTGCACAGGGATGCAAAGAAAATGTCACTTTTTATGCTGTTTGTCTCCTTGAGAAAGCATGCCCTGGTCGGAGCAGACCCATCCAGAGCAAGCTTGTGCTGGTGTCTCAGAGACCACCAGCAATAAATCTGAGGAGCATAGTTCATCCTGTCCCAGCTGCCGGGGGAGCTCATCCCAAACCCACGCCTGTCCTGCCTGCTGCAGGGATTGCTTGGGAGTCACTGCCCTCCCTGCCATCAGGAGTGAAACCCTCGGCTTCCTTTGTCACTGGAGAGACAAACACCCCCGGAGTGTGACTCAGACTCCAATCTGCTAATTTTCTGGAGGTGTCTGCCTATCTGCATTTACTATTGAGGGAGTACAAAATGACTAGTCTCCTAAATTAGGTGTTCTGCTCAGATGTTTCAAGGTGGAAGAATGAAACACTAGCTAAGTCCTGAGCACCCTTATAAAGGCTGAACTTCTTGCCATCATTACCCAACCTGGATAAAGTCAGCCTGCAGGTCAGTCTGAGTGTAGCATGGAGAATGCAGGCAGTGACAGCTGCATGTCCTTGGCTCTGGCTGGACACAGGCAGTGGTGACGGCCCTGAAAAGGAGCAAAGTTCAGAACAGCTGTGTCTGCTGCTGCAGCTGGGGCAGGGAGGTGAAAATCTGACATCCTGGCATAGGTAAATGGGGTAATTCCCAAGAATGAGATTCTCTGACGTGATTACTTTAAGCAGTCTGTTACCTGTATACTATTTCTATTTTGTGATTAAATTTTCTACTTGTGTGGTGCTGAGCATAATCCTGTACTCACCAAGGCAGTGGAAGCTACAGTCAGCTGGTGCTTTGCAAGACAAATACCTTGACAAGGTGTAAGGAATTAGCAGTGGTTGTTTCAAAAAAAGGATAAACTTTATTATGCTCATGGTTCATGCAAGACTTTCTCCTCTTATTAAAAAATAAGGATGTCAGTAATAACCTATATTATCCTTAACAAGAAAATCACAAAAATTCTTGATGTATGCCGTTCTCTAACTAGAGGGAAGTAAAATATGTATTTAAACATTGCAGTACAAACACTCCTAATCCTGAAGTTAATAAAATAAGTTGGAAGGGGTTTTTTTTCAGTCTTTGTTTTGTACCAGTTCTAATCTTTATCAGTTTGTCAGGCTGGATGTAAACTTGAGAGATGCCTTGCAGCTTTGCAGAGATCATGGATGGCAGGCTGAGATGCAAAGCATTGCTTGTAAGTAATGGCAAGTCTCTCCCTTTCTTCCCTCTATTTCCTCTTTTCCCCACCACAGTTGTTTTCCTGACCACACTCATTATTGGCAATAATTTTTTATCCTAAAAATGCTGACCAGAGAACTCTCCCTTGTGTGCCATAGCTCACAGGTAACTCTCCACAGTGATTATCGTGGAATTAATAATTTTACTCCCCCAGGAGGAAGACCCCTGAGCTGACTTTCAGCAGAATCCTGTTATCATTATTATTCTTGAATACCAACAAATTTACATGGGGCTGCACGACAGCAGTAGACGTCATCTGAAAGTAGTTTGCAGTGGCGCTTTTGTTTGATTGCTGTAGTGCTGGTTAAAATTCCTCTCAGCAGCACTATTGCTTGATTGCTGGGTGCTGCAAATTCTGGAGAATTAGAGCTGTTTGAGTCTCGTGGATAGACTGTGGTGATTCAGCAGATATTCTGCCTTTGTTCTTTTTGCAGCACCCCCACATGAAAACCTACTTTTCCTACTTTGCCCATGGAGAGACAACCTATTTTATTTCTTTTAAACACCTTCAAATGACGTCTCCTGAGACTTCTTTAGGGAGAGAAAAAAAGACCTATTGTTAGTTATAACCTGCTCTCTCACTGAGGTACTTTATGAAATCAAGGGCTGATAGATGACTTCACTTACTTCTGCCTTACTTTTCAATCCTAGCTTTACATTCTCTAAACAAGGGAGGGGAGGGCAGGTTGAATAATGCTGCTGAAGTACTTGGGGAAGTAGAAAGATGGCAGTGCTAGATCCAGAAACTTCCTGCTGCATTTTAGATGTGCATGTGGAACCTCAGCCTCCGAGGAGAGTGAGAGGGTTGAGGGTTGTTTCCATCAACACTGCTCTCTCTTGGGAGGAATGGGTGCATGGTCCCATGTCAGCTTCGGACTTGGAGCGGGATTTTCCAGTCAGCTGCAGCCAATCTGAACCCACTGTGCTGTTGGAGGGGATGGTCTGCCACAGCTCTGAGCTGCTCTGCACTCCTGTCCAGTCATCTGCACTGCTTTAATGGCCAGATAATTCTGACCTGAGCCAGGGCAGCTCAGTGATCTGGCAGAAACTAAACCTGTGCTTTGGGCTTGTTTTCAGTGGTTGCTCACCCTCATCCTGGGGAAGACGGGATGCTCTGCAAGTTCCTCCTGTGTGGTGAAGGAGGGCAGACCTGCCCCTTCACCAGGCTCTTGTATCTGCTGAGACTGCATGAGAAATTGCAAATTTAGGTGTCTGAAGTGGGAATGCTGACTCTAAATAGCCAGTAGGCACAAGGATTCCTTTCAAAGCTTTTCCAGTATAACTGTCTTCAGCAGCAATCTATTAATAGTCCTCTGATTTAGAGAAGTACCAGTGGCAATTAACATTGTGAAGTGACACCCATTCAAGGGTGGAAATGCTTATTCCTGCAGTGATGATGTTATTGCACAGTGCAGCTTCTGCTCAGATTGGTGTGTTCATGGAGTACTGGATTGAACTGGGAGCTGTGAAATCTCTATCAGGTGAGGAGCTTTGTTAAAGCATTGCAGTTCCTTGTGTTCTCAGTGGCTAACTTGTCCCGTGTCCCACAGTAAACTGTGCAGTGACAGAGGCTGGGCTGCCACACGTCCCAGGGAAGCTGTGCCCCCAGTCCTGCCTGTGGAATCGAGGTGCTGGGCAGCAGGGCTCCTTGGAAAGCCCTTTGGGAGAAGCCTCTGTGGCCCCAGGGCCCCAAAGCTGCTCCGAGATGGTGTCATGGTGCACAGTGTGCTGCTCCCACAGGTTCTCACTCCTTCCCTGATCCTCCCCCTAGCCCACTTGCTTGTGTGACTCTCAGGGAAGCTGCACACATAGGGAGACCTCAGAGTTGACTGGCAGACCAGATCCGGATTACAATGCTCTGTGGATTTTACAGGCCAGATTAAAGTACTTGGAAGGATCAGTCTGGCTCATGGGCTATATATTTGACATACTTGCTGTAGGAAAGTATTAGGAGTTGTAAGAAGGACTAATGTGAGCTTATATTTTACAATTTGGTGTGGTAACTGCTTTGTTAGGGAAAGCAGAATTGGAAGAAGTTGTACTATTTTTGTCTGTTGGGTTTTTTGTTGCAGCAAATGCCTGTAACATCTACATTGAAAAGCAAACCTCATTTTCCTCATTATAACCATTCAATTAGTCTCATCTCTGCTCCCATTTTCCAAGCAACTTAACAAGATGAGAAAAATCCTTCAAATTGCACTTATAATATAAGCACTGCCAGTGAGCCTTTAGCAGGCAGGAAAGCCAATGGGACAATCTGCATTTACAGAGAGCTGGTAAAGAGCAAATGCATTTCAGCTGATAAATGGCAGGTAAAGGTGTGTGTCTGCATAATAGAGTTATCACCTGTAAAATGTTTTCCATGTAGAGTTGTTAATGTGCCTTGCAAGGAAATGTGAGTGTTTTCTACTTTTGAAGCATAAGGAAACTGAAGGACAAGCCTGGAGCAACATCCCAAGGACGTGCTGCCATAAGTAGGAGATTCTGTGATGGTGTTGGGTGTCTTCCATCTTAACTACCCTTGGTGAATCAGTCTTGAACAGCTTTTATGAAATCCTGTGTCCCCTTTCCAGTATGAAGCTGTTACTGGTCCTACTGGGTGCGATGAGAGGCTTCAGCTCAGGGCAGGTTTCAGGAAAACCCTATGGAAAGCTGATTCTCCAGCAGCAGGTGACACTGAACTTCTTTCTCAGGCTGAAAATGGGACCTGCTTAGGGGCGACGCCTGGCCTGGGAGAGAGAGGTTTCATTTTAAGGCACCCTTCTTTCTCTCCTCTCTATTTTCTGTCTGAAAATTACATCTTCTTGGTAGAAAAAGTGTGTTTGGTTTTCTTAAATATTCGGATAGCTTGGATCCCTGTCCAGCTGGTTACCAGGCAAACAAGCAGGTCCAGCTGGTCAGCGTGTGTCTGGAGCTTGGAGTGGTCTGTGGGAATGCAGGATTGCCTGGCTGGTGCTGGGGCTGTGCTGAGCAGATGGCAGCATTGCTGCTGGGCCAAGAACACAGGACAGCTGAAACACCAGAAGACATTGGAATCAGAAGGGATGGGGAAACTGTGCTACAGAAATGACCAAATAAATTGATAATGGTCAAACCCTACAGGTAATGTAAATTCATTAGCTCTGCTATTCTCTCATACAGCAGCAGAAAAAGTTTACAACTGACCTAAATTTTTTTGGATAGAAGAAAAGTAAAACCCCATCAAAAAACACCCAAAACCCAAAAAACAAAACCCAAACCAAAAAAGCTCAGGCTGCAGCGTAAGAATTATCTGTACCACCTGTTCTTGTATTAGTTATTCCTTAACTTTTATATGTAAATGTATATAGATATTTTGGGCAGAATTTGTAGGCTGAGTTAAGCAGGGTGAATATCATAGGTAATGAGGATAAAATAGTATAAAAGGAAGGTTATCTTGATATTTGCATCACCATCTTATGTGGAACTTGGCATTGTGCTGCATTTCATCTTTGTCTTCATTGCTTCAGTCATCAAATTTCTACTTTTTGGAAAATAAATTTATGGAGAATGTGGACATTTAAGTTTAGCATTAGAGATCATATAACAACATTTCTGATGACTTCAGCTACTTACTATTCTGCTCTTAAACTTTCAGTTAACACCTCTGAGAACACTTGTTGCCCTATTCTTTGTAGATGCCAAATTTTACACGGGTTTAAAACAAAATGACTGGCTCCATGCTAATTTTTATTCCTTTAAATGGGTCATTTCTGGTCCCAGCAGGCTCATCCGCAGGCTGCTGGACTGTGGATGGGTGTTGAGGGATTGAATTATGATGTGCTTTCTTTCCAGCAGTGTTGGTTTCTGGCACTGGCACCAGTTTTGTCTGTACCAGTTTCTGATGAAACTCTTCCAGATCGTATTTAAATTCACCCATCAAAAATAAGAGGCAAACCCCCTGGCTGACCAAGAAATCGCAGCTCTTCTTCTCCAGACCTTCCTTCTTCCCCAGACCTTCCTTCTTCCCCAAACCTTTCTGCCTCTCCCTGTTCTGTGTTTGGAGAAATCTCCAAAATTCAGGAACTGTTCTGGAAGCCAGGGAAGAGGAACTGTCTGGTGTGATTATGTCTCCATTAATCAGTGGGATTTCAGTGTAGTTTGGATCAGTCTGTAGTTCCCAGCCAATCTGAATTTGCAAAGCTTTTTGCTTACATATTTTAAACCAAATACTCAGTTTGCTGAGAAGAGATTGAGCTTTGAAAAATAAGATGGAGTAGTTCATTGGAAAATCCTTACTAAAGAGTGGCATTGCTGTCAGGTCCAGAATTTGTTTGCCAGATGTTAATTTGATAGAGCTGGGGTTGGAACTGCTCCAATTGCCAAAAACATATAGAAGAATTGTGACCTTTCAGGGGGGAATTTCTAGTCTGACCATTTCTTCTCCAGCAACACCCTCCTTTGATGTGTTTGCCATTGCAGAGTTAAGTCTTTGCATTTGCTATCCTCTCATGAATTAGTGGCCATGGATGCTTTCTAGTCTGTCTTTTAAATGAACACTAAAAACTTGTCAATCTCTTAATCTCTTGGCACCAAAAAATAGCTTTGATCATTGCAGGATACAATTCCTACTAAAGGTGCATGATATAATATATATATATATATATTTTTTTTTTTAATATGTCAATCTTTGCTAGAATTTCCTTGAGCAAAGTGACTGGGACACCAATGGGGAGAAAGTTAGGAAAGACAAAATTTCTATAGATAGATGATATGCTTAAAATACCTCTTTAAGAAGCTTCTAAAATTTGTAACTGTTGATTTACATTTTCAGAGTAGTACAGGCATTACAGCAAGCCTTGTTGAAGGGCAGTATTAGACCTTTTATTTACAGAGTGCAATTGGGTCATTTCCCTCCTGTAAATATTGCAGAGCAAATGTTTGTTGTCTTGATTTAAAAAGGCTTATCAGGAATTACAACTCCAGTGTAGCTACACACAGTTCAGTCTGTACTAGAGCTCTATCTGCTGCAAAATCAAGGCCAACATATTTTAAAGGCTGGTTTCAATGGAGATTAAGGAAAATCTATAAAATGGGATTTTCCTAAACTAAGATTCAGGTTAGGGTAAACGATATTTAGCAAAGAGATTAACAATACATGACATTAAACACAGGATGTGCAAAAAGGAACAGCACGCTTACTAACTCCTCTGAGCTTTATATTATCTCAAAACATAAATTTTGTTGCCAATGGAACTCTATATAAGAATTAATTAGGGAACTTCACAAGCAGTCAAAACTCTTGTATGCCATTATAAATTTATCATTGCTGAAAGGATCTATTTCTGCTGTCAGACATCATGCTTATGTGGCAGAATATGGAATAAATAATCTTCTTCCTGTATAAAGAGCCCTGGAAAAATGTTTGGAAAACTTGTTTTTTAAAAGCCAAACGTGTTTATTTTCTGTAAGGCATTGCTGATGAAACAACCAGTGAGTATGCTGCCATTCAACTACTCACATGATTGCAGCAGATCCCTTGGTCTCCACAATCACAGGGGTGTGTTGAATACTGCAGTGCTTGAGCCTGTCCATAGGTGTTTCCCCCAAAAGAGATGCAGAAAGTGTGCTGGGAGTAAACCCAGACATCTAAGGGCTTAGGAAAGTCCTCTTGGACTGCAGGACCAACTTGTCTTTCCATTAATTTTCCTTTCAATTGCATTAACCATCAACATTTGCTCAGTAGTTTTCTAAGCTTATCTCATTCCAGTGTTGGCATTAGATGTGTAATTAGATGTGCAATACTATCAAGATACTTGGGAAAGCCAGTACTTTGTATTTCTGTTTCTTATATATAGTTAAACATTCTGTGCTACTACATATTTCAGTAACTCAACATCTCCACCCCTATCAGCTATCAGAATAAGCCATAGAGGGAGGGGAATTACATATGCTTCTTAGAGACTGGATTCAAGGCCAGCCAGTATGAAAATCTGAATGCCTCAGAGGTGTTTTCCTGCAGTATGTTGTTACTAAAGTGACTTCTCTTGCAACTGAGAAAAATACTTTTTCCCGTTCCCTGTGCACTCTCAGGTGCCTTGTGTAGATCAAACACCGTCACAGATAACAAGACATTCAGATTACTGGGGTCTGCATAGCACTAGTGACACAAGCTCCTGTGCTGTCCCACGAGAGCACTCCTGCCCTACAGTGCCAAGAAACACAGCACGAGGGGCTGCTGAGCAGTGGTGAAAGGGGGAGCAGGAAAAGGTGATGAAAGCTGCTGCAGAGCCCATGTACCCCTCTGGGGGCTGGGCTGGCAGGGCTGGGGCTGTGGGGTACTGCAGAGCTGGGGACAAGAGCTGGGCAGGGACATGGGGGCAGGGGAGGGAAGGACAGGGCACCTCGAGCAGTGAGACCCTGAGGGGCTGCCCAGAGGAGCTGGCTCAGGACAGAGCCCTGGGGAGTGTCAGCAGGCACTGGCCCTGCCAGGAAAAGGCTGTGCCTGGGTATTCACAGCCACAGTTACAGTGGGGGCAGAAACACTTCAGAGAAAGCAATGTTCTAATTTTTCCTTTGCCTCTTGGAGTGTTATCCTGTTGTTTTCAGCTTTGGAGAGCCTCAGATAGGTAAGGACTTAATGCTGTCAAAACCTCCAGTCTGAGTCTTTCCTAACTCTTGGTCATTTTGCATCAGATCCTCTCCCATCTCTGTTGCATCATTTTACTGACAAGCCAGATTTTCCAGAAATTCACACTTGCTGCACATCTTTCACACACACAGACACTGTACTGTGGGTGTAATCCTCATCCTGCTTTGTCTGCTATTTTTATCCATGCTGTATGTCACCTTAAATGCACAATATTAGACAAAACTTCTCAGGAGCAATTTTTTTTTAGGTGGTAAATCTGTGTGGTTTAATGTTATCATTTCTAACTGAATGTGATATGTTGAGCTGTGTGAAGCTATTGCCCCATAAATACCTGGGAGTGCTGAGATGTGTTTATTTGTGGTTCAGCTTGCCGCCTGATGAGCAGGGGCTTTCTCACACATTATTCTTGTCATTCTTTCATGTTTCATTCTCTTACAATCCCATGGTTGGTTGTTTTTTAATGCCATGAAGTTCCTTTGGTGATAAAAAGCCTTAGAGGCATAATCAAAGTGTGGCTTTGCTAAAGTTAATCCATCATACCACTCTTACCAGTTTGCAATGTTCCCCTTTTAGTGTAGTGAGTCCCTAATGTGGGTGTGATGTGCATGAAACAAATCCCCTGGAGGGAATCCTGCAGCCTCTCCTGGGTGCTCTGCTCCTCTGGGCTCTCTACCAAGACACAGTGCACAGCCTGGCAAGAAGTCAAATGCCAGCACTTGTGGGTACACCTGCCCTGCTCAAGGTTAGCCCTGAAAAATTAATTAGAAATTCAGGTTGGATAATAAGACTGACTGTCTTTTAGTGATGGTATTGAAACAGTGAAATGTTTTCTGGAAGAGATTACAGTTCTTTTTAAAGAAGAAAGGCAAGACAAATTTCTGCTGGGAATGGGTAGGTAGAGTTGATTTGGATTTGGGAAGGACCTTGGTATTTTTGGAGGTCCCTTCCATCCCATAATTCTGCATTCTGTGCTTCATCATTTCACAGACAGCCTACTAAAAGGCAAAAATCCTAATGGAGGCTGTTAAAATGGACATCTGACAGGTTCCTGTGAATTACAAGCCAAGCAGAAGATCTCCAGAGAGAGGAGGAGAAACAGCTCTGAAAACCTTGTACTGAAAGATGGGTCTGCACCTGAGAACATTAACACAATGTGAAAGCTGCAAACATCTGCCACCAAGTGAGAGCTGTGTGCAACCAGATCTGTGTGAAACTCTAACTACAGCCTGTTCTGAGCGCACAGGAGCAGCTGAAAATGTGGAAATGTTGAAGAAACTTGAAGTTAAGAAATGAGCAGTGAAAAAAATATCTCTGTACTTTGATTTATATATTAATTTCTAATGTCTGAGAGTTGAAATCTTGAGCTGCTTTTCAAACTTAACAATATTTATGAAACGGGTTAATTGAATTATTCAAGTTCCCGAATTTTAAACATATTTGATTTTAAATTTTGATCATGTTGTGAGTAAAAGCTATCCTGGCATGAGGTGACATTTGGGGGAAGAACAGTGTGAAGGAAATTACATTTTGGTGTTATATTTTAAACATGGTAGCATGGAATGTTTTGACAATCCCTAGCTTTTATTAGTTTAGGTATTCAGTTCTAATGAAAAGCTTAATAATAGACCATGACCACCTCTGTAGAGAAAACACAGAGGCTGTAAATGTTACAGAAATAGTGTTAATGGTGAACTTAGAAAATTAATGCTTTGGAGGGAACACCCTGCTGCCTGCTGCCTGAGTAGAAATAACAGATAAAGATGCTGAGGCTGGGCTGGATTGCAGTGTGGAGGGTGCAGGATCTCGAAGGCTTTGGGCAGCAAAGATCTCTTTGGATGGTAAATGGAAACATGGTGGGCAAATCCAAAGCAAAGCAAACTGGAAGAAAGAGTTTTAAAATGCTTGCCCATGAGGATGTGTTCAAAATTGTTGCAAGAGTCATAAGGTGTTGTATTGCTGAGGACCACTTAGGCATGTTTGCTGAGTTAGGAGATGTAAAAGAATGAAAAGAGCTGTGAAATGAGGGAGAAAGTTATATTAAGGAGATAATGTAGAAAGTTGCTAAAATGAGGAAGTAAATGAACAATGCTATATGCTTATTTCTCTAACTCATCTATGATGGTACAGAAATACTTAAATTGAATTAAAATGAATATATGCTTTTATCCAATGAACAGTTCTCCAATTTTCCTTACACAAAGCTCACTTATTGCATAGATCAGATTTCTTCATAGTATTCTATGCTGGCTGTGCCTGAGGCTCACTGTTGGGCTTGAAGGAGTCTTGATTTCTTCAGGAGTGGTAAATTCAAAAATTCCATTGATGTATTTAGATGTGAAGGCAAAGTGGGCTTGATGAAGACTTTATTCTACATGGCAATTTAAGACTGAGTTATGCACAATTCCTGTTTTACCATCCAGCACCCCGTTTGTACCATTAATGTGATCTCCAGAATTTCAAGCTTACTGAAGGTTTCAAATGAAAGATGTTTTGATATTTATAGGTGTTAAACTTTTACTTGATGTCTTTGTCCAAGATTTCCTTTCTCTTAAATATACATCTACTCCTTATTCTATTTTATTTTTTTCTCTGAGATGGAAAATTTGTTTAAAAAATTCATCTGATGCTGAGAGCAGAACCAGAATCTGTGTCCAGTGTGGGCTCAGAGTGAGGTTTGACTGACATTGAACTGGGTGGTTCCTCCTGATGGATGAAAGTGAGTGGGATATAAAGACAAGGCTTCTGTAGTGTGATCCTCCCTGCTTATTTTTAATACAGATATTTTGTTGATAGATTGAGGTTTCAGGGAAACCATACCAAATACAGCTTTTGGGCTACAAACTTTCCCAGCCTTTGAATACTTATAAACCAAAAAAAAAAAAAAAAATCTGTTTAATCACTCTTAGCGTGATTTATACTTTGGCTCTCCACAGAGCTGCTTTTAAATATTCCTGAGGTCAGAGGAGGATGAACAGGCTGTAACATGTGTCTGATGCTGAACAGACAGGTATATTATGGTCTACCAGCAGCAGGAGCCGTGTGTTCTGCACGGGCTGGGTGTCCTGGTGTCACAGCCTGCCTGTGCTGAGGGAGCTGCTCCTCCCTGCCAAGGCAGGGCCAGACCCAACTGCTGGTCCTGCTCACTTGTCCCAAACAATCAATTTATCTGTGCAGCCACACTGATGCTCCAGCTAAACTTGCTGCATTAATTATATCTGCCCTGAGCTTACAAGCTTTTACAGCTATTTGGAACATAAATTTTGCAAGCTTGCAAGTCAGCAAGGGGTTTTTCTTTTTCCAAGGTACCCAATTTGCAATTAAATGAAACTGCCAGGTGCTGGTCATTACCAAAACTCTCCTTCAATCTGCATATTTAGGATAAAGGATTGATATTTCTAAGTTATTGAGTAAGTACTGGGGAATGGTTATACTTTAAGACTTTGTGTTGCAGACATTCTGTCACTCCCAAAATGGGACTCACTCGAGTATGTTCTTGCCAGGGAATGTGACAGAGACATTTTCTTCAGTGTATTCCTGTACAAGTTAAAAGCATGGGCTGAGATGTATGATACACTGCTGGGTCTAATGTGCATTGTCTTGGTGTTGTGAGTAGCTAATGATGGAGTATTTGGGCTCTGACAGAGATGTATAATTTTCAAAAATGCCTACTAATCATATACCACAAATCCTATTTTAGAATGTAGCAGTCCATGTAGTGGTGCCTTGGTATACTCAGGGAGATCTGTGCTCCCTCAGGATGAGGTGAAATGTGTAATTTGGGAAATCTGAGCAGAGAATTTGTGAAGAGATGGCAAGGAGACAGGAGTATCCCTGAGCCCATGTTAGAAACTGAGTATAATTTTGTGAGATTCTGGATGCTTCCTTCTGTGTTTCCTTAAACTCAAGCTGTTTTTGGATAGCTTTCATCACCACGCCTGAATTTTTATATTAGTAACCACACTTATTCAGACAGTAGTCCTTAACTGAAAAGGTAATGGTTATGTGGGTGTTCTGATAAAGTAGGAAGGAGAACTTTTATCTACCAAGCATTGTTTTGGGTCAATAATTAGTTTGTGGTCCCCCAATATGAAAACCTACTGAGTGTCTATTTGATATATTTATTTTTGATGAAACATTTCATTGCTGGTTTAAATTATCTGGCTTCTGTTTAATCTCTTCCAGTGGTTAGGTTGCTATAGGAAAAGAATGTAAGATATGTTATATTGCTCATTACTTACATAAATTACATAAATATTTGAATATTTTGGTATTTTAGTCCTATCCGTTGTAGGGACTTTGTTTTGAAAAGCGTGTTCTTATATCAAGCTACAGCAGACTCCCTGATTGTTCTTAGCAAAATAAATGGCAACAGAGCTATAAACTGAACTGAAGAGAGCTGCTTTTAATAGAAACCTGCAATCTCAAGTTTTCTGCAGAGTGCTCTTGGAAGACAAAATCTGGAAAATGAGCCAGGCTGGGACAGCCCCAGAAACAACAGCCCAGGGACCCAGAGCTTGAATGGCATCAGTGCCTCCTGTGAAACCCCTGACTGAGGAGAGGAGGAGCCCAGCCAAGCCCTCTGTGCCCCAGAGTGGAGTTTCTTGATGTGGGGTGAGCATTTTCTCTCTTTGTGGAGGGGTGTTGTGAGCAGGCTCCAGAGAATGCTGCTCTCACAAAGGGCAGCCTCTGCAAAGTGGGTCATGGAGGAGTTACTGCACAGGCAAGCCCAGCCGTGGCTCCTTTTATCTCTGCTGATTTCTCTCCTTCTCTCACCTCTCACTCCCAATGTAGATCAGATTCCTTAAAGCAGCTGCTTGACTTCCAAAAATGCTCAACCCTCCCGTCTCCTGCGGAGAGGAGGAAACGGTTACTATGGCTTCAGCACACAAGAACAGATGCATTTCAATATGCTGGGTACTAACCACGCTGTTAGTGCTTCAGGCTTTTAAAGTCCTGCCTAGGATTGGCCATGGATAGCCCAGATAAGGCCACCCTGGCTCTGAATTCCTCCCACTTTCTGATATTACAGAATCAGTGAAAAATAACAGGAGAGGTGTGAGTTGTGCTTCTGCTTTTCCTTTCCTGGGGTTTCACCAGGTTTCCCACTGATTAAGGACCCTAAGAGAGGGCAATGCATTCAGATGAGCCAAAGGCTGCATCTGGGACTGATCCTACCCTCAGCAGACAAGAAAGCAGTCAGTGGATATGTGGATTAATGAAATGGGGATGGGAAGATTTGGCAATTTCAAAGCAAGATGAAAGGGGATTTTGGTGATTATGCCATCTACCTGTTAATGTATTGCAGGCTATTCAAGGGAAAAAAGTGCACATTGTACATTGGAGTTGAGAGAAACTAATTTTCAGACTTTGGGGAAATTGGAGTGGGGATCTGAGTGGTGTGGTTTGAACCCTCCTCTCTGTTTGTGAGTGAATCATTAGAAACATTTTGACATTCTGCCCATGCAATCCTATTCACTTCAGCTTATTTCTAAACCCTGATTCTGTGCTCTGATGTATTCATTCTGAAGGGAGTCGGGGTGGACTGGGAATAGTTTCTCGATCTTTTCCTCCATCACTAACTTCTATGGGAGCTCTAAATAGAAATGTAGCATACTTTGCTGAAGCACATGAAATGTCAGTTCTACAGTGCTGTCATTCATAAGAACTCAGTGAAGTTATGGTAGCCAGTTCCCTAAAATCACACTCATTTTGGCATTTCTCTATTTTCTCATCTTGGTAGAAAATGGTGGCTCTGAGAATCAACCTGGCTAATTTGAGTGAGACCTTCCATTAAGTGAACAAATAAGCTCTCTCGTTCTGATTGTCTCAGATCTTGAAAGGTTTTTAAAAGTCCTTTTTTTGCTAACATCACAAAGCTTCACAGTTTAGAAGGCCTAGAATTCAAAGCTTCATCAGCATTTTTAATCTACAAAAGTAAATCTTCTGTGCATCTTAGACTTCTGGTAAGTGGGTCTCTTATTTTGTCCTCCACTATTTCTTTTGATTGGCATTTTACTGCTGTTTTCTAAGGTACCACAATTCATTTCTTTCATATATGAAAATTTGTTTAAAGACTTGTCCATCTGGAAGGTCATTTGTTTTTTAGGCATCTTTATAAATCAACCCAAGTACTCTAAACACGACAGCAGTTTAATTTATAAATGCCCTCAGTGGAGGAAATTCAAAAAGATTTGAATAAATCATTGAATTGTTTAAGACTGGAGGTCATGCAGAAAGAGGCATAAAGGAGGTTACTGGAGTGATATCTCCAGGGGAAGAATTAACAGAGCTGTTTCAATAGCAGAGAATCCCCCAGTCAGTCAGCTGGTGGGACAGGTGAGCCCCAGACAGAGTGGGGTGCAGTGCCCAGGGGCAGGCTGTGCCCAGCCTGGGTGTCCTGTACTGGCAGGAGGGTGGCAGTGCCCAGGGGCAGCCTGTGCCCAGCCTGGGTGCCCTGTGCTGGCAGGAGGGTGGCAGTGCCCAGGGGCAGCCTGTGCCCAGCCTGGGTGCCCTGTGCTGGCAGGAGGGTGGCAGTGCCCAGGGACAGCCTGTGCCCAGCCTGGCACCGGGTGTCCTGTGCTGGCAGGAGGGTGGCAGTGCCCAGGGGCAGCCTGTGCCCAGCCTGGCTGCCCTGTGCTGGCAGGAGGGTGGCAGTGCCCTGCAGCTCAGTGCAGAGCGTGTGTGCAGCTCAGGAACGTGCTGGCTGCCAGGAAAGGGAATTGCTGTTCTTGCCTTTGCTGACAGCTCCTGAAGAGCCTGTCCTGAGATGCTCTGGGGTGCTGCAAGGAGCAGTGTGTAAATGCAATATATCACCAGGCTGTGCCTGAGACAAGGCTCAGGAGCCCAGGAGGAGCAGCCCTGGGTGTGTGCAGGCTCCCTCTGTGATTCTGCTCCTTGCCACATGTAATATTCCCTCATCCTGTGCCTCTGAGGTACACGTTTGTCTTGGCTAAATTCTTCCTTCTACTTAAGCTATATCATCTCTGAAAGGTTGTGGCAGAGCAAGAGTTGGCACCCAAATTTCTTTCTTATCTGGATACCGTTTAATTGACTAGTCATTTTTGACTTTTTATACAGCATCACTTCCATGTGTGACTTTCTTTTCATTCTTGTTCTGACGTGAACAGGATGTGATATGCTCAAAACAACATCTGAGGCTATCAAAACACAATGAATAATGTCTGAAAATATATAAAAGAAAAGGGGAAAACGTTAAAAAGATTTAGTTGCAGTGAAAGAGCATCTCATCTTCCTACATGATTCTTGCCCTCTGAGGCTTACCTAGAGGTGAGCCTAGGAACCATCAAAAGCTGCCCTTTCTTTGACAGTCAGGACTTATTTCTGTGACTGCTAAAGCCCTTTGCACATTAATGCCCTGGCCCTTTGTTGGCTTCCCTTTTTCTGTGGCTTGGGCAGGACAGCTCTAACAACTTCACTGAAATGTCCAAGAGCAGAATAAAATCAGTCTTGAAATGAAATGTAAGTTTCTTTATCCTTGTGGGATTGTGTGTATATACAATAAAAGGGAGTTCAATGTTCTTGCTGGTTACTTATAAAAATACCCCTCCAGCAGCCCCAGTTCACTGAGGCACTTAAGCGTGGATTTAATTTTAAGCACAGAATTAAGTGATAGCCAGTTGTCAGCTCTGTGCTTTTCATCTCCCCAGCTCGAATTATCTTCCTTGCTGCTCTGATCATATCTCCCACTTACATATTCTCAGTCCTCTGTGCTCCCTATCCTGTCACCTGTTTCACACACCTTAATCTCCCCTTAAGAATGCCACCCAGTTCATCCTGCCTGCAGGGATTGCCTCACACAGAGGCAGTCTCTTAATCCCACTTGACACTGGCAAATTCCCTTGACCTGCAGCACATTTCTGAGCACAGGGCTGCTATTCTTCTTCCCTTGGCCTGTCCCCCACCTTGCTGGTGGTTCCTTGCCATATTTGCCAGCACTTTCCCAAATAATTCTCTGCCCTTATTCCTCTCACTCATCTCATTGTTCTTTACCATAATTTAATTTGAATGTGTGATATGGCTTAAAAACTGCAGAATAACAGGTTTCACAAAGAATTAACATGTTAAATGACAGGGTCAATATTCTTTGTAAGAGCTGTGTGTGCAAATTCAGGTGCAAAGGTGGATCTGAGCTCCAGCTGGCTCAGGGTGGTTCATTGCTGGCATTGCATGGGAACTGTTGATGTTTGAGGAAAGGAGGCCCCACAGAGAGACACCAATGTACACAGTGTCTCTCCTTTGCATTTCACTTGCATGTTAATGCTTTGTTTTAGAGCTGATTGGAAAGGCTGATTTCATCAGTCTGTTATTGGAGGAAGGTATTTGCAGAGGACAACAATAATGAAAGCTATTAAAGCCTCAATATATCCCACCTTTCAAAACTGAAAAAAATTGGAAAAAAATTCATCCTTTCAGATTTTTTTGGTCTTCATCTTTTTAGTTCTTCCAATTTTAACATAGTAAAAGCAGTAAAACCTCTGGTGAAGGGCAATTTAAACTTTCATTCCAACTTTGATGTCAGAGGACAGAATTTGGTCCCTCATGAAGTTGTACTACTATTCACCACCCGTAATATAATAAATCAGTTCACTTCTTTATGATAAACTGCACTTTAATTCTTACAAAGCACTGCAATTTCACTCTACTGAAACACTTTTTCTCTCCAACAAAGTTAATTGCAAGTCATATTTATTTACCTGAATAACTTTGTCTTTGCTTGCTGCATCACTCGTTTTTCAGTAAGTGCTACTGGGATTTACTGTGACTTGTTAACTATTACTTCCACCAATTGCCTGTTTAAATTGTATTATTCAGATTGTAACATGACTGAAATGACAGGAATTAAAAATAGATCCTTTTCTCTAGGGCTCAAGACTTGGAACCATAAAATAAAATGCCTTGAACACTTGTTAAAAGCCTAGATTAATTCTAAAATTCATAAATAAAGCGATTGCAGCAATTAACTTCATCTCTCTTAAGAGACTCTAACCATACAAGTTAATCTCTGAAGGTTCTTAGAAAGAATTGCCCACAGTCATTTCCAGGCAGAGGTCTCACAGAGTCCTGTCCTACTTGAGAGGTTCAGGCTCACTGCGGCAGGATGAGTTCCAGCTCATGCTCCTAGGAGTCTGCATTTGGTTTTGCTGGAAATGTGCTGTGGGAACAAGAGCCAAAAGCAGTTGTGGCATATAATCATTAGCAAAGACTTTTATAACCTTTTTAATAAGTCAGCTCTGACCGCATTTCCAAATGTGTCACTGCCACCAGCAAGTTATTTTGGTTGTGAGAATTAATTCAAAGCCGGTAACAAACTGCCAGGACAGTTTTATCTGAGGTTCTGCTCATAAATTTGAGAGTGCCCCATTTACCAAGTGACCAGTTTTACTTAAACATTTTCAAACACTGCTTTAGAGAATTAGCCCAGGAGAGGGAGAAGAGTTGCCATTTCTGTTTAAAGCACGAGCAAGAGGTTTTTAATGATCTTTAGTCTGCAGCTCCCACGGGGTAACTCAGTATCGCAGCAATGTGCTATTAATTAGCTAGGTTGGCTAATTGAAGCCACGATTGCATGCAATTCAATGTGAGTGACAGCAGCTGCCCAAAAGGAAAATAAAATGTACGTGATGTGAAGTTGCTGAGCTCGCTGTGCCTCCTCAGCCTGCAATAGGTGCTGGAGCTGGCTGTTTAAACTGGCTCACAGCTATCCACAGACCCTCGTGGTGGTATTTGCAGTCCCTAGATGGTAGCTGAATGCTCCTGGCCATATCCTTCACTCCAGAAAAGAGTGAGCAAATAAATCCCCAAAGAGCTGCAAAGATCCATACTATATCTGAACTAGCTTAATTGTTTTGTAGCAAAGCAAAAGAAGCTTTGTTTTGCTGGCAGGGGCAGGAGGCAGATGCACACCTTCACATTTGGACTAAGCTGGCCAGTCCCAAGGCAGCTCTCATCCAGGAGCCAGGGATCTGCAATGCAGAGATGAGTATCACTACCTTCAATTTTACAGATCAGAAAACTGAAACACAAAAAGGTAAAATGAATTACCCCAGATCTGTTTTTCCCATGGTACTGTCATTTATAACTGGAGCTGGTCCATGCTAATTCTTCATGCAGTTGGCTCTGAAGTTTTCTGTCCTGTTTTGTGCAGCACATCTTTAATCACGGGCAGTATATTCTGTGACAGAGCCCTGTAGGTCCTGCACAGTGGGTGGATAGAACAATAAAGTGAGTGTGTAAGGACTGAAGTGCAGCTCCTCATCACAGTCACTTGGCAGCTGTGCCTTGAGTTCAGAACACCCTGAACGATGGTCTGATTCTTAGCAGATTTATCATGGGTAAAGATGTGATTGCTGATCTCTGAAGGTTCCTTCTGGTTTTTAACTGATTATTTTGCTTAAAGGCATGAAGTGTCCCAGAACTTTCTACCAGTTATAAATGCTATTTTTCCCCCTAGGACCCAGTGGAATTTGTCATGGATGATTTTGCTGCTGTTAGGTTCTGGGAGGCCATTCTGGCTCACTGTATCTACAGCACTCTCAAATGCTTGGTTTAGTTACATTTCAAGAACAGTTTCTCTATTTCTTGTAAACTGCAAATGTCCTTGAAGAATAGTTAATTCTCTGCAATTTTCCCTCTTTGATTTTATCAAAATGTATAACAAACACGAAGTTAAATTCCTTTTACAGATAAAAATGAAGGACATATGGTTGAAAAGGACATATGGATACAAAATGTGCATATTTATATAAACATGTCCATTATCCTTTTCTTTCTCTTGTGATCAAAATGTGCTGAGACACAGAGGACGGCATAGTTCTTACACAGCCAGATGTGAACCTTGCAAAAGGCATTAGGAAGATTTCCAGTGATTTCCCTAAGCCTTGGATCAGGCCTTTGTTGCTGGGTGAACACCAGTGAGCAGTTTGGGCCAACTTTAACCATGTGTAAACCCCTTGTGAGCAGTTAGAGATGGAAAATATTTTCAGTGTAATTTCATTTCCATTTTGAGTGTGCACTAAATGACTAAATAAATAAATAAATAAATAAATATGAAAAATAAGCTTAACCAAAGAAAAGAACAACCTGAACAATGGATTCATAAGGAAATGATGATATGGACAGAGAGGTTTGCCTGTGGTTTCTGATCCAGTTCCCAGGGACATCTCTAGGAGATAACTCTGTTTGCATGTGAACAGTGCCAGCCACCTCCTCTGCCATCTTCTGAGAGCCTCAGCTCTTGTGTAGGTAAACAAATCAGCAAGTAAATAAATGTGTAGTCTGGAGAGCTACACCAGTTACATAAGATGAAGATCTGTTCCTGAAGCATTTGCCTGTAACATCAAATATTCAGACAGCCCAACAGTTTTGCTGTTTGAATTTCAAAATCTCATAAAGATAAATCTCATAAAGTGCTCTGCTGTCAGGTTATAAACATGGTTTGTGTTTTTCTTGTGCTGCTTTTGTTTTCTGAGAGAATTGTTTTCATAGTTTAATAAAGAACATTCATGTCCATGACACACCTTCCAGCAATCCTATTTCCATGAAATACCTCATCAGTGGCAGCTTTGGATTGAAAATGGGCTTTTGTAGATCATGGGGAGCATTAAAAAGAAGATGTTTTCTTGTCTGTATGTTCAACAGCTTTTTAATTTCTCTTGTTTCTTTCAAGCAGCATTGCAATTGCCTGTGTTGGTAGAGCATTTTACAAATCACTAAGATTTAAATTTTCTTCCTAGTCTCTGATGCGATTAAATGCAGCCAGACAAATTTGGAAGATTTGCACTCTCTTATGGGCAATAAGGAATATTTCCTATAGCAATTCCTATTCTGTTAATACCAGGTAGAGTGTCCATGTGTATATTGCATGAGTCTCATTTCATTTCCCTTGTACCTTTAAATGTTGCTATTTTTTATAAGTAATACAATGTAAAAAGCCACTTCTCAGTAACAGAGAGGAGAAAAATAAAGGGTATTAAAATATTGAGTATTTTCTGGTGAAGCAGATTGTGCTTCCAGCTCCCATTCCCATTCCATGGAAGCTGAGGGCTTTCCCTTGTTCTTCTGTTTACTGCTACTCAACCTATTTGACATACAAAGGAAAACGATTGTTCTTTCCTTGCTTGCATAAAGAGCTCACAGTTAAGCACACCTGATCTTTTCCTGCTCGATGTTGATTTTGCAGTGCATTGTGTACTACTAAGGATATGAAAACAATCTGAATCCACCAGCAGCTCAGAAAGTGTCAGCCAAGGATGCTAACAGGCCTGAAAGTTTGGAGAAGTTTGGATTTGAATTTAGATGACAAGCTTTGGCCCGGGTCCAGCTGTTGCTAAAAACCATCCTGGTGTGCAGACAGTAGCTCTAACAAGCTGGAGGGATGGGCTGCCAGCCAAGCTTTGCTGGGCACAGGCAGAAACCTGTGCCACGTGCTGGATAGGAAGTGCATGACAGACAAAACATTGATGTCCAGGGGCCCTGGACACACACACAGGTCATTCTGGGGCTGGACAGCACCCCAAGGGCAAGTAACATCTGGCAGCTGACATGGGCACAAGCACACCTTGAGGCACAAAGGTACTGTGTCAGGGCCAACCACACTTTAAAAAACACCCCAAAAGGCCAGGAAACACTCCTGACAAGTGATCTTGACCCCTTGGGACTGCAGTGTGAAGCTAGGAAGTCAGCCTCAGTTCTTGCTCTTGCCACTCAAATGTGAATATGCAAAATATGGAAGCATATTGTCTGCTGTCACAACTCATCTGTAAAGCAGATGTTTCTTTTGGGGAATTATTCATGCTAAAGATCACACTTCAAAGCAAACAATAATTGTCATTTGTTCCCTTTAAAAAAAAAAAGAAAGCTGGAAATCAAATTAATGACTACATTTCCTCAAGGGAATAGAGAGAAGAGGGAATATGATCGTTTTGGTATATTTGTAGCAAATACTTTTAGGCAAACATATTGGTTCCACACTATTTTCACATGGATTCAGATAAGAGGGATACAAATAACAGTCAGAGGAATAAATGAAATTGCAGAGGAGGATGGGACAGGAAAAAGAGTACAGAGGGGCTGAAATAAGAAGACTGTAAAATCTAGAGGGTTGATACATTTGGGCAACAAAGAAAGCAGCATCCTGAAGGGAAAAATAGCTCATAAATTGGTAGAAATTGCAAAATCCTGCACCACCAGACAAAGCCAGGCAGGTATTTTGGGGGCAATATGGTAAACATAATGCTGAGAGACTTGGCTCCATGTCCTGCATTATCTGCATCTGACATGTCCTGGTGTGGGCAGGCTGGGAAGGCTGCAAGGAGAGGCTGAAACCCATTAGGTTTTCTTATGGGCCACTGCTTTGCAGCCTCCTGCTTCCAACTTCATTCCAGTGAGCTCCTACGACTCCACAGCAGCCAAAAGCAGTCGTGTTTCAAATTACTGCAGGGTTATCACCCAGAGCAGTTTCTACCTGCCTTGGGTCAATCACAGCATGAATGGCAGCCTCTAAGTGTTTATGAATTGCCTGGGAACTCAGAGTGCTGTGTGACACCGTTCTTGGACTCTCAGGCTGCTTTCCTATGAATAAATTAAATGGTGCCAAGGCACATTCCCAGGCACCACACCTGAGCTGTGTGGCTGCATTGCCAGGATGGTCCTTCTGCCATAGAGGTGCAGAACCCTCTTTTGGGTTTGGATCCCATAGTTTGTCACTATAGAGATCTTCCACATGAAATATTTTGGACTCACTCACTGGCCATGGTTTTCAACAACAATATTTTGCTGGGTGAATTTGTGATCTTAACTGACTATATGCATTATTTCAGAACTGGAAAAAGACCTATTTTGCATTTATGTCAGCGATGTAAACACTGATGTATGGACCTATATTCCTGTTTATTTTTAGTGAAAGTTAAGAAAATATTTTGAAAAATGATAGCAATATTCTGATTCTTCATATTTATCTCTTCTTGAAAATTCCTTGGATCATTAATCAATTATTGCTACTGCTGTACCAAAGACTATTCAAAAAACTATAAATGCATTCTGGAGTCAGGCTTCATCAAGTCTTCTCATCATCAGCTCAGAAGTGTGTAGCCAGGGCTAGTGCAATTGCTGTTATGAACTTTGAAAAGGGTAGTTGAATGCTATGGCCTTCATTAAGTTTTGATAAATGCATTCACTAAGTTTGTGTCCTAAAGACCTTACTTTGGCTTGACTAACTTAAGAAAATATACTCTGTGTTGGAATTTTCAGGATGAGTATCTTACCTGGAAGGTGGGAAGGAAACACAGGTGTTACTTAGATATTTAAATTTATTTATTTATTTATTCAAATGTTAAAGCTGACAATTCATGGCATGCCTGTGCTCGTTCTATTTCCTAGCTCCTAAAATCAGCTCCCCTCTTGAGCTGATTTGGGATTAAGGGGATGGTGTATAAATTGTTACATGACACGATGCTGGATAATTGAACAGCTGCTTCGCACAGAGCTCCGACGAAGCAGATGTTTCCTTTTGCTGCTGATTTAATGTTCCTCAATGCCATACAATGTACACCAGGCTGCTCCCAGCTGTGATCGCCGGTTCCTCATCCCTGAGCGCGGATCAGAGCCCGGGCTCGGCTGGGCAGGGATCCGCACGGGCGACCCGGGGGCCAGGGCTGCTCGCCAAATGCCACGAGTGCCAGTCACAGCAACCATTGCCAGGAGTGCCAGTCACAGCATCCATCCCCAGGGGCCAGAACTGCTCCCCAAACTCCAGGAGTGCCAGTTACAGCATCCATCCCCAGAGGCCAGAATTGCTCCCCAAATGCCAGGAGTGCCAGTCACAGCATCCTCAGGCACCAGGACTGCTCCCCACTATGCCAGGAGTGCCAGTCACGGCATCCATCCCCAGGAACCCGAACTGCTCCCCACCATACCAGGAGTGGCAGTCAGAGCATCCATCCCCAGGGGCCAGGACTGCTCCCCACTATGCCAGGAGTGCCACTCACAGCATCCCCAGGGCCAGGACTGCTCCCCAAATGCCAGGAGTGGCAGTCAGAGCATCCATCCCCAGGGGCAGAGCCGCTGCCCCGCCTGGCAGCACAGCCCAGATGTCAGATACGGTGCACATCTGCATTCCAATCGCTGCAGCGGGAGCGCAGCGGCACAGGGGGAGCAGCAGCGACAGGGATGCTCAGGTGGGAGTCGCCTTTGCCTCCCTCCTGCAGCTGGCAGGGACAACCTGAGCTGCTCAGCTCCATCTGAGCCTTCAATAGCATCCGCTCATCAGGCTGGGCTGGGAGCTCAGGGGGTGTTTGTGTCAGCAGGGGAACGGGAATGTCTCCTCTGTATTTACCTTCAGTGCTATCAGAAACCCCAAGCAAATCCCAAATGGTGGATGAGCTGAATAAAACCATCCATCAGGCCAAGTGGTATGCATTCCTCATCAAGCTGGAAAGGTATTCCTGCATCGTTGTTTCCTTTGTTATCACTTGGTTTAAAAAGGACGTGTGTGTGCACAGAGCTGCAGTGAGCAGCTGCATCCCCCAGGTAGAAACTCCTGCCCTGCCCTGCTCCCTGTGGCTGTAGCTGATGCTGGAGCTGCTTCCCAGGGCAGTGTGTCAGGCCGCTCCCAAAAGCCTGTGATAAAAAGAGGAGCATTATAAATATTGGGGAGTGATAGCCAGGGTGTCCAAGGATGTGTGTGCCTGTCTGTCTGTCTGTGTCTCTGTGTTAGTCAAGCAGAAGACCCTGACCCCATCCTCAGTCTTCAATGACACACTGATTTCCAAAGGTCTGCACTTCCTCAGACAAATATTTCCATTTAGTTACCTGCTTCACTAGAATAAATTGCATACAGTGTGGAGATTTTTGGACTTACAGATTTTTAAATTTGACCTGCTGGGATATACATATTGTTCTTATTCCTAATTTATTATATACATCTTTATACCCATTTCCAGTGTATTTATAATAGGAATAAAGTTTATACTTCAATCCATACTTAGTTACAGATGGGAAAATTCCTATTAACTTCTTATTCAGGAGATAAATGAGTATTGTAGTACATGGTCCATATTCTGCATTGTTATATACTGATCCACCTCCCCAGATCCTTCAAATTACCTCTTTGAAAGTGAGTGTGGGAGATGTGCCAAATTCAGTCTGGCTGAGAGTCCAGCTTATTTTCTAGAGATGTTGAATATTCCAAGGCTTGCACATTATCTTTCAGTCATGTAGAAGAAATAACTGCCTTAGAAGGCCTCTCTCCACAGAGACAACCATTTAAAATTATTGTGTAACATGCCCTTTTCTCCATCACATGGTCCTCATTTTGTTCACCATTATTTTTAATGGACCAATTTTCTCTCTTCCTTTTCATCCACTGAGTCCTTATTATTATTATCATCATCAAATTCTTTGTGGGCTGCCAGCATTTGATATTTCATTTCACTGATTTAATTATCTCTGTGTCTTTTTATGGGCCTGATTATTTTTATAGATCTCAAAATCCTCCTCTTTACCAAAATGCTTACATGCAAATCTGTTTGCTCGTTGTTTATACGGTGCTTGGCACTTGGGCTCTTTTGTACCTTGCATGTGTTCCAGGGGGTGTTTTTGGCTGATCAGATGTTACAGCTTCATCCACTGAACATGGGCAGACAGATAACACAGCAGGGTCTTGCCATGTGCAGGTAAAAGCAGGTTACACTGGTTTAAATAATATGATTTTGTCTTCTGAGCATCATCACCATCTTTGGGGACTTGGGAAAGGGGTGAAAGAAGCCACTCTGAGCTAAGGGGATTTTTGCTGTCATCTCTGCTGTAGATTAAACAGTTCCTTGCATGGGCTGCTAAGATTTTCTGCCTGACACAACACTCTAGAATGACACAAAAGAAGTACCTGCTGGCATCCTACTTTGAAAGCTCCTGCTACAGCTTTCACTGTGTTTTTCCATCCAGCTCCCTCAAACTATTGCCATTTTTGCTCTATCTTTATGTGATCCAGAATATTTGACTCATCCCTCAGCAGCACCCCAGTGGCTGGCCCCTCAATTCTCATTCCTCCAGCAAACCAGGCCAGCCATGTGCTGTCAAGAAAGATCTTGTAGCTGTTGTTGTTTCAGAGAACCTCAGCCAGCTCTGCATTGTGCTGACTGGTATCTTGTAATTACAATTACTTTAGGAATAATGATAGACACACACTGACACACTGTAATTCGGTGAGTTTCTGGGATCTATTATAATCAAGAGTCCATAAATAACTGCTTCTAATACATTTGACTAAAGAAAGTAATTGCTGTTTAAATGGTTAATTTATTGCATTTTAATTAAGTGCTAAATAGGTGAGAACATTATAATGGAAAGTAACTTAACTCAGTAAGCGTATTTTTAATAATTATTATTTGCCTGAAGGGGATCTGATGCATAAGCCATGTAATGACAAGCTCTAATTGATGTTTTTAAAGTATATTTATTATGGATAAATAGTTACTTTATTGCACATATCTCTTTCCCTTATGTGCACAGGTTCCCAGCTGGAGGCCCTGTTCTGTTTTATTTTAGTCTGTTCTTCCCTGCTGTAGAAAATTCTCTTGCTTGTGCTTGTAAAATAATCTCAGCCACTGCAGCACAAAACAGGATGTGAGCAGAGGCAGGGAGCTGCTGGCTTCTCTAGAAGAGGTTCTAGTTTTAACCTCAATGGACTATTCAGCTCTAGGTTTTGTGCAGGCACTGGGTGCAAGGCCAACAGAATCCTGTGTTCTAGTCAGGCTTAGAGTGTGACCCAGAGAAACCCTTGGAAGCCCAGCTTCTCCAGAGATGGAAATCCAAGTACCAGGGCAGGGCAGGATATCTTTTTTTGTTGTATCCTCACAACTCCCAGATCACAGAGATACACAGATGGTCCCTATTGTGTCACATCTCAGAAGAGAAAGTTTATAATTGGGGTCCTCTTGGATTCATGGATATTGGCCCCATGGTGATGGCAGGAGCAGAGCTGGGAACTCCTGCAACAGAGACAGCACACCTGGGGAGTGTGCAAGGGGCCAGACCTGGAGTAAAATGCTTGTGCAGAAAAAATGGATAAAGTGCAATGTCCATTGTTAATAATTTCATTTGCCATGGAGGAATGGGAGCTGGACAGTTGGACTTCAGGCAATGCAGCAGTGTCCCAACTGTGTTTTAATCAAATATCCTGGGAGGAGTTTGAATTGGGAACAAGTAGTATCAGATTTAAAGACCGGGGGAATAGACAGCTGATGTTCTTTCCTGGTAAAAATACCATGAGAAAGTTTGTACTGACCTTTCCTTAGCACTCCCTTGCTGTTCATCTTCGCACGTCTTCACCTCCCTGTGACTCTCTGGGATCTTTGGCATCACTGGGCAATGACTGTTCTTATTTTTTTGTGAATTCAAAGAGAGATCCTTTGAGACTAAAATGAGCAGTGGACAGGAAATGGATCTGATGGTAGCTCTGGTAGGATGAAGATAGCCTTTAAAAAGTCACTGCACTTGCCTTTTTTTCCATCCATAAGATGGAGTTAACTATGCACATTTCCTTCATGAAAACCATTTAGTATTTTCTGTTGAAAAATCCTATATATGTTATAAGTGTTAATCATTTTTGTCACTCAGGCACCGATTTAAGAATTTCTGGAGTACTCCTACATGTTGAGAATCACACCTATCTTAAGGATGAGAATATTAGATCCCAGTACAGAACTGGGCTAATTTGACAATGACATATTTTTCTGGGATAATGCCTCAGATAGATCTTACGTAAGAAAATGAATTGTATTTATATCTAGAAAGAACTATGGATCATATGTCTAAATCCAGCACTCCTGCATTTATTGAAGGAATTTATGTATGTTTATGGTAGCATTTCCTAGAGAGACATTGCATCTTCCTCTTCTGTTGGTCTGTTGTACTAATGATTAATCACCTGTTTACTTATGTAAAAATTCTCATTTCCTGGATTTTTTTTCCTATTTTTGGCAGGAAAGAAAAGCTAAATTACAGAGGACATTCTCTTTTTTTCTTTTTTTTTTTTTTTTTCCCAGGTTGTGGCTTGGGGGTCAGATGGTGGTTGAGCCAAAAGTTAACAATCCACGAGTCTTACAACTCCTTGGTTCTTATTACTGAAAGGAGATGCCCATAATTATTTAATTAAGAAAGTTGTTGAGGTAGGTCCTTAGGGATTTAATCTAATGAAGATGGTGTTCATTCAGTAAAGAACAAACACTTTAATACCAGGTACCATCCCAAGGAGTTATCCAGCTTGACTTTAGAACAGTCAGTATGAACCGCAAAGAAGAAATCATGGCAAGCTGGAATGCTACTGTCATAATCCCATACATCAAAATTAATCTTAAATCCATGTGGGGACTTTGAGGGGTGTATTCAGAAGGTCCACCTTCAGTCCAGGTTTTATTAACCAACAGAGAAACATCTAATGACCTCAGCAGAGCAGGCAGCGAGCAGGATCCACCTTAGGGCAAGAGTGAGGAACCAGTGGGCAAAATCTGACATTCACACCTCTGGATGGAGCCTAAATTGTCAGAGTAAAAACCCAGTAAGGCCAGGTCTGAAAAGGCAGCAATAACTTTCATGCAACCAGCTAGTAGAGCTTGAAAAAAATGGATACACTTCCAGATGTGGAAGTACTTGTGCAGGGCTGGCAAACAATAAACTTCAAGTCTGGACCAACCTGTGAACAAATTACTCCAGTGTTTAGCTTCTAATAATCAGCTCCATAATTAGGCAGGGAAAACATTAACTCCTTAGCCATAAAGGAGCATCTGGGGATGCCAAAGTAGGTCATTAGCTAATAAGGCCCTGCAGGCTCAGTAGAGGGAGGGGGAAGCCTAAAGAGGGCTGTTGGTAAAGGGCAGGTGGGAAAGCTGTACCACCAAAGCACTGCCTCTCCTGCCTCCAAGGTTTGCTGCCTGGGAGAGCGCTGTGTTTCAGTTCCCAGGTATTTGATTAATCTTCTTTGGGGAGACTGCTGGATTAGGAATTAGAGAATTAATTGGCAGACCTTCAGCTAATTGTAAGCAAGAAAGCAATCCCTGAAAACCACAGTGGAGATCGATTAATTCAGGAATGTCTCATCACAGAACATGAAGAACACTTTTCCCCTTCCTCTCAGCTGCAGCTTCCTACTTCAAGTGTTAGGGAAGAAACTATAAACTTGTTTGAATCACAAGCAAAACTGTATGCTGCCCCCAAAAATGGGAAAGAAAGTATATTCACTGCTTATACATTATATAACACATAAGCATATATCATTTAAAAGGACATTAGCAGCCTGACTTATTTCCTCATTTTGGACATGATGCGCTAAAAGGGAAAATGCCACTACTGCAGTTTTCTTCTTACATAAAGCAGATTTGTGTCCACAGTGCCTGTGCTCAGGTCTGGTGCACTGGAGCAGCAAATCCTGCTTGTCAAGGAGTGGATTTCTTTGCTTTTCCTTGAAGGCCATTGCCAAAGGTTCTTGGGCAGTGTGGCCCAGCAGGTGAAGATGGCACAAAGGGAGCCTGGTGGACTCTTCTCACAGCTTCTCTCAGGTGCAAAGTGGAGGCTTGTGGTAAGCAGGCACAGCTTTTGCAGAGATTTGTTAATGCAGGCAGGCAGCGCACACATCCACCCTACTCTTGATTTACATATCTCTGAAATATCCTTAGAAGGCAGGGGAAGTAAAAAATGTGGTGTGATGGAAGGTTCAATTTGCAGCTCTTCCTCTTGCACAAAGATTAATGACAAAAGGTCTGTTGAGGTTGATTTGCAGAGTCTCTTACAGCCTGGCACCTGGAGCTAATGAGAGGTGAAGGAGCTGCTTTGTGAGGACATGCCCACGGAGATGGACCATATACAAAGTGCAGGGAAGTTAAATTGCAGCTGCTAAACCTAGGAAACATCACTGTATACAAGGTATTCTATTTAATGGCATTGACTATTTATGCACATTTTTTCAGGCCACTTCCATATGTCGCAAAAACCTTGAAAAACATTTTCCAAATCACTCTCCAAAGAAAACTTTTTTTCCCATTTTTTATTTTATCTAATACCTCAGGGCTGCCTGCATCTCACAGTACTGCAGAAGAGAAAGAATTTGCAGCTTTTGAGGGTGTTGTAAGTACAAGCACATATTCAGAAATGATCCTCACTAAGACAGTTTCAACTGTAATTTACTTTTGACCTCTGGTTCAAATCTACCTCAAGAATTTTTTCCAAGAACTGTGTAGCTCCTGTGAGGCCCTATTTGTACCTTGATCCAAAGAAAGGGCTAGAACTCTTCACCAAAGGTCCTTTGGTTCCTTTGGACATGAAATTCTCCACGAGGAGAGCAGGCTGGGGTCAGTGCAGTGAGGGCTCCTTAGGGTGGGGGAGCTCAGGATCCCCTTCCCAGTGGAGGGCACTGGGACCTCGTGGGGCTGAGCACCCCTGCCATGCTGGCCATGCTCAGGATGTGCTGGCCATGCTCAGGACATGCTGGCCATGCTCAGGACATGCTCAGGACATGCTGGCCATGCTCAGGACATTCTGGCCCTGCTCACTGTGGGCTCTCCCTGCTCCAAAGGACATGGCACCTCTGCACTGGTTCCTTGGTGTCAGTGATTCCAGACCAGCACACCTGGGCTGGAGCTGCTCTGTGGCTGCTGCCAGACTCCCAGCCCATGCCTTGGGATCCAAATAAATGCTGCTCAGGCATTGAGAGATAACAACAGATGTGAGTTCTACAGAAACAAAGCTAATACTGAGGCTTCTTGCTTTCTTTTCAGTGGGCTTTTGGATTTCAGTGTTATGGCTCAGAAGCTGATGAAGAAGATGAAGCCACTTTTCCTCGTGCTGTTTGTCCCAGCCTGCCCTTGCCAGGTGTCTGCAGCAGGGGGAAGGACCCAGGCTGTGGCCAGCAGCACCATGGCTGATGTGGAACTGAACAGAGAGAAGATGGTCACACATTTACCATGGAAGCTTTGTGGTAAGTCAGATCTCTTATTATTGTTTTATCATATATTTAGAGCTTCATATTTAATTCAGGTCAAATCTAAACTACTAAACAGAACTGTTATGCAGCACGCATATCAGATAAATGAAGTGTGGGTTTAGCAGAGCTCTGACCTAGTTACTTCATGCAATGTTTTCTAAAAGCAAAAATTGAAATCTTTTATCTGAACACAAAATGAGCCTTTGTTCCCCTGCCTATTGCAGCACTTTGCATATATTTGGTTTCGAAGACTGATGAAAGTTGCCATTCTGAATCTTTCACAGGTATCATAAAGACTTGTCTTTGCTGGTAACCCAAGCCAAGAGTGTTTTGGCAAAAAGAATATCTGCCATCAGAGGTATGCAGAGTGATCTTGACATATCAGATGGCAGAAAGACAGGACCAAAGTTGATAAACATTAATAAAACATTAAAAATAGCTAGATGTTTTTAAAAAAAGAGCAATTCTATTTTTGTTAGTGTTCTCAAAAAGTAAAAAAGAAGGTATTTGCAGGAGAGGCAAACCACAGTATGAAATGCCAACATATTGGAGACTCACAAAACACAGATATGTTTTTAATCTTCCTGAAATAAATACATACTTTCTACCATCCATACTTTGAGTCTAAGGGAGAAAGAGAACACAGATAATAAAAATTTCTTTTATTTCTTCAAATTTCAAATTACATTATTTTAAAAAATAGATTTGCTCTGAATTACAAGAAATCTATAAAATAGTGATGGGGGTTTTTATGTTTGCAATCAAACAATAGTTTTAGTAATTAATTTTCATTATATTTGGTTTTGGAAATCCTGACAGGTTCTGACTATGATTAAAATGGGAAAAGTAGATGTAGAATGAAAGCGAGGAAAACCAAAATGCAATGTTCTGCATTCAACCCCCAAATGAGTTACTGAGAAAATGAATATTTATTTAAACCTCTGATTTTAGAGAAATAGCTGGGGTTTTGTCATTAAAAACTGATGAAAACGTCACCTAGGCAGTATTAGTGAGTGTTACACAGCAGTTATGGGGCAATTCCACCATGAGAGCTCAGAGCTGCTCGTCACTGCTTGGCAGAAAAATGCTGATATTGCAATGGACTGCTTTGAGAGAACTCGTGATCTGTAACCCTTCAAGATGCCCAGCAGCTGCACTCAGAGGTGATTTCACTGGGAGCTGGGATGAGTTCTGAGATAGGGGATGAGGATTCTGTCATTCCCATTAGGTGATGGTCCCACTGGGATTCTGCATCCATGGCAGGAGCACCTGTGCCTTTGCAGGACAGCAGTGTGCACCAATGCAATTATTTGCTTCCACAGTTTCAATTCCAAGCCTTCTGCTTGGCCAGGATCTCTCTCCTCTTCTTTTCCAACTCTCCTTGCCACTTTCCTCCATTTCTGTTTTGTATTCCCTGCTTCTTCCTGACACCCTTGTAAATGTAACGCTTGTTAATCCAGCGTGTGCAGCACTCAAACCTGAAACCATGCCATGGCTCTTCTCGTTCATCTATTATTTATCAGGAAGGCTTTTGAAAGCAATGATCAGTGTTTGACACGAAGCTTGGATAGCTCACAAGGCATCCCAGTTCAGATATGCACCAGCTCAGGAACGCTGTGGTGACAGAGGAGCAGTGTCACAAGTGGGAAAAGCAGTTTGTGGGAAGGGTAAAGTGCAGGAGCTCTACCCTGGCTCTGCCTCTGTGGTCCTCAGGAGCTACTGGATATGGGAGGGGCTCATTGCTTTTACACTAAAAACTGGAGGGAGAAACAAACAAAATACTCCAGTAATGGCAATATGTTATTATTTAAATCAGTAGTGCAGGATTATTTCTGTGGGAAAGTCAATTTTCTCCAGATTTACCTGCTCCCTGAAACTTTAGGTATGGGGGGCAGTCAATAAATAGCTCATGAAGAATTGCTGCCTGTGCTAGTTTAGACCAGGTCTGGCACTATCAAAGGTGTGGTCTGATGAGAAGGACCAGGAGCCTGCCTTGGATTGTGGTTCCTGGTGCCCTCTTATTCCAGCAAAAGAATGTGGCCACCACCCTTTATTCCTCACCTCTAGCTCCATCACCTGCTGTCAAGGATAATGACAGAGCTTGGAGGGGAATTCTCAAAAGTCTGGTCCTTTCCTGAAGTTTCTTTCTTGTGTATGGAGCTATAAAAACTCAAGCCAGCCAACTGCAACCAGAAATGGGCAAAGTGCTGAATGAGTGATTCATCACTTGAAACAACATTCTCCAGCTCCTTGCCTTACCAAGCTGCTCTTAGACTTTGCTGCCGTCATTCCTTCTCATTTTGAACAAGGCAGAACTCTGCAGAGAATATACAAATTCCCAAGAGTTTTCTTCAAATCTAGTTTTGTTTGAACACTAAAACTCAGTAGAACCCAGGTTGTCTGAACTATTCTTGGCTCCATCCTTATACATCCTTCTGTAACTCAGAGGCATGTCCAGCTTGGATAAGGAGAGGAAAGGATGAATGAGACCAGACTGAGGGACTACTTCATTGAGATTCTATTTTGGCTCCTAGAATTTGTGGCTAATACTGACAAATTAGTCAGGTTGGATTTTTACACTTCATGTGTGATTATGCTGGGCATAATGCTGGGCATAATTCTGCTGTCACTCAATGCAAAAATAAATACTGAAACTAATAGAGTTATATGAAAATAAAACTGATGTAAACGGGAAGAGAATCACCTCCCTCTGTGGACATGAGATCAGATTACTACCATACTCTTACTTATCCTAAAACTCCTTTATACCTCTGACAGTCAAAAGTGGTTTTAAATTGGTGGGTGGAACAGTGATAGCCACTCATTTTAAGATGCCTTTGTGAGCAGTGGCAAAGGTTTTATTGTTAGTGTGAATGGAGTTCCCTGTTAGCAGAGGCACAGTGCTGTGAGGAATGTGGGACTGTGGATGCTCCTGGTGTCCCCAGAGCCCTCCTGCCCTGCTGTGCTGCCCTCCTGCCTCAGACCAAGCCCCTGCACCAAGGGGCTTGCAAGAGGCTCTCGCTGGACCCCCCAGGAGACTCAGGGACAAGCAGGTGTTCCATAATAGTTCCTTTGATATTTCTTGGCAAGGAAATATATAACCAGATTTCTTTTAAAATCTTCCAAATCCTTCTTAGCTTTGATTCTGTGTATAATACCATCAAACTTTGGATAACATGCTGCTGTGACGACCCTTGAAATTTAATGTCAAGATGAACTCTCAGACAAGGAAACCAGAGAAATCCAGAGACCAGAAGGGTCTTAATGAGGAACTGAAAGAGTTGTCTGTGTCCTTGAGGAGCAGCGCCAAAAGGAGCAGCGGGTTAAATGACAGTCATGATCTTTTCCAAGAGAATCACACAGACGTTTTGTATTGGGTGTATTGGGAACCCATCCTGGACCTGAATGCGGGTTAAAAGGACTGAAACTGTGTTTTGTTGTTCTGTCACCTCGGGGCACCTTTCTAACCCTGTGGGATCACTGAGTAGGTAACTCAGGTGGAGGGCTGGGAGATGTGCTGCAGCTCCAGGGGATTTATCTGCACAGGCAGAGTGCCAGCTCCTGCACTGCTGCAGGACTGCCTCCAATAAACACTGGCATTTTTAACTGCTGTGCATCAAAACTTGTGAAGTATGAGACGGGCAGCAAAAAATGAGAATTGGATAAACACACTAGCACGTGACTCTGTAGAGGCTTGATGCATAATTAGCTGTAGTATTTTAGTGATCTCTTTACAGAGTTTATAGAAAAAGCAGCATGTTTACACGAGTTCAGCATTAGGAGCTCTGCTGTGATTTGTTCTCTGGAAATGCTGCAGCCTCTGATTCTATAATCTGTTGTCTGAACTCATGGACTGTCAAGTACGTCTCAAGATTATCCCTGTTTGCATGTCAAATTACATTTTTTAGGGAACACAGCTTCTATTTATTCCTAACTCTGCTGGTGATTTTCCCAGGTTTGTGCCATATGCTATGTGTCACAGATGAGTATTTTGCTGTCTGAAAATGTGACAACTCTGTATCCAGTTTAATAGCTCTGTCATGTCAGCATTGTCATTAGCACTGAGTTACAATAGTGGGTATTTAAGCACCAGATTATGGCATCCAATATTTGTTAATATAACAAATAACAAGGGCAGACGTTTTAAGTCAGTAATATTTTAAAAACATCAGTCAGTCAACAAAGTCATAAAGACTGATTTAGTGACTAATTAAACAAAGTTTTCTGAATGCTTATGCCTATCTAGATAAACTGCAGTTTTATGCATCTGTCTCACTGTGGGCTTTTTGCATAATTTACACATACAGACAAAACTCAGTTGCAAAAAACATGTAGACAATATATTTAATGAACAGTTTTAAGAGCCTGAAGATTAAAAACAGCAGAAGATTTGTAAACTCATATTCAGAATGCATACAGATATATTGTTGTAGCCAAATTCTATATGAGCTGGCTCTCCAATATAGTTTATGCAAAACAGATATAATGTGTAGTTCTGTGCAAGGTTAATGTTGACCAATTCTTTTGAAACCACACTCTCGTCCTGCTGAAAGTAAACACCCTTCTTAGTGTCAGAAGTGCAGAGAAAATGAGTGGGTAGTTAGATAAGTACTATTCAAACCACAGCCTTTTAAACTCTAGAGTCAAATAAATGCATACTGCTGAATGATAGCAGTCATTTAGTGCTGCCATTTCCCTGGTATAATATCACCAGCCCATCAAAGCAGTGAAATTTAAATCCCTTTAAAAATGGGGATTATTTATGTGCCTGAAATGACATCCTTTATTGGATTAGAAGTACAATTTCAAATAAGGACTTGATTTGAACAATAATTGCAAGTTCCTTGTTATTGGAACGGCAGCCTTGTTTTTCTGCTGTTTTGTTTCCAACTGTTTTTTTCCTCTCCCTATTTTTATAAACATTTCACTTTTAACATCTTTCCAGGACCAACCCAAAAACAGTAAGGGAGAGTTTCAATCAGCTGGTGGGAACTCATGTTTTTTTATTCTTTTGTAGCCCAAACCCAAACCTGAGCAGGCAAAACTCTTTCTTTATTTCCACACTCTGGTTTTTAAGCAGACCTAAACCTTAACTCATGCGAGTGAGCATTTTTCCTATGGAAGTAGCTCTTCTGACGTGTTCAAGTTATTAACTTTGCTTTCACCTTTGTTTAGGGTGATTTATCAGCATGTTCTCAAGGCTGCTGGGGGATGTCCAGCCTCTTGGGTGTCCAGCCATCATGGCAATGTTGTGTTAATTAGAAAAGCTAAATGGAGAAATCTTCCACACGGTCTTTGTCTCACCATCTTTGGCATGGCTCTTCCCTAACATTGCAATGAAATCTAAATATTAGTTCACTCTTTGGGTTTTCAGGCCGTACTCAGCACTGTAACCTGCTTTATGCTGAGCAAACTTCCCTGACAGAACGGGGAATGGAGAAGACAAGGAGGCAGAATCAGTGCATCAGTGTTGGTGCTGCTGTCCCCTCTCTGCTGGGCAGCTGAGGTTGTTCATTCAGTCTGGAGCCATCTGACATTTCACGTGAACCAGAGCATGAGCTAGCAGCACAGTGGGACAATAGATTTGTAATTAGCAAATATTTTAATGTGCACTGGCATGCCCTTTAATCAGCTGCTCTCCCAGCCTTTTCCTGTTTACTTTTCTGTGAAGAAGGTTTGTTCTTGTGGGAGGGTTTCTCTGAGCAGATTTCTCTGCTGGCAGGAAGGGGATGAAACAGCAGTGTCTGTCTGAGCTCAGAGCTCAAGGACACAGGTACAGACAAACATTGCACCTCCCAGGAAAACCCTGCTCTCCTCAGTGTCCAGACCCAGGCAAGTACAGGGACAAGACTGTGACTGAGACTGCCCAAGATCTGCAGTGACTGAGTGGCACTAAAGAGTCTTTGAAGAGGATGTGAGCAGCACAAGGTGAATCTCCTCAACCATTTCTCTGCTGCATTTGTTGGCAATATCATTTGTCAAGGTGTTTGGTGAAGTGAGAATATTTCTGTAAATCAAATCTACTTCTGCATAGTTCACAGAGAATAAAACATCTGTGTAGTACAATAAAACAACTTGTAGCTAGGTGAAAATTATAAACTTGCAATCTTGAATTAAACAATATCCCACTTCTTATAAACTGTGTGACTGAGGGAAAAAATGCTGCTTTTTTTCTGACCTCCTCTATCCCCACAGTGCAGGGATTAGTCCCAAGAAGGGATAATGGAGCCATAAGAGAGCAGTGGCCTATATCCATGAGTTACCTTTCCAAACTCATGGACATTTGTTCAAGTGGGGCTTCAAGGTCCTGGCAAAAGCAAAATTTCTCCCCAGTTCATTTTTCTGTGTGGCTCGTTAGGCTGCTGCTTTCTCTGTACCAGGAGGCTGCACACTTTATTGATTGAGCTGCCTGGTTTTCCCTTTCAGTGACATCCTTCATTTGAATATGTATCTGTTTTGCTGAATCAGCTGTGTATTGAAATGCTGGAGGGTTCAGCTGCTCCTCTGTTTGAGCTGCATATTTGGTTTAATCCTCTTGTGGTTTTTTGCTTGTTCATCTGGCTACTGCTTTAGCCAAGTAATTCTGGGGGGTGGAGGGGTTGCACTGCCAATTTAATTTCTGACTGGGAAACAGATTCTGTAAAATGAGTTCTGTCATTCATGGCTGCAACTCTATATTGTTGGAGTTAAATGCTTTTTAAAAGAAAATATAAAAGGTTTATTTAATTTCCAAGGCTGGCAACCCAGCATTGGGAATTCTGGGGGAAGTTCTCAACCTGGAAGCTAAAAATAAATAGTCAAGAACACGACCTGAAGGTGGGGAGGGTGAGGTGGGGCTGGGAGGTTGTGTCAGTCTAAATTGAGATTTAAAAGGACTTGCTCATTTTCTCTCTTCAACATCTGTGGATGTTGGGAAGCCAAGCACACAGCCTGGCAAAGGGAGCACGGTACAGATTCAATCACATTTCAAGCCAGCAGTGCATTCCCATGGCAGTAACTTCCCTCAGAACTGATGCTGGGATCACAGATAGAACTTTGTATTTATTCATTTTCCATGGATATAAATTCTAGACTCTAGGGGATGCTTTACAATGCAGACCTGGAAATGCCCTCTGCCCCAAACCCCAATCAATTCCAGCTGCAGCAACCACTGTTTGCTCAGCATCATCTTTCTTTTGGCACCAAGCTCCTGTTTGAGACCTTTCAAATGCAGCAGAGGAGGCTTCCTGCTCAAGAAGAATTAGCTCACCTCTCAGGAGGGACCAGACTGCAAGATGTAGCACACAAATATGTGAGTGATAGCCCAGACCTTGGGAGAAGAGTGAGCTCCATTGCCAGCCAAGGGATGATGCTGCAGCCCAACACCAGTGGTAGTGTCCTTCTACCTTCCTCATCTTCTTCTTTTTGGACAACAGGCAGTGCCTGAAAGCCCCTGAAACCAGCACTGGCTTCCACAAGTGTTTGATGCAGGTCTCCCTCCAGGGAGAGCCAGGGGTTCTGTATGGAGCATAGCTACAGGGAACAGCTCCTGGGCACATTAGGCTGGATATAAAACATGGATAGACTTATTGTGCTGCTCCTAAACCTGCTTTAATGTCTGCCTTGTCTGCAGTTGCTCATCATACAGACTCACCCAGAAAATGCCCGAAGCCACAGGATTAAACAGGGAGCTGCCTGACTAGAGCAGGAGTCAGCAGCAGAGCTGCCAAAGGAGAGCAGCCACAGCCAGGCTCTGGGCTGGGACAGCCTCCCCTTCCCCTGCCCTGGCTCCAGCTACCTGCAGCCAGACAGGACCTGGGCAGGACCAGGAGCTCACAGGAGTGTTTTTAACTTGCCTGCTGGACCCTCTCCTCTTTCTGGAGTGGGCAGACATTAAAAATTTACAGGACCTTTCTCGCTGACACAGTGGTGTAACTCCCAACACATCTGCTCTCTCTTGAGACAAAAGGTTTGTGTAAGTGGTGCCCCTGGGGGTCAGGCATCGTGGCTAGCAGGTGTGGTCCCCATTTCAGCTCTTTTCCACACTTTTTTTTCACCCTGAACACAATTTGGGTTAATGTATAACAAGAGCCCTGTAGAACTTTCCTTAATCTTTTACAGTTTCTAATTATCACTTAGTATTTTGGTATTGTTTCTTTCAAATCACTTATTACAGTATTTTGGAAATGGAAATGTTAAGAGAGAAGTGTTATCAGCAAATCTTGTGGTTTTTTTCAGTAGAACTAAGCAAGATTGTTAGCTGAAAAAAAAATAGTTCTGAGAGGTTCCCAGAAAAAAGCTTTATGGATGCTCCTTGTGCTTAAAGGATTCTGGTGCAGACTGAGGACTGTACTGGTAATTCAGTGGAATTTATTTCAGTCTATGCACCTGCCTCTCCTCTTCAAGCAGAAGCAAGTCAGGTGAATTATTACTAAAAGTTCTATGGTCCTCTTCATCTAGGCTCTGCATTTAACAGGGAAATTAAACAAAATTCAAAGGAATGCAAAACATCAGCTCTTGGAGAAAATGGCAAAGTTGCTGTAAAGTCTAGCAAGAGACAGATGTTCCGTGCTGGTGAGCAGAATGTGCACAAATGATGTTTACAGCCCCTGTTTCAGGACTCAGCATCCACCACAGGGAGGATCCTCTGCACTTCCCTACCATTGCATCCCTTTCAAAAACGTGGTACCTTTGGTGCCCACATTTTTATTTATTAAATACATTTTCTGTTATTTCAATACTGTTGCATTTTAAAAGCATCCTCCCCCAGGGCTGGGACCCGCGCCGGCCCCACCGTGACCTTGCTCTGCTGGAACGATTTGCACTGAAGCACTTTTTAATTTTTTAATTTTCTCTCTCCATTCCCCCCTCTGCTTTTCTCTAGTCCTTCCCTGCACACCCCCCCCTTTTTTTAAATTTTTTTTTTCCCAGTGTATTTTGGACTGCTGCGGATTAGAGTCTCTGCTGTAAAGGAGAGGGACCAAATGTTATCAGCGTTATCAGCTGGTGTGTAAGCGATGCTGGAGCTGAGCAACTGTGCCATCCCCCGGCTGGGATCAGCAGCACAGAGCTGGGCAGGAGGGCAGGAGGGGTCCGAGCCTGGGATGTGCTGTGCAGGCTTTGGAGCCAGCACGGCCACTTTCCCTCCGAGACATTTCCTACACAGTCCAGATTTTTATTTTTTTTTTTTTTAAATCAAAACTGGGGAAGGAAAATAAATCTGAAGGAAAAGGTTATTATTGCAGTTCATGAGCTGACATTTTATCTGAAAGCAAGAGAGATAAAGAAAAGCGTTAGAAAAAAAGTCACCCAGGGAAGTTGGAGCTGGCCTCGGCAAACACTTAAATATTTGCAGGAGAATTCTGCAGATCACAGATCTCCAATCTCCCAGGGCAGAAATTAAACCATGGGTTGGATGATCACTCACACATTATTTTATGTTTTGGGCCCAGCCAACTACTTAGAGAAAGAGGTAAAACTGAACAAAAACTGGACATAAAGCATGATGTGAACCCAAAATGATCTGTAAAGCTGTAAAAAGAAGTCACCTGAAGGCAAAGCTGCTTTTTGTTCTTATACAGGAATAAGTGCCACAGTGTGGGGATGCTTTTGCACCCATATATTTGGTATAGAACCAGTGCCTTGGCCCAACATGAGTTATAGAAATAAACTAGAAATAGTTTGTTTGTTTATTTATTTATAGAAATATAAATTTATAAACTATATAAATAAAAGGCTCAATTTCTCCCTCTCATTGACCTGAAATGCCTCCCACACCAACATATTTCACTGTTGGTCTCATGGCTATTGCTAGCCAAGATTTGTTGCTTGTTGTTTTTGTCCAAAAATATTGGCAACTTTAATCAGCCCAAGCTCTGCTTTTTGCTATGTCTAGGGGCTTCTTTCAAGGCAGCTAACGAAGGGAAGAAAGCATATATTCAGGATATCAGATCTTTTAAATAGGGGTTAGCACCTCTGTTTCAGCATCTTCTATCACAGAAAGTCTGAGATCTGCTCTTTTGGAAAAATAATTCCTTACTGACCCAGAGCAAGACAGTAAATGCACCTAACAAAATGAAAAGGATGAAGCCTGCAACCTGACTGGTATATACAATTTCTCTTCTACAAGGTTAAATGCACAAACTGCATAAAAACTGGAAACTGGTCCCTCTTTTGCCTCAAAACCTCTCCTTCAGGGAGATGAACCCATTGGAGAAGCCAAGAGCCCAGAGATGTTTGGTGGCAGCCCCTTGCTGGGACTGCCCAGGAACCAGGAGACAGTGATGAGTTTCCAGACAATTTACATCTTGTAACTCATTATCAGAATCCACAGGAGTAAACGGGGAAGTTTTCAATGGAAATGAGCTGATTTCCTATGGATAGTAATCCTTCACAAGGTATGGATGATAATTAACATAATCCTCAAAGAAATCCTTAGGAGATACTACATCTCCAGGGTGAAAAGGTCTCAGCTGAGGCACTGAGTTCTAACAGTATCATGTTTGATTTACCAATGATCATTAAGATTTACATCAAAGGTCAGGGACAATTCTGCTATTTGTAAGCTGAGAAAAAGGTATAAACACTTTAATTTATTGCCCTGTCACTGTCAATTCACTTGGTATTCACTGTGATAGCACTGCTGTTAATGAAAGTATTTGGTAATAATGTGGATGTCATAGATATTTATGCTCTCATCTCTGCCACTGGCTCAGCAGCAGATAAGGCAAGTTAGGAGTTTTGCCATTTTGCATTTTGTAAATTAAAGAGGGAAAATAAATCATATTTTGTATCAAAGAAGTACTTAACAAATATCTATCACATTGAGCTATCCCAAACAGAGATCTATCTCACCACAGAAAAATTAATACTGCAAAGAAAGTGGTAAGTGCCTGGGATTGCTGGAAGCCCAAGAGGAAAGCTCTCCATGGCTTTGAGAGGAAATAGGTTGGTCTGTGTTCAAAACATCAAGATTAGCTGACATATAAATATAGCTAATAACAAAATTTTTAAAATTATGTCTTTAAGTTTTGTGTATGAACAAGGCTTAAGTCATGAATGGGAAAATATACTCTTGGATATATTTCAAATCTTGAATCAACAAGAAAAGGAACCTGCAAAGGAACCATAACCTTTGCACAGTGGAGAAATGTGTGGCTCTATGGAGCTTATAAAAAATCTCCTAAATCTAAATTAACCTCGATTTTTGAACAGTCAGATGTGCATTTAGCTGCCTCTGCATTAATGTGGTTTTCCACACATTTTAAAATGAAACACAAATACTTTGTAATCCCTCTCCACACATTTTTAGCCTGCTCTCTGCAGATCACCCAGGGGTGTCTCAACACCTGGAGTTTGTTCAGGGAAGGTCAGCAGGAGCCTGACCACTGCCAAAGGCTCTGGCACCCAGGTTATAACCAATTCATTCCTTTTCTCATCTAGTCATAAGATATTTCATAATATTAATACAGATAAACAGCAAATGCCCTCCTCATTCTGAAATATTGCCTTGGAGCAGCAGCCCTGCACTCCTGGGCTCATGAGATCATTGTGGAGCAGCTGCTGACAGTTTGTGCATGGCATCCTAAAGGAATGCCTGGGAACTCTTTATACACCTTGGCCATTGCCATTGCTTTATTATCATGCAATCAAACATTCTTACTCATATTTGAAGAGCAAGTGCTGATCAGACAGTTCCATTGATGTGAATTTTCATATCTTTTGATGATGAAAGTCCTGCTCCATGAATGCTTTGAGTCCAGCTCAACAGAACTCAGCAGGAGGAGGAAATAATTGACAAATACACTTTAAAAACCTCTGTTCTGACACATCCTCCTCACCCACAAATCAGGATCCTGCAGGTTCAAACCCTGGGGTTGTACGAGTGGGCTAATGAGTCCCTGCCATTCCCAAGGCTTCCTGGAGCCCAGGGAGCCCCCAGCCTGCCCAGGGACAGAGGATGCACTCCCTCCTCTGCACAGCCCTCTCAGGCCTCTTTTCCACAGCTGCTGTTATTGCTGTAATCACCTCATTACAGCCTCTGTGCATTGATTAGATTTGGAAAGTGCTGCAGTGGGAGAAGGGCAGGGTGTGTGCCAGCCTGAG
>PYHW01010607.1:4175412-4205100 GCA_013186435.1 Turdus rufiventris | reverse complement strand
TAGCTAAATGCCTGAGTGGTGGCTGTATTATGAAATAATTCATTATTAGATATTTTCCCCATTGAAGTTTGTAACTCAGTGTCATACTGAATCTAATACCTTCCCTTAGTGATGCTCTGAATGCCTGTGGAGCCCTTAGCAAGAGCTGGATGTACAAACAGAAGTGGGAAATTCACAGCAGACTTATTTGGAGGCTTATGAAACGTCAGGCTGATACTCAGTGCAGACGTGACTCTGTGAAGGAGTCTTCTGGCTTCCTTTGTTACTACATGAAGAATTCATTTTGGCATCTCCCTTTAGGGCTGGTTTCTTTTAGGCCATGATTGCATTAATAATATCAGCTCATGGTGTAACTGATTGAATCCCTTTCACGCTGGGGAAGAATTAAAGCCCAATCTAATTTGCTACTGACCCATAATAAGCCAAGCCATGAAGTAAAAGGCATCATTTTATTTCAGCTTTTCTGTATGGATGTATTAATTTTTATATTTCGTACTCCTGAAGTAATTAAATGACCCTAGATGAGGAAGTGCTTAATGTAAATGTGATTTCAACACCAACACCAAAGATTGATCTTGTTCCCAGGGACCAATGTTATTTAAATAAAAAGCTGATTTCATTTCCTAAAAGCAAATACATTTTGAGGCTGAAATTATTGTTTTATTATTATTAAATTGCTCAGATACAAAAACTGGGTTTCTGGCTGAAGAATAAAAGGACACTTTGATTTTTGCAAGAGTGTACACTGTAAATTTTTTTGCATTGTTCTGCTTGCTTCTTCCTTAGATCTCTTTGCTTTAGGATTATCAAGATAACAAACATGTTCAGGTTGTAAAAGATTGTTTTGGTGATGCTCTTTGAAGTGCAAGCTTAGCCCCAGCTTTACAAGTAAGGCCTGCTTCCCACAGCTAAGCTAAACACAAACACAGGGGGCAGGTCATGCAGGAGCAGCACTGTTCCCAGGAAAGCCATTCCCAGGGGACCCAGACACGCACATTTTCCTCTCCACACCTTAAATCAACCAGCCTTACATGTAGAATTTCTGCATTTTGTGCATTTGGCCCTTGGTTTTCCAGCAGCAGGAGCTCCTGCAGGATGCTCCATGGATGTGCAGAGGCAGCAGCACAGCCTGGGGGTGAGCTCTGCCACCTCCCATCCTGCTGAGGCAGGCAAGTGTCACCTTTGTCTCCCTGGAAAAACTCTTTTTAGTCCCTGATTCCTAAATCTTAAATTAAACCTGAAACTTGAAAAGGCTCTGCATTTCTTCAGTATGGTGATTTATTTTTCCTTTTCTTGGTGATACATATAACTGATTTTTCTGAGGCTTTTCAAATTTCTGGACTCTGTGGCTCCCTCCAATAATGAGTCCTTCAGACTAATTGTGCATCAAGGAAGATAATCTTTTGGTCACTTGTGGGTTTTTTGGTCATTTTAATAATATTTAATGCTCTGTAGTGGGTCCCCAAAGGCTGTGTTCACACCCCACTGAGATGGAACATCCCTCTGCAGCAGGGATCTTCAGCAGATGCTGATCTTTGCTGAGCTGTCTTTGAGGTCCTGCCAGCTCTGAGAAGGGAAAGGGAGAAGGGCTGGACCATGTTCAGAAGGCAGGAGTCCCTTGGAGAAGAGCCTGGAGCTGGTGCTGAGGCGTGGCAGAGCTCAGAGGGCTCCCCTTGCCCTGCTCCCTGAGCATCAGCTCCTCTCCCAAGGAGACCCTTGGAGTGAGCAGAGAGTGAGGGCTCCGACAGCCACCCATACCTGAGGCACTGCAGCTTCCCACAAGACTGTTCAGAAGCAAGAAAAGTCACCTATGAATGCTAAGCTTAAAAAAGCAGCAGCGCTGATGAGTATTTTTGGCATGAACTGAAGAATCCTTTTGTTCCAGCTCCAGCCCACATGCTGATTCAGCTCAGCAGCTCTCCTCTTCTGTTCTTTTCCTCTCCCAGAGCTTTCTTAAACACCACTTCTAGGTTGCTGTTTTCTTCCAGCCTACTTCAGTTATGTTTGGTAATGATGGCTCATAAAAATATTGGCACATACTCTCAGCTGGTGGCAGTAGTCTGTGGGAGCATGCTATCAGTCAGGATATGACTCTGTTCTCTTTTCATGGTTTTGCTGTATTTATTTGATCTCATCTACAATAAAGCCTTTTGATACTGCTGAAGTGATAGGAAGGCATCATATGGTAAATGGTAATCAGCCTTTGCAATATGAAATGGTTTGAATAAATTTGCTTTGTGGAGTCTATCCAGAGCTAAATTCTGCTGTAATTTGCCACCGAGGCAGAGCCCAGACTGCTCAGCTCTGGCAGGTGAGATGTTCCTGGGACAGAGTGGGTGGTGTCACCCCTACACAATGCACCCAGGCTGACTTGCTGACCTGGAGCCCAGAACAAAGGCAATTTTAATTAGAAATAGTTGCTGTCTAATTCTTTCCTGCTTAACACTATTTACAAAATGATAGCTGAAATTGTAATTTCATTTATACTGAATATGCCAGTATTGCATATAAAGGCAGAATCACAACTCACTGCATGCTGAGGTATTTAATACCTTGAGTGACTATTTATGTCTAAATAAGTGTGGGGGGATGGAGGCGGGGGGGCGTGGGGAAACCAAAAGTTTTTTTGAAAGAATATAAAGGAAAGGATAAAGACAATAGTCAGAACATGCTGTAGAAAAAAGGAGGATACATATTTAAGAACCCAATCTTGACCAGAAATTTAAATATCCTCCCAAATACTCATAAATTCCCCGCAACAGCCCTATTTTATCCTCAGGAGTAATTTATTTGAACAGCACACAAGAAGAAGCTGCATCTTTACTGTGTGGGCTCTGTGTAAGAGCTGAAGGGGATAAAGCACCTGATGAACAAGCACTGAAGTGATGAGGGGAGGGCTCTGGGAAGGTCACTCAGTGCCCAGCAGAGCTGATGTTTGCCACGGAGGTGTCCTCAGCTGCTGTGTCCAAGAGCATTCACAGCAAATGAGGCAGGTTTATGTATTTATATATTCATACCATCACACCAGAAAGGATTTTTTTAGTGTTAGTTTACCTCACCTGGCTCGGAGCCTGGAGCCACAAGGGAGATGTTTCCTCCGTGGCAGGTGGCATGAAGGAGCTCCAGGGACATTCACTGCATTTCCAGCCCCAAGTGATAATGTTGTGATGTGTTTATTTTATTACATAATACGAAACAAAAACCATCTTATACAAAACTTCAGGCAGAGCAGTCTGTACTTTTTGGTTTTGCCATTTTTTCTGACCCTAAACCTACAAAATTATTTCCAGTTGTTACCCAAAATGGAACTTTTCTTTATTTCTCTTCAGGTTTATTAAGCTCATTTACGAGTATTTAAAAAGTGTCAAATACCACCATAGATATAACTCTGATGGATTTCTTCTTTGTATTCTTATTTCTCATATGGAATATTTTATATGTTGAATAATGAGTTCTGTTCTGTGTCTGGCAAGACTTGTGTCCGTACACTCTCAGCCCAAACCACAATGACAGAGCATTTCCACCACATCCTCCTCTCACTCTGCCACTCAGAAACCTCTGCTGCTGCTAATTCAGACTGACTTTTCATTGTCAGTGGCCGTGGAACCACATTGTGCCTCTTGTGGGTAATTTCACCATCATCTGCGCCAAAACCTTAGAGGAGGCTGGTAGAAAGTCTAAAAAGATAAAAAATAATAAAATTTTTTAAAAAACTAAGATCTCAAACAAAAAGTAAGTTAGTTTGAAAGCTTGGCTAGGAATTCAATGAAGGGGAGCAAGAAGTGGCTGTGGACATGCTGGAGATCTTCCACTGGCAGTTCCTGAGCTGAGCTGCAGCTGCCTGGAAACCTTGGGCACCTTAAAGCACAAATTGCTGGTGGCTCCTCTCTGTGAATCCTCAGCAGGACCCATGGAACCCCCTGGCCCCGACTTGCTCCGGCTGGGCTGGGGGGCTGCTCTCCATGGGCTTCCCAGAGAGTCTGGGGGGACAGGGAAAGAAATGAAAATACAGGTGCAACCTTGGCAACACAGCTTCTGAGGACTTGTCTTTTCCAATTGCCACACCCTGACACTTCCCCACAACCTCCCGGATGAATCCACAAAAATTCAAAGCTGAGCATGTGCTTTGTGTTGACACACCATTGGGGTTTTAATTATACTTATTTTCTGAAGAAAGATTTCTTTTTCTCCTGAAAAATGTTGTGAGGGACTTGAAATGCAGATTTCAACCAGCTTTATTTCTTATCTGATGTCCTTTCATTGCACTGCTGTGCCATTGTCAGAAATGTATGATCACACCTTGAGGGAAAGAAACTTACTGCCAGAGTCTGTTGATTCTGTGGAACTATATTAAAATACTGGAAATTACCTTGGCACTGATGACTGGTTTATTTGTTTATTTTCCTTTTGAAAGCTGGGAAAAGAGTGAAGTGGACTGACTGTTTTCTTCTTCTATTGTATAGAATAGTGACTGACCTTTCTTTGGAATGGGAGATCTAAAAATGGCATTCCCTGCTGGTGACAGGAGGGTGTTTGAGATGCAGGCTCCAGCCCAATCCTCTCCTCAGACGTGGGAGTAAGCTATTTCTACTGAACGGAAAGAGGGATTAGGTGCAGAATGGCATTAAAGGGAGAGAGTAATGCACAAGCATCGCTGTTGTTTCTTGAATGTAATTTTAAGTAAATGACCTTAAACTGTTCACATGCTTGAAAAGAATCTCTGTTCTGCTTGGGTAGTGTTTCCACAATGCTTTTTATTTCCAAGTGCATATGAGTAAGACAGATCTTGGATTTTATTTTTTTTCCCTACTTTCTGTCAAGCTAGCAATTCTTTAAAAAACAAGACAGAAGTTGCAATGAAGGAAGGAGCCTGGCATGGAATGAGGTGCCAAGAAGCAGTGGTGGCTGTGCTGGGGTCTGGGGAGGGCACTGGCAGTGGGATCCCAGAGCAGCAGGTCCCCTGCCAGCTGTGACACACGGGGTGGGAATGGCCACAGCTGTGCTGCTCCCTTTTTGGGCTGCAGCACGAGGCATTTGTCCACAATTACATGGAGTCCATTTATTTTCTGACACATGGGGCTGTTCCCCTCAGCTGGGAGTTCAAGGGGTGAGCAGAAAGGCCAGGCCATGGGCAGGGAGGGCACAGTGCCCTCATCCCTCTCAGCTACTGCCCAGAGCCAAGGGTGCCAGACCTGCCCAGAGTCCCCCCAGGGTCCCCTTAGGGTCCTCTCAGGGTCCCCTCTCCCGGCTGGGATGGATCCCACACCAGGGCTGGAAGCTCAGACTGGGCATGGAGCTCCAGAGTGGGAGTGAGAGGATGGCAGAGAGCAGCACTCCAGGCAGGAGCACCAAAAGATCCTCTAAATGCTTTCTCCCCATTATTTGGGGTTTTGGGTAAAACTTTAAAAATAAAATCATCTGTAGAAACCAATTAGATGTACAGAAGCAGAGCAATGAATATATTTTGATGAATTTAAGGACTCAAATTTCTTTTCTTAAAGGAAAAAGGGGAACAGGTGGGGAAAGGGAACTGAACTAGATTTCCAGGTGAGGAAGTATTCAGTGATTATAGTCAGCCATACTTTTGGAACTGTCTTATGAGTTCCATTTATATATTTCCAAAGTGGATAATTTCAATTCTTCAAATTATTGAGCATAAAATACCTTGACATTTATCTAAATGTTAAGAAGATGGTTAAAAAGGACTGAACTGGATTTTTTTTAGTTTGGAGATGAGAAGGCTCAGGAGGGACCTCATTGCTCTATAGAACTTCCCAAAAAAAAAGATTGTAGCCAGGTGGGGGTCAGTCCCTTCTGCCTTGTTCCAAGTGAGAGGATGAGATGAAATGGCCTTGAGCTGCACCAGGAGAGCTTCTGATTATATATTAGAAAAAAACCTTTCACTGGAAGAGTGGTCAGGCACTGGAATAAGCTGCCCAGGAAGGTGGTGAGGTTGGTGTCTCTGAAGTGTCCAGGAGGTCTCTGGATGTGGCACCTGGATGTGGATTTATGGGTGATTATGGTGGGGCTGGGATGCTGCTTGGACTGGATGATCTTGATTCTGTGAATCTGTAAGTACTGTGAAAGTGGACTAAAATATTCTGTTCAGCTTGAAGGCAAATATTAGGCAAGTCTTAAACTGTTTTAGAGACATGTATGGTCATTTTAGGTCTGTTCTGAAAGAGAACAGAGGATTACACAACTTTCCTGCTGATAGCTCCAGCATCCCCATTTCCATAGGCTTTTAGCCCTGCCAGGGAGCCTCAGCTCTGCTCCAGTGAGCCTGGCAGGCTGCAGCAGTGCCCTGAGCAGTGCCTCTGAGGGGACATTTGGCAATGACCCGCTCCTGAGTGTTATTCTTGCTGCTCAGCACAGACTTGATGTGCCTGCAGCCCATCCAGGGCTGCCCCATCCCTCCTGTCTCCTCGTGTGTGTCTGAGCTTTTCTGTACTGTGTTAATGTCTGTTCAACTCAGAGAGTTGGGTTCCAGTGACACTTGGGTACTGACACACCATTTCAAAAGCAGTTACTAAGCAAGACACAGCCACAAGCTGATGTTCCAGCACCTTCCACCTGCCATGGCTACAGGAGCTGGTGATAACTGAGGTACAAAAAACTTGTTTTCCTTACAATTTTTCAATTCTTCAGTCAGGATATGTAAATCTTCTTAACAAACAGGACTGATTAGGAGTGCATTTTTTGGCAAAATAGAGCACCCATAGTGCTCCAGGCAATCATGAAGCATTAGACCCAACAGGTGAATCATCAGTACATCAGAATATTTTTTTCTATGAAAAAAGAAAAACATCCTACAGATTAAAACTGCCCTGATCAGACAAGTAATACTTAAGACTGACCCCAGAGAAATGGGGCAGCTCCTGGTTTATACAAATCCCATTTATAAGATTTTTTTTGTTCGTATTATTCCCAAGTTTACACTTTTTTTTTTTTTTTAGCTCGAGAAACAAAGCAGAAAATATGGTGTTATTGTGACATTTACAATTTTGTCATAGCAGGAATTTTTCTTGCTGGTTGGCAGATAGCAATGTAACAGCACCGTGATACATTGCAATGGATGATTTTTACTGCTTCTGTTCATCTTCTATATTTTATTTTTTTTCACTACCTTTACAGGAGTCAGTCACAGACCCTCAGTGTTTATTTCAAGATGAATTAAAATGTTATTCTTTGGAGAATTTTCTACTTCCCTCTCATGTCAGCTGTGGTGCCTGTTCCTCCTGCTGAAAGGGAGAAAGCTGTGCTGTGAAAATGTTGGATGGAGTTAGTCATTCAAACTGACTTTGCATTTCAAACTTAGACACTTGCATTTCAGAATTTGTTTCAAAAATGTGCTTTAAACCAGTTTTTTTTCTTACTTGCAAACATCAGTGGAGTTTTTTGATATTTTTATTTACCATAATCCAGTACGAGTTTGTAGTATATCATTACTGACAGGTAAATAAATAATATGAATTTGTCAGACATAAGAAATTAAATGAATTTGAAAATAAAATTACAGTGCTTTGAAAAGGCAAATTCTGCATTTAAAATCAAATATTCTGAGTATGTTACATGTAGAAATTTTCATTTCAATGCTTTTCATTTTGTAGGGCTTTTTCCCACTGTGAATTCCTGAGAAAAAATAAGGAAAAAATAAAGTAGCAACCGCTAGTAGAAAATTCTTTCAAGAAAAATATTCAGCTGATCTGAATTTCCAGTTTATAATGGTAGATTATATTAGGCTTTAATTATTTGTTTGCCTTTAAAACTTTTCTTTTTCCCCTCAGAGAAGCTCCTCACACATTAGTAAGTCAAGGAAATTACCTCCAATAATAAAACCAAAAATCTTAAACATCAGGTACCTCTGATCCTCTGATATTTTTTTTCCTTTTTTCTTGCTACAAACACAGTCATCCAAAACCATATACAGTAATTTCACGATTATAAGCTGCACCCTTTTGACTAAAATTTTGGTCCCAACCTGGAAGTGTGGTTTATAATCCAGAGCAGCCAATATATGGCTGAAGTTTAGAAATCTGCCAACCCAGAAGTGCGAGCCTGCAGCAGCCCTGAGCCGAGTCCGCCCGGCCCCAAGCCGAGCCAGTAAACCCCGTGGTCCCGCCATTCTGTTACTAATTGGCAACTTTGTGAAAGTTGCCTGTGGATCCTCGCTGTGAACAAAAATGCAGTTTATAATCCAGTGTGGCTTATATTTGGAGGAAGAACAAAAAGTTGCCGACACCCAGAAGTGTGGTTTATAATCAGCTGCGGCTTATAATCATGAAATTACTGTAATTAATAGATTTGGTACTAAGGCCCTGGAATTGCACATAAAAGGTCTGGAAGGCGATTGTTGGGACTGTCCCAGTGCTCACAGCCTCCCTTGCCGGTTGTTCAGGTGGAAGCAGCACAAGGCAGTGCCAGCCCAAGCCAGCCCTGAGCAGCTGGAGATATTCCCCCCTGCCAGCCCTGAGCAGCCCCACAGCAGGGCCCTGGGCTGCCCTGGGAACACACTGCTCCTAGAGATACAGCTTTGGTCTGGATGGAGTCAATTCTCCTTTCAGAGAGCAGTTTGTGGTATTTAACTGTTGCAGGTATTCAGCATTGCCTTGTTCTAAGAGCTCCTCTAGAAATGACAAAGCACAGCTTAAATACATTCCCTTAACTCCTTTCAAGCCACTTTCAGGGTCTTTGAAATTCCAGTTTTACTGGTAGCACCTTAATGCGATGCAGTTTTCCAGAAAAGCAGGTCACAGTGCTTGGAGAGCTGTGGGATTTAGCAGCCCGGTTTTGTGTCCCTGGCAGCACGAGTAGAGCTGCCAGTCCCAGGTGCACTCCAGCCCATGCAAACAGACTCACGGCTGTCAGTGCACCTCGTGCTCCTCAGTCACATGTTGCCTTTCAATCTCACAAAGTGGCCTTTAATAAAATATCTCAGGTTTTCAGAGCAGATCTGCATTTGTCCACACACCTGCAGCCTCTTCACCGCAAACTTCCCCTGTGCTACTCCAGAGAGCAGCCCCTGCATCCATCAGGGATGGAAACAGCCCTGTTTACCCTGGGTGTGCAGACAGAAAACACCAACCCTCAGTGCAGTGCTGCTCAAAGCCACAGTGTCAAACATCTGTGTCAACTCTCTGGGGACAGGTGAGGGGGAATACCTGACTGCAGAAAGGGCTCAGGACATTTGCATTCAGTGTCTGCATGAGCGCACCCCAACATCACTCAGCACACATCGTTAGGAGCTCCAAGACAATGAGGCTAAATTTAAATTGGGCATGGTTTATTGATACACTGTTCTAGGCTTTATTGCAGCTTTCTCTGCATTTATGACTGGCTGTGTCTCCTTACAGTCCATACACAGATTTGACCTGAGCTGGCACCAATGAAAGCCTGTGAGAGCAGTCATTAGTCTTGTACAGTTAATAAATATTCTCATTCTCTCCAGGCTGTTGCAAAGGCTCTAATGATTCATGTCTTTTGAATAAAACATGTCACTACTGTCCATCTCAGATCATGGGTAATTACAGCTCTCACTGTCACCATACAAATATTCTTGTGGGGCAGTTCGTGTATTGTGAAGGATGGCTCAGCATTGATGTCAATACTTTCTCTGCAATTTTTAAGCATATCAAATATTAAAATGCAATTAGAGTCATTACAAAGTTTTAGAAGAATGGCTTTCCACTTCCAGTCAATCAGACAGGCTTTGGAAAGTGAAGAATTACGTGAGGTTTGGGAAACTTGAGGTCACAAATTTGAGTTTCAGCAAATATTTTCTCAGTGATAGAAATAATGTCTTTATCTATAGTTCAAAAAAACCCCAAAAACTCTAGAAGCTTCACAAGACTTTGCAAACATTCTGCCCATGCTGTTTCATCAAAAAGGAATTATTTAGAGAAGAAGTTCAATGTGTGGCATATAGCAGAGTTACAGTTGTCTGGCTGAAAACGAGTGCAAGGCCAGTGATGGAAATTGCAAAAATTAAATCTGGAACCAGAAATTTCACAACAACACTGCTAAAAAGCAGCCACCTTTGTACACTGCCTTCCCCTGAACACTGATTCCCAGTACTTGTTAGTGAGAACAAGAGGCTTCCCATCACCTGGCTCGGCCGGGCCAAGATCCAAATTAAATAACTGTGCTGCAGCACCCTTGGCTTCCCTGAGCACAGCTTTGGATGCCAAGGGACAGGAGACTCTTCTGTTGTTTCCAGAGTTAGTTGTTTATTTTATCTGATCTAAAAGTTCTTTCCCTGCCCAGCCCAGGTCCGTTCATCAGGTCAGACCAGGCACACTGCCCACCCCTGGGGTGGGATTATCTTTTATACTAAAAACTACATAAATGCTGTTTACAATTATCTTCCAATACCTGTCATTTATTTTGTACAGTCTAGTTCTACTCTAAACCAATGCAAAAATGCCAACATCACCCAAAACATGGATGCAGGAAGAAGGAGAAAGAAGGACAGAACACGCCCAAATTCCTCCATCTTGACCCCAGACCCTTATTATAAACAATCTTAAAAACCTACTTTTTCACCTTATAATAATCCAACTTACACTCTACTTATTTTTTGTGACTTGTAATTTTTCATGTAAGGGTGGCAGTTTTCCTAGGGAGAGAAATCAAAGGCACAGGGCTTTGGGCACTGTGCCAAGGGTCCTGAGCCCCCTGCCTGGGTCTGGAACCATCCAGGGAAGCCACAGGGATGGCTTGGGTTCCCACAGAGGATGAGGCTGAAAGCCAGAGGGACTCCAGATTCAAAGGCAGGAGCCCCTGTGAATGCTCAGGCACCTCCTGTCTCTGGCACCCTGGTGCTGTGCACATCACTGGGCACAGGAGCAGAACAAACTGCTCTGAGCTGCTCTCCCTGCTGAGCGTGTTCCTGGCACCCCAGCCAAAGGGGGTCTGAAATAATCAACAATGGATAATAGTGGGTGAACCCATGCCTGGCCGTGTGTGAGGACCCACAGCAGCATCACAAGCGAGGCTGTGCCAGCCTGGGGTGGCTGCTGCCCTCTGCCCTGGTGGCCTGGCAGGGTGGCCCTGGGCTGTGTCTGGAGCTGCTCCTTGCTGACCTCCAGGGATGGGGGATCAGCACTCTGAATACTCAGCCCCGGGACTCGCTACAATTGATTGCATTTTCATGCTTTATGGAACCCAAACTCCATCCTGAGGCGATTCCCACACAGGAGCGAGTGAAGATGGAGCTGCAGGAGACATCAGATGCTGTGTGAGCCACGAACCAAGTTAGTGCAGTCAGAGGAAGAAGACCTTCACTGCCTGGGCCATTAGGTCACTACTGAATTCCTAGTCCTGTAGTATATTTTTTCACCCAGTCAATTAACAGAAACAGGCAGACCCTGATTTCTCATGCTTTTAAAATATTCACAGGCCTGTGACAGTTGGTTTTCAACAGCTGCGTGGAAAGGGGGGCCTATAGGGATGACATGTATCATCTGAAGTTCATTCAGTCCAGCCAGTATGTAGTGGCACTTTCACTAGGCTTTGGCATGAAGAAGCTTCACAGGAGACAGGAAAAGAAAGTGGGAAAATTATGAAGTTTGACAGTGATTAAAAGTTTTAGCTAACCCTTTCCTTTGGTAGTAAAGAGCCATTAATCACAGGTGGATATGGATTTATATAGTGCTCAGCAATGACCATGAAGGAAATAATGCTGACTCTCCTGAAAAAGGCAAAAATAAAAAATTACAAGGTTAAAGATCTTCTCTGAAGTGCTCAGGAGATCTCACAGCTCCTCGTTGCTCAGTCACTGGGAGAGTGCTGCTGCCCTGAGCGCTGCTGCTCCCACCATCTCTTCTGCTGTGCCGGGGAATGGGGGTGGGCTGGGGATCAGGTGTGCCAGCAGCCCTGTCCTGATAGCTCCACTGCAGCTCCAGTGCCAGCTCCAGTGCCAGCTGCAGTGCCAACTCCATTGCAGCACCACTGCAGCTCCAGTGCAGCTCCAGGACACCCATCCCCTGCTGCTCCACTCACCTGGGACTCACCTAACACACAGAAAGCTGCCGTCATGCTGATGGTTTTTTTTCCAAGATGTCCCTTGCCTTGTGTTTAACATATTTTTTACATTTAGGAGAAGTTTCAGCAAGGACAAAATTCCCAAGGTGTGTCTTTAAGCAGCTCCAGCAATGTCCCTGCACTCCAGGCTGGTGTTTTCACACGTACACTGTGCACAGCGCTGCTGCTGTGCTTCAAAGGGAGCAGCCTGAGAGATAAATGAAACCTCTCATCTGGGATAATCATTCTCATCTTTAAGAAACCCAGTGAAAGCTGAGGGCATGTGGAACCTGAGTGTGATGAATTGGGGAAAAAGTTTGTGTCAGCTAATTAAAATCACTTACCCTGGAACAGGACTGCTGCGATGAGTTAACAGTTGATTTAAAACCATATCAAATTCTCTGGGTTTGGTGCATGAATTTAGCAGAGACAGCTTAGTAAACTAGTTAATTAGATTGTCTTTCTGCCTTCACCCTCTTTTGCCATCAAAGGCTTTACATATATTGGACAATTGAACCAAAAATTAACTGTTGTTGCATAATTTCTGCAGGCATTTTTACAGAAATCAAAGTATATTCCAGCTCATTCTGTCAAACTCAAACCCAGCTAGTTCCAGTAAACTAATTTCCAGAGAGCATACAAATAGGGAGCAGTGATAACATCCCATTGATAATGTTGTTGTTTGGGGTTTTGAATTTTAAAGTGAACATTAATTTAAGAAGATTACATATTCATACATTTTTCATTTTTAAAATAGGCTACTACTGGTAATATAAAAAATAACATTTCTGTTGGTTACAGACTCATCCAGCAAAACTTTATTTTGCAGTCTTACAAAGGGAGAGAAAAAGCCTCAGCTTTACACAAATACTCAGACAGGCTTGCATTTTGCACTGAATGAAACAATTTTCCTGAGAGAAATCTGTGGTTCTGCAACAGTGATTATTTCACCTTGGTGTTTTCAAAAGGTCCTGTGGAAAATGTTAAGAACATAAAGTACCACTTAAACCTTAAATTACCTCATTTGGCTAACTTGAATTCTGAAATTATATTTTGCTGCTCTGGTTCTCTTTTCAGTCTTTAATTCAGCTGAGACTGCTCAGACATTATGAATTCACACCAATATATTTCACAGACTATCTTTGGGGAGATGGGCTGTTAGAACAGCTGCATTTTTACATCCTGTTTATGCCTCCTGTATTTGGATTTAATGCAAAACATTTGGACGGGGAGATGCCACTGCCCTTATGGCAAGGACGAAAGACTCATTTCTGCTGTTGGTCCATCCTGGTGCTCTGCCTGCAGAGAAAAACTTCCAGGCTCTCACACAGCTACACAGACTGCAAAATATGGGTGCCTTCAGTGAAAATAATATTTTTTTAAATAATGCCCCGCTGGGTTCATAGAAGAAAACTTAAATTCTTCAATAGACACCAATGAATGAGGACATCTACTCAAAGTGATGTAGGGCCTTCCTGCATTCAGGTATTGATGGGCAGAGGTGACTGAGAGGCTTGGTCTGAAAAAGAAAGAGAAGTCTTCATTTTCTCATCACACACACACTGGCACTACCTTTCAGTAAAGTTTTCGACAGAAATAAACTCTGATTTATGTCCTGCGTTTCAAACTTATGTATAAGGTAGTTTTATAAGAACTTAGGCCTTCCCTGAATCCAAGGAGAAATGATCCCAGCCATTGTCTCCAGTGCTCCAGTGGCTGATTTTGAATGTGAGATTAAAAAGTTGCATTTCTAGAAGTGGGAGAGAAATGTTTATGTGAGCAAATATCCAAAACAAAGATGAAACTGTCTCATGGGCAATAAAGCCAAAAGGCTGGGAAGGGCAGGTGCTCAGCAGTGTAGTGTTCATTAACTTCTGGTGAGTAGAAATTAAAATTATAAACCCGATCTAAAGTGCTGTGAGTAGAAACATCAGGCATGGCAGATCCTGTGGCCTCTGCCACCCCCTCTAGGCAGAGTGCATCCAGAGGAGCTGGACCCAGAGGAGATGGAGCTGCATGGTGTCCTCTGGAGCTGCCCCCAGTGACCAAAACCTTCTTCATGCTCCAGTGAGAAGTCTGAGCCCCCTGCCCCTCTCCCTGAGAGTGTTTGCTCTGTGCACTGGAAGGATTCATTAACACAGAGCTAATGATGTCTGGCTCATAGTAGGAAATCTAAGTGGTCAAGTAATGTCAAAATTAATTTGTTCCTTTTTATGATTCATCAGATGAGTCACCAGACCTTTCAATTTACAATTCACCTTTATGATTTATTTTGGTTCTGTTACACTGCTGTTGAAGACACTCCTGCTCCCCGCACACACCAAGCTAAAAAATATACATTACAAAAGCCTCAGCTGCTCAGTAGTAGCGTGTTGATAAAATGACTGAACAGAGCAGATGGGTTCCCACCACTGTGCATGTTGGCCCAGGGCTCCTGGTAAATATAGAAGAACAATTTCTGTCATCCTGTCAGGGGTATTTATATGCTGCCAGTCACCATCCTATCAAGGGCAGAGTAGTATTAACATTCTCCCCCAGCATGGTTTTTCTTGATCACTGCAAAGCTTTGCTGTGGCATGCCAAAAAAGTCACTTAAAATGCTAGATGGTAAATAGCTTAAATAAATGTAGGGCACTGACCCATCCAGACACAAAACACTGGTCTCTCTACCTTCCTCCTGCCAAGAGAAATCTGAGCTTCTGAGGGAATACCTTCAGATGTGCTGTTTATTGGAGAATGATGGGAATGACAGAAGGAACTACTACTGTAGAGAAGATAAACTGGAAGTTTTATTCATTAAACAGTCACATAAATAGCATTTTAAAACCAGGTAATCAGCAGTATTTCCTCTCACCATAGCCTTTGAGTGCTCATAATGCCTATGACCAGGTAACAGGGAATGTAAGAGGTTAGCAGAGTGCAAAGAGGGTTGGAACTGCTGGAACAATGAGGGCAGGCCACACAGCACCTACAGCTTATGACAGTTTTTTCTTTAAATTAAAAAAAAAAAAGGAAAAACATCACTGTGCAGGTACTCATCTCAACACTTAATCATATTACTTTCAAGTTTGCAAACATTCAAAATCCCCAGAAACAAAAACAAGGAGTCATAGACCTTTCAAGAAAAGAAACATTTTAAACAAGAAAAGACACAAGTCCATTGTTGTGTTCTAGGCTATGAGGCTAAAAGAGAGAACGATTGAGCTCTAGATCTTCCCCTAGAGCTTTCTGCAGGGGCTCCAGCAGCAACTGGGCAGTGCAGCAGTGCTGGCTGCAGCACAGGGACACCAGGGCAGCACTGCCAACCCAGCCAGTTCCAGCTGTGCCAGGGCTGGGTGGAATCCCTCAGAGGGATTCCAGAGAATCACTGTTACTCAGAGACACTCAGGATGCAGATCCTGCCCAGTGTGGGGCTGGAAACAGCGCTGTTGGGTCAGGGAGCAGAACCCCAAACTGGGGGCACTGCCACCATGACATCGGTGTGCCCATTTGGGACTGGCAATTGCCCATCCAGAGGTTTGGGGCACAGCAATCGCTTTGAGTTGCATTTGGCACAAAGATGCTCCCAGGGCCGTGGTGCCAGGGCAGGGACAGGGTGTGCAGGGAGGCACAGGGGCTGCCCTGGCCCCATGGTGACAGGAGGTGGCCCTGGGGGACTCCAGCGTGCCAGGGGCTGGCTGAGGGGCAGGATGTGCAGGACAAGGAGCCAGACTCTGCAGGCCTGGCTCTGCTGTGCTCCAGGGTGTGCAGGCAGGGCAGTGCCCTGGGCTGGCTCTGCCAGGACACGGCTGGGGCCACACTGAGGCCAGCACAGGGCAGGAGCAGGGGGTGACAGCACTGCCACTCCTCTTTGGGGTCATGGTTGGGGTCCCTGTAAATCAGAGCAGAGACATTCGTGGTTTAACAAGTCATAGGAGGAGTTTTGTTGTGCCCTGCCTGCCTTCTCCCCGCTCTGCAGGACGCTGTTCTCTGAGCTTCTCTTCCCACTCCTCTTCTGTGCAGCAGCTTTGTCCTGCTCACAGCAAACTCTAGAAGGGCCTTTTTATTTACTCACTCCTGAAAGTAATTTCTCAGGACTTTCACTCTCATGGCATCTTTTGTGTTGGTGTTATAATGAGCAGGAAAATAAATCCTCTTGGGTACAGGAAGATTTTTCAATAAAACCTGATAACCCTTGTATATGTAAGCACTGGATTCTGTTTTGAACAGGAAGACCTATAAACTATTTTCAATTTTGATGACAGGCATGTATAAAATCAGTGGCCCCTTATCATTTCAGGACTTCAATCTGCTGCACCTTCTTCCTAGGGCAAATGTTTATGAAATAAGCTTATCCTTATCTTCTGAAACAGGCTTGCTCGTTGCAGGAATCTACTTCCTTTGCTTTTGATGACATCTTTCCATTGGCTGTAATGGAGAAACACAACTTCTGAAGTTTATAACCTACTCAGGCATGGTATCTCTGAGAATCCACTTAATTCTTTCCCTCTTTTTATTTTTTTCTTTTTAAAACTTATTATAACTTTGCTGTAGTCTGGGCTGATATTATATAAACCTGCCTAAAAGGACAAAGCGATGAGAAAACTTTCTTTAGCTGCAAGTCTGAATACTACTCAATTTTTTTCAGGCTGTTGCTCAGTAAGAATGTTTTCCAGTTTGAATTTGCCATACTGCCTTCCTTCTTCTGGGATTCAAAAGCATCTGCTGGTTTCTACAAGTGAAACACAGATGTATCAGTGCCCCCACCTCCTCTGAAAAAACACTTTTCAACAAAACAAAATACCTATGAGACAAAACTAAACCAAATCAGACAGGAAAACAGACGAATCTTGTACAGGCAATAGAACATTAGTCTGTCCCTTTCCCCCACCACCCATGTACCCTGAAAATAAACCCGGAATGTTTCTAGAGAAGATACTTGCACAGCAGTGGAAGAATTTGTGCTGTTTTGAGCCTATGCAATGAAAAACCCTTCTCATAAAACTGTTTGCTGGGGGAAGAGCAGCAAAATGCTGGATTGATATGAAACATACGATACAAAAGTGCCAGTGACATTGAGATACTGCAGTGCCATCCCCTCAAAGGTGATTTAACCTGAATCTGCAGCAAGGGCTGTGTGAGCATCAGTAGTGGCTCTGGGGGAGATTTGGGAACAGGTGTTTACTAACAGCCAGGGAATGCCTGAAAGTTGCTCTCCCCAGAGAACTGTTATCCATCTTCACAGCTGCTAAAACATATTCTAGCTTCCCAAAGGGAAATGCTTATGGTCCCAAGTGGCAGAGAACTGTTGAATATCATCTCTCTCTTTTTATCTGCCTGTCAAGGACAGGTAGGGAGTAGACATGCCCATTGCTTACTGAAGCAGGAGAATCCCCTTTCTTTGTAAAAATGACAGAGTTTCATTCAGAGGTGGGTGTGCTGCTCCCCAGCATAACTCTGAGCTCATCAGAAAGGTAAAACACATTAGGCTGAGGGATGTGTGTGGAAGGAGATCACAGGGTGCAGCAGTAAGAGGCAGCAGTGGGAGCCCAGGCCTGCCTGTGCCTGCCAGCAGAGAGCTCGGGGAGCTGAGCTGCCTGCAAGGGTTCCTGAGCCTGGAACCCCTGTGACCTCTCAAAACCTGCTGCTCCAACACCTGAGATCACTTGTGCTGCAGCAAAGGAATGTGTCAAACCCCCTGAGGCAGCAGTGCCAGTAACCCACAGTGGAGGCAGACATCCCTGCAGCCTCACTGATGTCCATGTGCTCAAAGATGGGACTGACCACCACTCACAGCACTTCAGAAAAGTCATCCTCTAGTCTAGATCAGGACATGGAAAGCAAATCCTCTCTGGGAGTGCACAGAGAAGGGCACAAGCTAATAACAGGAATGGTAGGATGTTCAACCCTGCTCCCTGTGCCAGGCTTTCCCAGCCCCACACTGCTGCAGGGACAGGAACCAGAGCTGAAGCTGTGAGCCAGCAGAGCTCAGGAAAGTGTGTTAGCCCTGAATGAGGACTGACTGGCTCTTTAAAGACATGCTAGCAGTTTTGCTTTAAAAATGCTCAAACTCAAAGGTGAATTCCGTATTTCTTGATCCATTATAATTGAGTCTGCTCAGACACAAATTTTATGAAACTAATTATCCACTGTCTCTACTGGAAGTAAATATTGAAGGCAAGAACAATAAACATGGGCTGAAGTGTGCTATGCAAATCATATATATAATTACCAGTTAAACCCATGCAGTCTGTTAATCACTATGTGGGTTTAGATGGTATTCACAGCAAAGCAAAGGAAATATGACAGGAGAAGGCTCTCTTTGTTTTGGTCCCTTATTGCAAATAACAATTCATGAAGAAATATATTAATGTGTCTGTATCCTGTGTCTCAACATTGCAACATAAATAATGAGAACATTTCTCCTTTGCCAAATCCCAGCTGCTTTGATCTTCCCAGGGACTGCTTTTCTGAGAGTACAGAGTAAGGCTTGGGTCACTTGTACAATGCATAAGGCAGAGGGAGGTTTTTCAGAAGCAGGGCTTTAAAGAAACTCTAATCCTACCAATGAAAACAAAGTGGAGGCAGTTCTGAGTGCTTCTTAAAACACTAATGAGTTTACTACTTGTTTTCCTGCATTAAAAAAAATGATGAAGAATATAACTGAAGTAAAAATTCTGTGAAAAGTGAAGATAATCTAAAAAGTTCCTTCATAAAATCACTGCTCAGTAGAAAAGGCAAATGCAATGCATCCTTGGCCTATTAGGATTAAATCTGGAAAGGGATCTGAGGTGAGCAGGGAGATTCTGCATTGGGAAAGCCAGAAGGGCAAGGGTAGAATTGAGTTTTGTTGAGTTGGGGCAGCTCTGAGCTGTGAGAAATGCTGACTGCCCAAAGTTTTTGGGGATTCTTTCTTGAAGGCAATATTTAGAAAAGGGATTCAAATAATCTTGTATTTTTCTTTCTCCCTCCCCTTTTCTTGTCAGGAAATGTTTATAGAGCTGTTCTAGATCCTGGCATATATTTCCAACCTCCTGTTTTTTCAGGAGGTTTGCCTCAGCTCTTGACCTCTTCTCAGATGGGCTGTGATTTCAGTTTCTCTCTTGACAGCAGTGATCTTCACTAATCCTCCCTGGCCAGCAGCCTACATTTCGGGCTGCAGCACTGTGTCCATGGCTGAGCTGGTGCTGCCAGCAGCAGCTCCTGGGCAAGCAGCACAGCTGGGCTGTTTCTGGCAGCCCAGGGCTCTTGCCTGGGGGTTGGAGCCCCTTCCCTAGTGCAGAGGGGAGCTGGGATGCTGGGCCTGTGTCCTGCTCAGCTGTGGCAGCCCTTTGCCTTCAGCCCCTCTGGCACTGGGAGCAGGGAGCAGCAGCTCCTTAAAATATCCAAAAGGAAAGAAGGGGCTAATGCTGCTGGCTTGTGAGCTGGAGAGATGCATTATTCATTGTGTGCAGAGACAGGAGAGGGAGAGAAGATGCCTGGCAAAGCCCCCAGAATGGCTTATTTACCCCTGAGTAAAAACTAAGGTTTGTTGAGTAGACTCCATAAATTTAGGAGGACTCCTGAAATGTCCAGATGTTTCTGAGCAGATGAATAATGTTCTCTTTCTGAAAGCTTACTGAATCTTTTATCATTTTATGCACTATTTGCATGGGCAGGTCTTCTGAAGGAATAGCAGTAAACAGCAACCTCTGGTACTGCCAAAGGTACCCAGCAAGGGAGGAGAGCCAGAGACTGCCACAAAACCTAAGGACGTCCTAAGGGTGGCTGAAGACCACTGTTAAACAGCCAGAAAATATACATTAAATTAATGAGGATTAATGACTCCCCTCTCCCAGGGGTCTGACTGTAGCTGTGCTGTGAGAGGGTGGTTGAGCACCACAGCTGTGCCCTCAGACACAGCAGCAGAGAGAGGTGTTGCTCTCTTAGGCAGCCAGGCCTGCAAGAATGATCCTGGAGTTAAGGCAGAAATTGAATCAGCTCTCTCTGTTCAACTGATTCCACATTTTTGTCAGTTTGGAAATAGTTTCTTCTCCATGGTAATCCTTTAGTAATGCAGCTCCACTTAGACCAATTTAGACTGAAAGAGAAAGATTTCCCAATGAGAGCTCTGCCAGCAGAGTAGGACAGCAGGAGCAGATTTATATCTTTACCTTGTTTATTATCTAGAGGGTTTACACTCTCATCTGATTAGGCTCTCTCCTGTGAGATTCCCTGAATGCTTGAAACAGAAAATGTCACTAACCCTGGCACTGCTGGCAGGGCTGCCTCTTGGACAGTGGTTTCTGTGTTTATGGTGTCAACTGTGTTTCTGTGTTTATTGTCTCCCCATAAAGCAGCCATGCCTCTCCTCTGTCTGCCTGCCCTGCTGGGTTAGTGCCAGCCATATGTACTTAATGAATTGAGCTGCCTTCCATGCTTTATAGCGGATGTTTAATTATTCTGTGGCTTCCCTTCCACATTCTGTTTCCTCTGTTCTTGCCTAAAGACTTAGTGTACTTGAGTTCTCAGTCTCTGTGTGCTTTCTTTAGTGAAGAAAAAAGAGCCTGCAATGGTTCTGAGTGTGTATGCTCGTTCTCTTTGTATGTCCATGCTTTCCTACAGCTACTCCCACATGCACATATATATATGTATATGCATACAGATAGCTGGGTGCAGTAAAATAAGATTTATCTCGCTTGCTAAAGCCACCAGCACGCATTATAGTGCAGAACCTTGACACACTGGTCACATTTACAGTGATGGTAAATGTGACTGACTCCAGCTGACTGCTCAGGACTGATGCCCCAGGAGCTGGATATGACAGAGCCTCTCTCCCCTCACCCCCAGCTCTCCTTGCTCTCATGTTGCCATCCTTGCACATCAACTGGAGTAGCTACAAACTGGCTCAACCAAACCCCAGCTCAAATCATGCCCAGGATGCAGCAACAGCATTTGTTACTGCTTTATTTTAGAGCATAGCTGCAGGAGGGGGAGATGGCATCAGCATCCATCCTTTGTGATTCAGCAGCAGCACAGGGAGCAGCACAGCTCCTTCACCACTCCTCTTCCTCCCCCAGCTCCAACCCAAACCTTCCAGGCTCTCTGGAAGCTGGGAGTTGTTCATCACATCAATGCTTTGCTGCCGTGGACCAAAGCAAATGAACACTCATAGGACATGAAATCACAGACCCAAAGGGCAAGAGATTCCTGGGGCAGATTTCTGAGGAAGCACAGGTGGGTGGCTTAGCAGTCAGTGCATCCTTCAGGGAGAAGTGCCCCTGGGGTTGGGCACACTGTTTACACACATCACACAACGAGCTGCCAGGTAAAACCCAGGGACCAGCCTGGGATGAGAGGCAGGACCTGATGCCTCTTGCCAGCTCAGCTTCGTCTTCACTGCATCACCACTGACACCTCTCCCCACTTCATGCAATAGCAGCCCAGGATATCTGTCATTTTTATCAGCTCCTGCAGCTCAGCTGCTCAAAACTTCCTGCTAGTGTCATTTAGCCTCTCTCATCTCATAGATAGCTCCTAGCTGCTAATATATACTAACAATTTTCACAGTCGCCTGCTTTCCATCTGTTACAGCTTCACTGCTGCTTTTTTTCTGACTTCCTCTATGATCTCAGCTTGCCTTTGTTGAAGTTACACACTTTTTCATCTTTACTGTGAATTTTTGGTTTTTTGGACATCAAATAAAATGTCTCTAAACAGTTTTCAGCTCTCAATCATGTTTCCTTCGATTTCAATTCCTTCTTGCAGATGATTTGATTCAGAACAGCTTTCAGGCTGGTGAAACTGATATTTCAGAGGTGCAGAGATGGCTGGCTGAGATATTTTTTTTTGGTACAAAATACATGTAATGCAATCATGCTCCCTTGAACCCATGTGTCTTTCAACCCATGTGGTCAATCCTTTAGCTGCCAGTGTTGTACTCCCAGAACACTGGGAGCAACACCTTTAGAGTTACAAAATGTCATTTATAATTTCAAACCATTCTGACATTTAAGTACAGGGATGTGAGTCCTTCCAAGCTTGGCAACCTGCCTGAGAGCTCCGTGGTACAGGTGAGGGAGGAGCTGAGTTCTCAGATTCTTGTGTGATTTGCCTGTCCTTAGCAGGCACCAGGTAATACCCAACTTTGTCTTGCTCCTTAGGCCCATGAGCTGTGTGCCTCAGCGCTGGCTGACTCACATCTGGGCAGTACAGCCTTGGCTCAGTTGTGTGCTGCTCTTTTGTTTTTGTCCAGCTGGTGCTCCCCAGGTCATCAGAACCACTTTGTGCAATCGAGTCACACGAAACTTTTGGGTTTCAGCAGCAGAAAGGTCAAATATATATTCATAAATTACCAGCTCCAGCTCTTCGTGTTTAATCGCCAGACGTGTAGCACCTGTGACTCACAATAAAAACAATTCTCTTTCACTCCTTCTTTTCACTTTCTTGACCTCAAGCGGAGTCAGTTCAAACTTTAAATTCATCCCGTGTCTCATCTGCCATCCTCAGAGGCAGAAGGCATTCCAGGCTTGCCTGAGGACATTTGCATTCAGGATTATGGCTCTCAGGGAACATCTCAAGAGGAGCATCCCCAGGTGTCCCAGTCTTCAGGGCCCATGTACCCGATGTCCTTCCACCTGAGTGAGGAGCTGCAGACCCTGGGGGTTTCTTTCTTTGCTAAGTAGGAAGAAAGTGATGCTGAGCAGCACCACAAGAGACAATTACATTGTTATGATCAATGGCAGATCACCTAATGCCTGGGATTGGACCGCAGCTACAAATCTAGCAATGGGCAGAAGAGAAGCTCTGAGAATTTAGCAGCACTCAGTGGAAATCCTGCATCTTTTTTTATTAGGATGATAAAAGAAACAAGGTGTTAAGTGAAAAGGATGAGTGTTGAAGGCATCAAAAAACCCATCAGCTACTTTACCAACAGTAATGGCTCTGAGTGAGGGGTTTGGGTGCTTAGACTAAAAGAGTCACTAAGAGATCAGGTCTATAATGGCACTGAGGAGCCTTCAAAGATAAATGGCAGATTTCCTACAGATTGCTGATTCCCTGGGACAGATTTCATTCTAAGGCACTGAAAACAAAATTTTCATAGTCAGAGAATTTTTTACTGAAGTGCAAATTGAAACAGCTAAACGGTGTTTATGCATGTGTATGCATATAAATATGTATCAACTTCCTCACTTGACATGATTGCAAAAGAAATTCCCATTCTGACTTCTCACACCCACATGAGTACAGGAAGAAGGAATTTAAAGGTTGCTTAAATTTATGTATCCACTGTGAAATTCCTGAGTACTGAAAAGTACATTTTGTTGAAAAGATACGAGTGCTATGTAATTTACTGTTTGAGGGCTTCCAACTGAAATGTTACTGTACATGGTACAACACTTTTCATTGAGTGGGAGTTCACCTTGCTTATCTCTGGCCAGAAGTTTGCAGTGTTATTCTCTGTGCCTCAGCTCCCTTTCACAATGGAATCAGGAGCATTTAACTGGTATTATATAAAAGTCAATTAGTGCTCAGCAATCCCTAAAAGAGGATGAAGGAAATTCTTGCCTTCAACAGACAAGAATGTGATTGCTATTAATATTAATAGTATTGCTGTGGGCAATAGATCTTCAGGGATCTGAGAAGTGAGATATGCAAAATATGGAGGTATAAATCCAATGCATAAAACAAAGGAAAATCCACAGCTGTGATAAACCTTTTTCATCAGCACCAGCAGCCTCTTTTAAAAGAGCGTGGTGGCTCAGGAGGTGCAACCACATCCCACTGCCTGCCAAATCAAATCCCTGACTGTGGTTCTCCCAGAAGCTGCTCCCTCTCTAGTGAAAATGCTGCACTGGCTGCAGGGGATGTCTCAGTTCCATGGCCAGCCTTGCTCTGTGCTGAGCTGCCCACAGCTGCTCCTGCTTCCCCCGAGCCTCTGTCCGTGCTGCTCCTGGACACAGCACAGACTGATGAAGGCTCAGCAGCTAAAGCAGGACCTCTGCAGAGCAGCCCTGTGCCTGCCACAGAAACAGGCTTGGAAAACTCCATTAGCCATGTCCTGGCTTCTCTGGGCTCCAGCTTTGGAAATGATGGGGCTAATGGAAGGAATCCTGAAAGGCTCAGGATGAATTCAAGGCCAGGGATACTCACAAAGGATTTCCACATCATGCAGACTGCACATATCAAATTGAATTTGACTTCCTTGCTGGTTGGCACAACTGGCTTACCACTGTGAATGTGTAATAAATAAATACATTTTCCTTATGCTTTGTGGATAAATGCCAGAAATTTGACTTTTCTATCTTGGAGAGGAAGCCCCACAGATGATTATGCAGCAAAAAAACATGTCAAAGAAAATGTTTCATAGCTCCAGCCCTCACTGAATTAACAGGTGGCTCAAAAGGCTGCAGTTACTATTTGAATTGCTTTCATGCCACCAGCTTTTTAAAGGAAACTTTGATAGCAAAACTACAGACTTCATTTGCCACAAGTCTGGTAAACAGAATGAAAGGATTAAGAAGGAAGAGAAAATATCAAGGATGACACTGCAGCAGCTCTGGCTCTCCTGAATTCACTGGTGCCAGTTATGTCAAGGAAGCTCTTCCTCCTTTAAATTAAAACTATGTTTTGTTTTAGAATAATTTAATTTCCAGAATACATACACTGGAAAATCCAAGCTGGATTTTTTCAAAAGGGTTAGAGGCTCAAAGCAACTAAAGGAGTCATAACTGGACACTAGAACCCACCAAGCCTTCATGCCCAGGGCTGCTCATTGACCAGCTCTAAGTCTGCAGAGCACAGAATTCAGCTCTGCAATCTCATGGGATTTATTTCAACCCTAAGCCCAAATATTGTCATTAGTGGAAATGCCAACATTTAGGTAAATTGATACCTATTTCCCAATGCCTAGACAAACACTTGTGTGTAAACAGTGTCACTCAGAGCCTGCTGCCTTTTCTGGCACTGTGGAAATTGTGTGCCCAGGCCAGCCAGGAACAGAAGTCCTGGTGACTGGGTGTGGGGCAGCCCCTCTGTGCTGTTCCCTTCCCACCCTGATCCTGAAATAAGACTGACCTTCACGAGCAGGAGGAAGTGCTTTCATTTAGAAAACCTGCAGCACCGTAACAAATGTAATCTTTATTAACTGGTGCACACAGAGCAAAGTTTGCAGTAATTGTACCTTGACTTGATAGATTAAAAAAGAATAAAATCACTTTATATTTGCCCTTGACATAGAGCATAAAGAAATAGAAGGAATTTACATATAAAAAATTTAGTACTGCTTATGAAACCTAAAGGCTAAGTTCAGAGAAAGTTGTGCCAAATCAGGAGCATTCAAATGTGTCCCCAGCTGTTCTTAGATCTGTAGCTGACACCCAAAAGGATTAAATGTGTAAACTGAACAGCCACCAGAAGGGGAGCTCAGAATCACCAGTTTTGGTGACCCAACTCAAAGTGGGAAGTGTGGCAAGCCCCAGTGTGTGCCCTGCTGGGACAGAGGCTGGGCAGGAGGAGTGAGAGCCTTGTGCAGCCCCAGCCCCACTGCCAGCCTGCACCTCTGTGCTCAGGGACAGGGCAGTCTGCTCTCTGTTCTGTCACAGCTGGGGAGACTTTGTTCAAAGAATTAAAGAATTGTTCCTGATTTCTGTGAGTAATGTGTTTTCTCCAGGCTTCATCTTGCAACAAGTGCCCCATAAATCATGTTCAAGAGAAAATGTTTAGAACAGCAACCAAAAGCTGTACATCTTAAGGCTTTGCTAGCCATTGACAGAGACCTATAAATGTCCAGCACATACATAATGCTGTGTCTTTAACTTATTTAATTATCCAGGAGTGGTCACCAGTTTTGGTAAACACTGCAAGCAAAGGTGAGCTAGGCAACTTTTTTGACTGTGTTTGCATCAGATCACATCCTGCTGCTACTGGTTTTGTATCTGTCATTAAATGAATTCACAGCAGTAAAATACAGAGCAGGGGTCAAGAAGTTCACATTGTGGAGAAACTGAATGGCCTAAAGGCCAGGGGCAACAAATGGGGACATTTATCCACGTGACTGCTCTCTGATTTTATTGAAATGGAAACAGGAATAGCAATAGAACACATTGTCTCTCATTAATTATCAGGAATTTCCTTTTACTAACTGTGAGTTTTATTGAAGAGTGCACTGGCTGCAGTTCTGTTCATGTTTTCCTTGTGCTTGTTTGGAGGTGTCCTGGTTTTGGCTGGGACACAGTTAATGTGCTCAGTACATTACAATTACAGTCAGAGATCAAATTGCTTCAAGTCAAGGACAACAACCAATTCTGCGCTGTCAAAACTTTGCTCTTTTTAAAAGAAGAAATTGATCATATTAGAAAAAGACCCATTTTGCCTTCTCAAAAACCCATCAAACAACAAGTGAAAAAAATCTACCCACTAACAAAAAAATCTAAACCAAATCCTCTCAGTTCAGCTTCATTGTGTGGTTCAAATGATCAGGAACAACATCACAGATCTTCTGGTGTATGCCTCCCTGGCTGTCCTAATTAATAGTGGCCAGAGGCAGTATTTATTTCTTAGCTCATGAGATAATAGGTTATTGATTGATCTGGGAGCTAATAGCCAAGGTTATGTCTCACATAAGAAGTGATTGTGTGGATTTAAGTTCATCATTGATCCTGTTTCCACACACTCAGGGGGATCATACATTTAACTGTCACATAAATAAGAACAAAAGACCCTTAATGACATTTATTGACTTCCAGAGATGTGATTCCTCACCGGCACCCACCACCAGTTACTGTGGTCAGCCCACAGCTTGCACTGACTTAGGTCTGGTATTTTCATTTCCGTGGCTCTTCCCTGCCTTGAGCAGGGAAATTGGAATGCTGGAATCTTCTGCTCCTGCAGGGAGGGTCTGGATTTCTCTGCCTTTTCATCCTGTGGCATTGCCACCTCACCACTGCAACCACGGAGAAACTCAGGAGCCACGAGAGGAATGAAATAGCCAAAGAAGTATTTTAAAGGACTAGAAAAGGTTTGGAAGAGATTTAAACCAGAAACAAATGGAGTCATAAATGCAGTGTGGAATTGAATGCAAATATTGAACAGCAAGCACATGATTGGAACTGCAGAACTGGGCTCAACTTGGAGCACTCATTCTAATGAAAGCTTCAGGATCATAAAATCTGGTCTCATTGCAGATTATTTTGTGGAAACCATTTGTTTCAGTTATATCACTTTGGTTGTTCCAAGTCTTAACATCCAGAACTGAAACCTTATTAAAATGTGTTTCTGAAATGTGTTTCACAAACTTGGAGGTTTCAATGATTTGATATAGTTCTGCAAGGTGGCTTGAGTTCCTCTGAATTGAGAAAAGGTCGGGAAAAAAACCCCACCAAAACCAAAATCAAAATCAAAAAAACCCAAACCAAAAGCAAAACCAGAAATAAAAGGAAATTCAATAAATTGAAATATCTGCTTTGTTTAGATGGAATCCAGAATCAAAATGACTATTTTATATCAAAACATTTTGAACTGTTCTAATTGCTGGCAGGACCAGTTCCTCTACTGTGCATTCCTCTACCCATTCATATCTGTATAATTAATTACTTTAGTTTACTGTCTATTAGGAGTTATCTGGAGACTGCTACTCAAAACCAAATGCAGAAAAGTACCTAACCCTCTCTTGTAGTCTAATGTCAGTGTCACAGAGAAATGCCATTTGTTTTTCCCACTGATTTTCCCAGCCATGTAGGCATCTTTCACACAATTCTGGCTGGTCCTGCCCATCCCCATCTTCTGTGTGGATCCAGAGCCTTTCTGAGACTGTCTGCTCACTTATTGTCTTTAATCTGCCACAGCAACTTGGGAATTAAGCTCACCTTAGTTTCTTTTTCTAAGCTGTAACCTTGGTTTTTCAAGCACTTGCCCAACTCAGTCAGGATTTCTCAGTTTGCCTCTTCACCTCCATTTAATTTTTAGGGAAGACACTGGTTATGAAGGTACACGATGGGAACCTAAAAAGCTATTAATTTATTTGACATGAAAGCATTTTGTAGCTGTGCTGCTCAGTGGCACATGAACCTTGTTTTTATAAAGCCGTGTAATGGGGAAAAAACTAATATCAAATCCAAGGAAAAGCATTAAAAAGCTGTTTTGCCTTAAGGTACAGAAGCTCCTGAAAAGCATGGTATTTTCTCCTCTTTCAACTATTACAGAGAAATAGCATTTTTATTCTCTCATTTATGTCAGTTAGGATAGCTAATGATATATATTATTACAAGACCCAGAGCCAGCCTCATCTCATGTTAGCATTACATTCTCTTCTTTGCATCCAGCGCTGCTTTTCCAACTATTATGTGCCATCCAAACAATTTCAGATACAGTTTCAATTACAGGAAATAATAGGATTCTTGAGGAGGTCTAAAATGCATCAAATACTTTAGCAGCCTGTCCTGCTTGGCAATAGCTGAGGGACCTGTTTGGATTTCAAGGAAAGGAGCTGGAGGTGCACATCTGCCTTCCATCAAGCAGCCTTTAAAGTTTCTGTGCAGTGCAAAGAGGATAAATATCTACAAGCATGGGAGAGAGTATGCTTTGCTGTTTAATTGTGCACTCTCACCATAAATGCCCATTAAGGGACAATGTCTGTTTTTATTTCCTCTGAACTCAATACAAATCCAACAGTAGCTGCAACATCTAAGCCCAGCTATGGAAGTTTTTTTATATGATATTGTATTTTTTGGCTCAGGTTTGAGCAGGCCATGCTAATTAATGAAGAATTTCCAAATGGATGTGCATGATTTCAACAAAGCAAATGTCCTGGGGAAAATACTTTGCAGAGTGGAAAGAAATTAGATTTTTTCTGAGTAATTAATTGAAATGCAATGCTTAATTGAAATGATATGCAGTGAGTATTTGTTACTTGCTGTGTCTGATTATTGATTCTCTTTGCAGAACACTACAATTTTAACACCAAGGATCCTCTTAAGAGCCTCCTTTTGGGTTTCTAATAATAAATTTAAAATTCCCTTTTTGCTTTGGGATCTGGATTTAAATGAAGTAACGTCATGAAAGACAAGTGCTCTGAAACAGATGAGCTTAATTTAATTTAAGGCTAAAAAAAAGTCCTGCACTGAATTTCATGATTGGTAAAGACGTGCCAGCACAAAGTCACTGGGACCTATTCAGGGGTACATGTAAAATGCAAGATTATTTCCACGAGTGCTTACGTTGCTAATAGACCTCTTAAAAATAGTATAATGGAGATTGAGGTTTGTATCTGAACACATTGTACTATTTATCACTGGCAGCTGCACCTGGTTTTGCCATTAATCTTCTTGGAGAACATGCACCAAAGGACTGAAGGCTTGGAGCTGAGGGTGATGCTTGTCCCAGAGGTGTGGGACATCCTGAGGGTCCTTGGATCCTCCTTGGGGAGCTGGATCCCTGAATCCTGAATCGCCCATGGGGAACTGGATCCCTGGATCCCCATGGGGAGCTGGATCCCTGAATTCATTATGGGGAGCTGGATCCCTGGATCCCCCCAAGGAGCTGGATCCCTGTTTGTCTCAGGGACACAGCCTGAGGATTCCTGGCTGACACCACAAGCCTGTGCTGCCTGTGGCCCTTGGAGGAGAGGGTTCACCCCTCTTTCTTTCCCAAGGACTGCATCCCATACTGATGCCTTAAGTTTTATATTTATATTTTTCAGCTCCTGTACTG
>PYHW01010607.1:4143621-4167505 GCA_013186435.1 Turdus rufiventris | reverse complement strand
AGCTTCAATTAAGTTTATCTGCATTAATAACATACATTTCTCACTCAGTGGGTAAGGATATTTTTAATCTTTTATGCCGTCATCCAATAAGCCTGAAAACTGATAAAAAATACATTCATGTGCAAATCAGTCCTTTTTTATTTCCTTTTACTTTTTTTTTTTTCATCCTACTTCAATATTTTAAAATCCAGCGTCTTTGTGAGCCCTGAAAATATTTCCTATTGGCATGGCTAACAACAAACGTTCAGAAGTGAGCTGTCAGCCACTGCAGAGAAGCTGGGCATCAATGAGCTGTGCTCCTACCACAGGGCTGATAATGACACATGGAGTCTTTCACACCTTGATCACCAGTTTGAGTCTGCAGCACCCAAACCAGTTATAACCATGTGGCAATTACCTGGCTGGCTGGACAGGATTGCTGTTCTCTTCTCCTCCCCCGCAGTGGACAGGTATTCTGCTTGCTGACAGGAACTCTCTTTCCTCTTGCTATCAATCTCAACCATTCAGTTAAAACTAAAGAAATTATTCTCCTCTCCCAAGTCCTATTTTCCTAAAAGGACTGTGTGACTCAGAAGGTAACGCTTTACAATGATAACTATCCATCTTCTTTTACTGTTGTCCTTTTTTCTCCACTGTAACCATGAAGGAGAAGGAATTCCTTCAGCAGGAACCAGGAGGAAAGAGAAGTCTTTATTTGGTTATTTGTGTTCTCAGGTTCCTGCAAGAGGTTGGTTACCAGAACACAAACAAATAGGAGAAAATCTTCCCCAGTTCTTTACAAGCATATGTTCCTAATATCCCACAACTACTCTGTGAAGTCCTCATGGACCTTGGTTATATGGACATGCAAAAAAAAAAAAAAATTGTGGTCCAGCTGATGTCTGCCAAGAGAGCTCAGATCAGGTTTGTGTCATCCCTCTCTAGAAACATCACCCTTTGAAGACAGCCTTGTCCCTCCCTGTTTCCACTCTCCCCCAGGGAGGGTATCTAGCTGACCCCAGTACTGCTCTGCCCACATACTCTGAAGATTTTTATCATGTAACTCAAGGCAGGGGTTACTTCTGAGTGATTTCCTCCATTTTGACAGTTCAATAGGAGAAGTTACAAAGGATATTCAGATCATTTCATTCCCACTACCTTTGCCCTTTTCCCTGGGAAACACAGCTCTTGGAGAACATGCAAACTGTTCCTTCAGTTTTCCTGCTGGTAGTAAATACATTTCTCTTCATTATTTTTTCCCCTGGGCTTTGTTCAAAGAAACCTACAAATGCAGTGAAGTGTTACCTGTCAATCAGGTCATCAGCTTAGCAAATATCTGGCAGCAAAGAAACATGAAATGAAGCAGCTACAGTGTAATTTTCTGATCAATCTATTAGACATTTGTTCATTTGAACACTTTGTGCCTCTCTTCTGCTATGTCATCTGGCAAGAGCAGACATTTGAAAATTATATTCTTTCACCAGATATAAAGTCTATAGCACTCATTAAAATATTCATGATAAGAAACACTCTAGTCAATTGGTGAATTGCTGTTGCAGGTAAAACACAAATCACCACCATGCCATTACTGTGGTGTGGGAGAACTTAATGGACTTGAAGTGATTTGTGTATAAATACAAAGAACAGGAGCACTGTGATAAGCTCAAAGCAGCCAAGGGCTTCTCCTGTGTAAATGAGAATTTATGTACAGAGAATCTGTAGAGAATTTTGCAAAGAAATCCCAAAAAGTGAAAAAGTCCTCCAGTTACAAATGAACGAGCTTAGGTGCGAGCCCAGGTGCTGCAGGGAGCAACACAGCAGGGAGTGCAAAATCCATGCAGGACAGTAACTCCTGCTTCAGCCCCACCTGAGCTCTGCCAGCTGGGCCTCAGATCAGGGAAATCTGGACTCATTTTCCTACATGAATGGCAATCACTGCCAGGCACACCCTACACATCCCCACCCCTCCTGAGGAAATGCTTACAGAGCGCTGATTGAAACAGCCTGGCTATTCCAGGTAAAAGAACCATCAGTCTGACTATTGCACTTAAAATAAAGATCTTCTAGACTAGAGACAGCACATTCAGGACCAGGAAAATCCTTCAAATGTGTGTGAAAGAAGCAGAGAAGACACAAAGGAAAGGTAACTTTTCCATGGCAAAATCCAGCCATTTCAGCTGGGAGCAGCCAGGACTGATGCTTCTTTCAAAAATGCATTTTGCAATCTCTATATTATCAGCTATAAGAGTGACTTGAATTAAAGTCATGAAAACATGAATGAACCCATGTCCTGGGTTTGACCAAAAGCCCAATGAATTCTGTAAAATTACTTCACTGACTCCTGGTGTTCAGCTCAGACTTTTGGCAAGGCTGGTGCTAGGACACATATACAAATTGATTCAAAAACCTCATTAAAAAGGACTCAAACCCCTGTCCCCAAACAACAAACCCCCAAATGGAGAAACTTTCCATTCTAGTTTTCCTTCAGAGTAGAAATGCCTTTATAAACAAGTTTTTTTGTAATTTTATCTAGCACTCAGCTATCACTATACTGAATAGTAGTTTAAAAATTCCCACCATCTTTGTCTGATTTATCTACTCATCACATCACAATGATTTATAGATCATTTCTGCTCTCAAATTAACCTTGGGAAACATTTAGATTATCTTTGGGAAATGCGCAGCTGACTATGGAAATCTGTAATTTCTACATCAACAGTGGGCTTTGCATGCCTGGTTAAGTCTGGAACTGTGTGTTCCTCATTTGTTTCTCCAGCTGAATATTTATTTGATTCACAGCCTGTTTCAAAGATACTTTTGTACATATTGCCATCAAGGAACTGGGATGCAAAATTAGATACTCCTATTGCGTCTTGCTGTGTGTTACTCCTAAACCACTCAGTTATTTCAGCTTCCAGTTCTGCTCTGAAGAACAGAGAGGGCCTAACCTTGGAAAAGCCCATTAATTTGTTTGGAGATGGGTGTTTGGTTGCTATACAGCAACAGCCTGCTGCAGCACTACCATGGGTGCAGACTTGCTAAAACCATTTCTTGCATCTCTTTCCATGTTGAGTGGCAAGTTCCTGGGGCAGAACTCTGCCAGGTTATTGCAGCAGAAAAGTTGCCAAGGTTAGTAGGAAGGCTAAGAGATAAAAATAAAAAGATCACCATCTTTTTACTTTGGAAATAGAAGTGATAAGTCAGAAAATGCAAATAAAATGGAGAAGAGACTTTAAAGAGAGCTGGTGCTGGATGAGCAGGGGCAGAGTCAGTGTGGTCACCCTGCCTGCACCCTGCCCTGGGCTGCACCCTGCCTTCCCCATCCTGGGAAATCTGTATGCAAAGGCAGCCAAGCAGCTGATTAATTCAGCTCCTGCTATAAACCAGAAAATAAATTGTTCCATTAAAAAAAGATATTTTAGCATCAGCTATGATCAGTGAACCTCCTGCTCTAATTTTTCTCTTCTTTCCATTTGCCATGCGTCCTTCTCCAGCTCCATCCAGGACAACTTAATTACCCGCCGTGAGCGATTGCCACGGAGCTGCAGGCAATGTGATGAATCAAAAGCACAGTGGCTCATGTGCAACTTCTGCTGCTGCAGATTACTGTGCTAAAGATTACAAGTCACCCAGAAAATCCCAGAAGAGAGCATCATCGGGGTTTAAAACAGAGTATGAAAATTGTAGGTTCACATTCTAATGTGTTTCTTATTGGATTTGATTTGCCACGAGAGACTCAGCAGAACTCGTGTCTGACATGTTACCTCACACTCAGCTGTGCAGAGGACTCAGGCTCTGTTTGGAGAAGGATTATAAATAAAGCTGTCAGAAGCCTGTCCCCACAGGGCCACTCGTTTGTCCATACAAGGACAATGGTGATACTCTATTTTCAACAGCTTCTTTCCATAAACGTGGACATGATTTCGAGCTCACATGAAGTCCAGCCAGTCAGAAATTGTTAGCCAGGTCCTGTGGCTCTATTTATCCTTGTCACTGCATCCTCAGCAGTTCAGAAGTGAAGATCCAGCTGGCAATTAAAGCAAAAGTTACCCTTCAAATTAACATGTACCCCAAGTTATCTCCACTCGATGGCCTAATCCTGTTCACAGAGAATTTTGTGAAAGCTGCATGACTCTACTGAAGTCCTCTCCTGCCCAAACCTGGCAGCTGCATTAGCACATTTGAGGTCTCAATGGGAACAGGAGAAGAATGATTGGTTATTCTCACCAAAGACTTGAAGGAAGTGCTCAGGTTCTCTAAGCTGCAACTTGGGATGTAGCCAGGAATTGCAAATAGGGATTTGGGCCTATTTGAGTAGGTATAGATGTGCTTTTGAATTGTATTTATAACCAAATATTAAAAAGTTGATGAAAATAAAAACCATTTTTTCAAGTTGGCATAGCTGTTATTCATTCTGACTGTCTTGATTTGTAATCAGCTTTATCAATTTAATTTCATTTATAGTATGGTTGTGGCAGCACCTTCCTCAGGTTCAGAGGCAGTTAATTACAGCCCTGGAGGTTCCTTGTGCTTTATTAATGCAAGTATCAATATATTATATGGAATTTAGCAAAAGCAGGGAATTGAAATTTTTGGGAATATAGATATAGCTGTTAGACCATGTAGAGAGGACTACTGACAAAGCTAGGAGAAAAGCCAGACCAAACAGAGCTGCACTTGCCAAGAGAGATCAGTGAAGAATAAACAGGGATGCCTGATCCATTGGAGAAAGCAGAGAGACACACAGCAGGCTATCTCCAGCAGTGCACGCTTCCCAAAAGCTTGACAAAGAGCTGGCAGTGTTTCAGCATTCCCAGAATATGCATCCACAAATAAGTAGGTCGTGAACATATTTAAATGTTTATCTATGCAATCCCTGTCTGCAGAGGTTCCCTGTAAGAGCAGCAGGACCCTGCCTGGCCTGGGTGTGTTGGTGGAGGAAGAGGAGCTCCTGTGCTCCAGGAGCTGGGGCACTGCTGCTCCCTGCTGCCATCATGCTCATCCCTTCCTCTCTAGCCACTGGGGCTCTCTCACCTTGGATTTTTGAGCTAATTGTTGTAAAAGGACTTGGAGAAGTCAAGTTTCACTGGTTGAAGTCCCAGTCATCTCCTACCCAGCTGTTCCAAAGCTAAGAAACATGGCTTAGGGACAGGGAATGCTGCATGATGGTTCCTGGCACACACACGGGGTGGGTGGCACCCCCCTGCATGTGAGGAGTCAACACAGCTTCCATCCATCACCCTATTCCCTCCTGAAGTCCACACATGAGCCACTGAGACATGCCCAAGTGCAAATTTTAAGGGAATCTTAAAACACCACACATCCTCCCAGTCCCCTGGGTTTCTCAGTGGAAGGATCTGGGATTGCCCCTCAGTGGTCACAGGACATCCATGGCAGAAGTGATGGGCAGGATGAAATGACCAGCTGTTTCACAGCTCCTGGGATGGCAGGTGAGCTGGGGAATGCTGTGTCAGGGTTATTGGCAAACCCCACGGCCCATGAGCCTCACCACACTCTGTGAGCTTGGCAGCTCTGCTTTCTTGTTCTAACAACTCTGATCTGCTCTGTGTCTCACTGCATCCTTCACAGCAGGAAATCACACAGCCCTGAGTGACTTACTGCACACCTTTACCTTCAGCCACGTGGATATTGACAGATATATTTTTAAAGTGTTGCTATTGTAAAACAAGGTCAGAGATTATATTGCCAAAAGAAAAGGAAACTACCACTGAAATGCAAAACCAAAGGATTCCCATAATTAAGCCAAAAATTCTCATTGATATTTATGGATTCAAAACTAATCACACACTCCTGAAGCCAAAAATCCTTATCAATATTTGTGGATCCAAAACAAACCCTATTTATATAATACATTTATTTAAAGGAAAAATCTAATCTCAAGGGGATGAGGATGACATGATTGTTAGGATATTCAACTTTCCTCCTTCTCCAAGTTCACCCATTCGACCTTCCCTTGCAGCACACTTAATCAATGCATGCAAATCCTTTTTCACAGCTCTGTTCCCAGTTAAATCAATGGCAAAACTCCCTCCGAATCAACTTGAAGAAGCCCTTCACATTTTTCTAAACTCCACTCAAGTAGCTCACAAACCTACAGACTGAGTAAAAATTTGATATGTAGATGGCACAAAGCATACAAAAGAATGTGGAAAATAAAAGAAAAGCCAGTTTCATGTGCATTTTGGCCAAGTCTAATAATCCCTCTACTAATCCTGTTCTTCCTAGACAGTTGTGGAGAGTCCTGTTCAAGCAAGTCATCACATATTCAGCCCTACCTCTGAACAAATACTCTCCCTACATCTTCCAAATTCAGGATGACTGGTCTGCCCAAGATCAGAGTCTGACCTCTTTCTTCATGCTGATGATATCTACCTCAGATTGCTGACTTGGGAATACAAATACCTGATGAATGTGTGCTGCTCAAGGTCCAGAGATGGCAGATAACCCCAGGACTGCTTCTGCAGAATCACTGTGCAAAGTGGAAGCCCCTAGCAGTAGGAAAAGTTAAATCTCCAGGATGCTCACCCTGCAGATTCAGAAAGCCTATTTAAATGTATTTGTAATGTATTGAAAGGGAAAAAAACTGGTTCTGGTTTAAAATGTCTGTGTGAACAGCACAACTGGAGGTTTTCCATCTAGGTCCAGCCCAGCAGAGTATGTGAAGTACAGGCAGGCAGAGCCCAGCAGTGACGAGGCTTGTCAGAGTCACTAGAGTAATCATTTTTCCCAATGTTTTTCCCATTTTTCCATAGTTAAAAGTGGCATTTCAGGGGAAAAAACTGGCTTGCTGTGACTTGGAAACCACAATAAAACCATTGCTTTCAGAAGCACGTGCAGGCTTGTAAGTCTTTTCTAAGTATTAATTTTGGAAAACTGCTTCAGAGCATCTTCCAAATCTTTGCAGCCCGAGCTTAAGCACTACAGCAGAGCGCCCTGGATGCCCTGGGAGCACCCTGCACATTTCACCTCACTGCTGAGTGCCCAGCCTTGCTCTGTAATGCTCCACACTGAGAGGTGCCACATCAAGGCATCCCTGGCTGGTGGTGAAAGCTGCTTTCCCCCAGGCAGCCCCCGTGGGTGTTGCCCAGCCTGGTGCTGCAGAGATGGGATGCAACTCTCCTCAAAGCAAGCACAAGGCAACAAACAGGAATAGGAGTTCATAATTCTGCTAAAATGAAGGATCAAAAATAAAGGAGAAGGAGAAGGGAGATGCTGGGCTGACAGGTTTGCCTTCAGGTACATCCCCTGAAGCACCAGCCTGCCCTGGGGGCTGTGCAGTGCCCTGGGGGGATGGCAGGAGCTGTGCAGATCTGTCTCTGCTTTCCAGCTGTGTGCTGCCAGTGGTGGGGCTTCCAGCAATGAAATCCAATGAATAGCGTCTTGATGTTGGAGTATGGAAATCAGAACAAATGTTTGGGCAAGTCCTGGACCCATATTACCAGTGTTTTCTTTCTAAATATTTGTCTTATCTTTTAGACAGGAAACAATTTCCTGGAGAGACAATTTTGCCATGAATATGAAAAATTCTGCCCTATATCATAATAAGCAAGAGAGCTTAGATCAAAGTGTGAAAGTATCATCTCTAGTGATGTTACAGGATAAGTACATTTAATGCATGTGTATGTATTTATGAATGATTATCAGGACACACAAACGTATACTGGGTAGGGCAGGTTTAGGCTGGATGTTGAGAGGAAATTCTTCACTGTGAGGGTGCTGAGGCCCTGCACAGCTGCCCAGAGAAGCTGTGAATACCCCATCCCTGGAGGTGTCCAAGGCCAGGTTGGATGGGGCTTGGAGCAGCCTGGGATAGTGGAAGGAGGTGGAATGAGATGGTCTTCCAAGCCAAACCATTCCAAGGCTCTGTGATTCAGATTTCAGGTGTAGATGAGCAGGTGGGTTGCCTGGCATGAAGCTCCTGGTCCGTGTTGAGCAGTGTGGAGGGGCAGGGTCAGTCAGGGCTGTCCTTGCTTGGTGAGTGACCCCAGTGCCACGGCAGGGCTGTGCAGGCATCGTCCCCTCAGGAGGGACACACCACTGGGCCAGACCTAAGCACTGGGAGAGCAGCAGCACCACAGTCCCTGCCCTCATTATACACAGATCTAGTAACCTACTTTGTCAAAAAAAGCCTTGAATGAGATGGGGTGGCTGGGGACTGGAGCAGCAGCTCTCTGTCTCATACATCTTCACACTGTCACTTCACCCCACTGAGATGCAGCGCAAAGAAGCAAGGCAGGGAGGAATTTTTCATCTGCCTGGCACAGAGAGACCTTGCTGCTGCTCAAACCTTTGATTTATTCCCTGCATGAACACCAGCTTCCTTTCCCATGGCAGAACAGCCCATGAGCCAAGGTGTGATGTGCTGGTGCAGTGACCATGCCTCCTGTGACCCCCTCACAGCGGGCAGGACACAGGCATGCTGCTCTGAATGGGTTTGTCAGTGAAATTCAGCATTCCACAGCCACGTCCTGCTCTCAGGTTTCAGTGGAAATCACAGAGGAGCACTCAAAGGGCAGCACAGGGATTGCCAGGGAAGTGACCCTGGCAGAGCCTGACATGCTGGCTATGCAGGCTGGTGACCCCCAAGTCTCTGCTTCCAGGTGAGCAGGCAGGTGTCCACCTCCCTTTTATTTAAATGACAGACATTTACATGTAAACTGTTTGAACTTCTGCTTCCCTAAGTCAAGAAAAGAAAACAGAACTCACATTTAAGCCTCTTCTCTAGGATGAAATGACTCGCAACCTGTAAACGACTTTTAAGATAACTTCCATGTAGCCTGAATATGAGGTATTCAAACTTAATTATACGCACTGAGGAGCAAACAAAACTGTCTAAACACAAGTTTTCTCACACAGTTTCATTTCCCAGGGACTCCATTGAAGGGATATTGTTTTCCTTCAGGCTTTAACTGTTGAGGTATAAAATTTCTGGGCCAAAGCATCCACACAGAGAGTGGATATTATGTGTGAACAAGCAAGATATTGTTCACTTCATTGATCAGCTCTTTCCTGTTACCAAAAGACATTAGTAGAGCTGCCACAGTGGCAGGTCATACAGCTCACACCATTTTCAGTGTGTGGACACTGGGTCAGCTTCCTATGGAGGTGCTTTGTGCCTCCCAAACGCTGCATGGACAACGCTGCTGTGACAAACAGAGTCACAGCCACACAGGCACATCTAGCAGCCTTCAGGCCACAGAGAAACCTGTCATTTCCAGAGCAGCTATACCAGTGCTTTAGCAGGGAAAAAGGCTTTCAGAGGGCCCTACCAGGTCAGAGCAAATTACCTGGCAGCTGCGGGTCTTTCCTCTGCCTGCAGCTGACTTGGCAAACTGGGAGGACCAGAGGGCTCCTTCTCCTGTGCCTGGGTCAGCGATGGAAATGGTATGCTCAAAACTCTTCTGGGATTTCCAGGGAGATTCTCCAGGGAGGAGAACACTTCTGGCTTCTGGTGCCCTGCCATGTGCTGCTGGGAGTTATTCTCTGCAAACTTTTGGCCTATGGCCCACTTTCATTTTCCTTCCATCAGAAGATGACTTACTTGAGTTTGCAAACATCTCCTGCACATGCAAAATTTTGAACACCACTTGAAAACTTTTTTCATGCAGTTTTACTGCCCACATCTCCTGTGATCAGTACAGTCCGATGCCTATTTTACAGTAAACTGCTATTTTACAGTAAACAAGTATTTTGGTGTAAAAAGAACTCCACAAAATTCATCCTATTAGATGCGCTCCACTGTACACAATAATCCCTTTTTGTTGCAATCAAGCACAATTTCTAGCTTTCCTAACACCACAGATCAGATTCAGAAGCTGTTTGTCCTCGTGTTTGTGACCTAGAATACAGCCCCCAAAACAATATGTTTTTATGCATGTATTCTTTAATTTATTCTGGTGATGCAGGAAACCAGAAGGGTTCCCTTCCACGCCTCAAAGTCAGGCACCAAGTTTGTTTTTTCCACATCCCTGCCTGCTCCAAATGCAAGGGAAGGTATCAGAAATGTTTGCTAATCAGTTTTTCCTGCAGTGCCTTTTCAGTACAAGTGATCCAGGACAGCTTTTGCCCATCTGGCTCTTCACTAAAATGCCCTTCCTGGATGATGGCTAATTAGGCAGTATAACAGTTTATCCTTCTAATGAACTGATTTACCCAGCAAAGCAAACAGTATGCTGGTGTGTTTATTCGTGGCATTTATGTAACTGTTTGCACATAGGTATTTCACTGCGAAATAATTATTATATTGAATTAGGATAAACGTTGCATTTCTCATCTCACAAACTTCCCCCTTTTGATTTTGGGGCCAAAAAGAAGTGGGAGGATGCTTAAACAGTTGAGAATGAAACACACTCATTAACTGTAGCTCAGTTTATGAACTTCAGAGGTTAAGCATTAGCTACAAAAAATCTTTTAATCAAGATGGATCAAGCTTCTCCACTTAAACGCATTATCCAAATTTGCAGTCTTCTCTAGTTAATGAGTCAGTCTGAATTAGCCTTTCAAAAGAATTAAGGGAAAAGAATCAACACTTTGATGGTGTTTGAAGCACAAGTTGAAGTAATTGAATCAATGTGTTAAATCTTAGATGAGATCTTTTAATCCGTAAAACAGTGATCGACGGCTGTGTGACTGAAACCAGATGCAGTGGCTAATTTGGATGAATTATTCTGTGCAGGGAGGTCCCCATCAATAGCAGCCTACCTGAAAGCAGAATTTGCTTATATTCACCCTGCTTGGAAAATGAACAATTAGGGTTGAAGTGTGCCAGTTCTTGCTGGTGCATTCCCCTGTGACCTCAGGAGAGGTTTTTGGTATTTAGGTCAAGGCTCATACCTGAGTGTGTTGTGAAGACCAGACTTAGAGTGAGTCTCTTGGGAGTCCACTTGGGAGGGATAATAAAACTTTTATCTTTCCAGATCTCTGGGATGAGGTCATTTAAGACAGGCTCTCTGCTTTCACACTGCAAACACATTCTGAAGCTTACCCAGATCATTAATTGGGAAACTCCTACAGCAGCACATGAGGAGAAATCCTGTGTCCTCAAAGAGAGGAGGACAGTTTAAAGGGACCTATTGTAACTTATAATCAACATTCCGATGAGATCCTGAATGTGTGGGTATAAAAGGAGCTGTTTGAGCATTTTCCTGGCAGAATAAGTTGTTAAAAGGAGAAGTCATCAGTCTCCCTGGGTCCTTGTATTAGTCCTTGTCCCCTGGCTGCCCACCCTGTGTGTGAAACTCCCTTTGAAGCAAAGACCACATAACTTTTGTTAGAAATTTCATTAGTGGTCAGAGTCAATTTCTGTAATGAAGATGTCATGAAACAACAACCAACCAAGCATATTTTTCCAATAAAGTATTAACTTCAAAGCTATTTATCTGCTTAAATGTGACCTGTAAAACCACCCATCCTTTGATGTTCTTCAACAGCAAGTGACTCTGCTCAGTGACAAAGCTCAAAGGACAAATAAAAGTGGGCATCAAAACCCAGCTCTGGAAAAAGTCAGCTGTGTTCAGGCAGGGATAACTGTTCTCTTCATGGCTGCTGAAAGCTGCAGAAATGCACAAAACACTCCTGACCTAGGAGCTCCTTAAAAGCAGTGTGCTAAACCTGCCAACAGGCTGTCTTACCCAAAGTGAGATACAGACCACAGCTGAGCCCAAAGCTGGCCAGGGGGGTTCCAGCACAGGAGGGGTGGAGGCTGAGCAGCACGATGATCATCCTGGGCATGCTCACGGCTGGGACTGAAATCAGGAGCTGAGCAACCACCCAGAGATGTGTGAGACACCACACTGAGCCTCTTGGGTACCTCATTCCTTCAACAGGCTGCAGCGGTTTCCTCATCATTCCCTCTGTTTTTATTCCCTCCTCATTGTCTGAGCTGTGCCTGCTCGGATCCCTGGGCAGGAGGGGTCCTGCAGGGCTGGGGAGCCCCTGCTGTCCCTGCCTGGGCAGCTCCAGGCAGCACAGGGGCTGGGGGGCTCTGCCCTGCCCTGCAGAGGGGATCTCCTCTCCTGGACACCACTGAAGGGCAAAAGACAAAGCTTCAGGCATGGTTAAAAGCAGTTTTTCCTTCCAGCAGAGGGAAGGAAAAAATAAAAAAGGGGGTGGGAAATGCCATGCAGAATAGAGAAGATCTGAAGAAAACATCACATAATGTAACCAGATTTTTGTGTGGGAGAAATGAGCATTGACAAAATTCGCATGTCTGAAGGGAATTTAATTGAAAGATTAAACATAAGTCAAGACTCAGAGGCCCAAAAGCAAAAGATATCATGCTTTCAAAGTGGCAAGTCATGCCCTTGCTTAGAAGAGAGTGTGTTTAACCACGTGCCTTGTACTGGCACAGCCTGATTAAACTGCTTATAGGAATCTGAGGCCTTATTAACTATGAATTTTTAAAGTTTGTTTTTTATAAAAAGACAAAGCACATGTCACAGCAAGTACAAGATGGTTATAGCCAATCTCTTTTCCAGCAAGCACAGATATGCTCAACTGATCACTGACACAAAAAAAAAAATAATATAAAAAAAAAAAAATTGACTGCCCTGGCTTTTAGAGGTGAGAAATGGGAAAGAACTATTAGATCAGCTTGCCCAGCTCCCAGCTAAAGTACACAGCTTGTTTACCCAAGTTTCTAGAAAACTTTCCCTTGGACTAAAGGAAGTGTTGTATAACGTTCTTAGTAATATCAATATTTTCCCTGTACTGAAATAGCTGGATGCATTTCTGTGTGTTTAAAATATAATTTCCCTGGTAGATATGGGTATAAGGTTCCCACAGCTTTAGAGTCCAAGGCCAGCTCATTTGGTCCCTGTAAGAACTGAGCTGGCACTGCCAGCCTCTGTCCTTGTGTCCTGAAGGAGAGGATTTGAGAGAGGAAAAAAACCCCAATATTAACATTATACCTTATAGGGTTTTCCTTAAAGAAGCATTGTGCTTCAGAGGTAATAAATATTATAAATAACTGCTGAGGGAGTTTCCAGCAGCCCTGGGTGCAGCTCCACCCAGCCCCAGCAGGCTCCAGGGAATGGTAAAACTGGGATTCTCTTTGTTTCTGATTCCTTTTTTCATAAAGATGCCAAATGAGATAGAAGTTGGGAGGATAAAGAGCTGAACTGTTAGCACATGTCTTCTGTGATTAGATTAATGAAACATCAGAGGATCCAGGTATGGACATAATAAGAATATAGAAATTGTAATCATGCTTCATGCTGTGAGGGCAATTAGAAAAGCCATGACTTATTTTAGCAAATATTTTCTTTATCTGTAATGAGGAAAAAATGGTAACAAAACCATGTTGTCTCCCTTAGAAAAGACTGAGATTTTTGCAATGAAAAATGCATTTCAGGGTTTTTTTTTTCAGATTTCATATTTCAGCTTTGATAAAGTAAAACTAGTGGTAAATTGATATGAGTACAAGTCTTCCCTTTCTTTTGATCACAGGAGACTTGTTTCTTTAACAGAGAAAATCTAGCATATTTGAGTTAACTAACTTAGCAGGAAAGTATTGCAGTGCTGATTGTATATTTTTGTAAGTAGCAGTTAATAGTTGTTTTCTGTTTGCTTTAACACTGCCAAATGAATTTAGCAGTCGATAAATAATGATACATAGTTACAGAACAAATGTCACTGTGCAATACCTGTAATCCTAGAAAGGATATTTATGTTGCTGAAATAAATCATTTTAAGGTGACTAACTCTCCTCCTGGCCATAGATTTCCCACCTGTCATAATATTCTTACTAATTGTTAAAATTTAAAAAAAAAAAACTCAACAAAACATCCAGAAAAACCCACAGAATTTTAGTCATTTCCCTTTAATTTTTGATTCTAAAAATAAAATCGATTTTGTTCACACCAAAACTCAGAACTGAGAATTTCTGCATACCTGAAAAAAATAAAGGTTGTGTGATTTAGCGAATCTTTTTGGCCTATCATACCAAACATATATTTAAAGGCCATTTTAAAAAGCACATATAAATGGGGTTGCGTTGCTGTTTTTCCTTATAAAAGTCCCTCCCAGGTCCGTGTGGCAGCAGCTGATCCCAAGGGGTGCAGCCAGCAGGCAGATCCAGGCTGGAACACGCTGGCAGTGGGAGCAGCTGCTGGCTCACTTCCCTGCAGGATAAACTGGCTCCAGCCTGAGAGTCCCAGGCTGCTTTGGAGGTCGGTGATGCCATCACTCTGTTTCTGTCTCCTTGCCCTGGCTGTGGCTCTATGGAACAAAAATCTGCATTTGCACAGCATCAACTAAAGCCTGGCGCTGAGTGCCACGTCCGGGCTTTTATCAAACACGTCCAGGGATGGTGACTCCTCTTCCCCCTCCCTGGGCAGATGATTCCATTGCCCAGGAAAGGTGGTATCTGCACCTTATTAATTAGTGCCTTGTCTTCATTTTCTTCTGTCTTCACTCAGAGTCAGGATTAACACGGAGGAGACGAATTTTCTTGAGTTCAGGCTTGGTTGTTTATTAAATCTTATCTAAAGTACAGAGAGTTCTGCAACACTTCCAGCTACCAGCTAAAAGCCAGCAAAATGCAGACAAATCTAGCTAGTTACAAGGTCTTTTAAAGCTAAACAGTCTAATAGAGAATTAACACTTGTATTATTTATACTTTTGACCCAATAACCAAACTCTTGTGACCCTCAGTGCAGCACTGACTGTCCAACCAGAAACTACTGCCTGAAACCATGGAGAAGAAGGAAGAAGAAAACAGAAAGGAGACACCACCCCCAAATCCTCCATCCTGTCCCACACCTATTACTATATTCTAAGTTTTAAAAACCCTTCAACATGTGAAATCGCACACTTCTATTTAACTACACACCCATGACTTTAACTCCATCACCCAAATTTGGAGCCTTCTCCAAGCCTCAAGTCACAAGCAGTGTTCTCCTGGGGGTCAGTGCCAGAAAGCACAGAAAGCACAGAAAGCACAGAAAGCACAGAAAGCTCAAATCTCCCATGTTTCTGGGTTCCAGCATCCCCATCACTCTTTCAGTGAACCATTTTTTTCTAATCTCTAGCCTAACCTTTTGTGCTGGTCCAGAAATGCTACATGTTCTTGTGGTAAGGGAGGGGACAAACTGTGGCTGTTGGTTGCGACAGTGGAGTCTCTCTAGCCTTGAGACAACCACCTGTCTTGTCTTTGAAGTCTCTGTTTCCCAGCTCGAACACCAAAGGAAGAGTCAGAAGCCATTTTCTGAGGTTTCCAAGGTTGTTTATTTTTTCTTATCTAAGGAATTCTTTCCCTGAGCAGCCAAGATCTTTTCAGCAGGTCAGTCTGAGGCACACTGCCTGCCCTTGGAGGAGTTATCTTTTATACTATAAATTACATACATGCTGTTTACAATTACTTTCCAATAAATGACACTTATATTGCACTGTCCAACTTTCTCCAAACCAATCCAAAGTGCCATCCTAACCCAAAAGATGGATGCCATGAAGAAGGAGAACGAAAGACATACCACGCCCAAATTCCTCCATCTTGTCTCCAGACCCTTATTATAAACTATTTTAAAAATTGACTTTTCTACCTTCTAACAATCTAATTTACGCTCTACTTATTTTTTGTGACTTGTAATTCTTCATATAAGGATGGTAATTTTTCCCAGGGACTGGAATCAAACCCACAGGGGTTTTGGGCATTGTGCCTTGGCTTCTGAGCCCCCCGTCCAAGGAAGCCAGGGGAATGTCCTGGATTCCCACAACAAACACTCAGGCTGTCCCTGGGGCTGGAGCTGCTCTGCAGTGCAAGAGTGCAGGGAAATGGGATTTGTCACGTCCCAGGTGCTGCTCACCCCTCCTTGCTGAGGCTCTGTGTCCCTGGCTGCTCTGCAAAGTGCTCCCAGGGGAGCTCAGAGCCTCACCAGGCATGGACTGTGCCTCCCACACCTCAGCACGAGTGCTGCAGCTCAGAGCAGCACCAAAGCTGCTGGTTACTCTGATTGCTGTCCCCTGGTGCTCCTCACACCCTGAGACTCACCCTGCCATTCCCTGGGGGTGACAGGGGCCAGCAGAGGAGCTGCCAAGGTAGCTCAGATGCCACTTGCCTCACTGAACAGAGCCCTTAAATGCAGGGTCCCAGGATTCATCAAAGCCTTGTGAGCTCCTGGGAGCCCTGGGTGATGGGGAGGCAGAGGCTGAAGGCTCAGCACAGCTGCAGCCATAACTTGGTGCTGGAACAAATGCTGGTCCTAGGGCATCAGTGCTCTGCAAATGCTGTCACCATGGCTCTGGGAATGTTTGCTTCTTAATCGTCTCAGTATCTACTAAAATAAGAATTGTCCTGGCAATTAAGACTAATTAGAATAAATAATAAATGATAATAAGAGGCCAACATGATCTATTTCAATGCAATGAAATAGAAGGTTTTACTTATTACAGCCTAGTTAAATATATTCACTTACCTGGAAATGTAAAAGCCCACATTCCAGGTGGATAGCTACCTCATAATTTTTATCTCCTTTCTCCCTCTCTTGAAAAGATAAATGGTGTTGTACTCAATCTCTTTGAAAAACTGCTGAAGAAAAAGCCAGGAATAATTAGATCTGATGGGGCTGTAAATATTTTCAGAGACAAACAGAATCCCCTTTAGAAATCATCAAAGTAATTATTACACTACAGGAGCTCTAAGCTTGAAAACAAAGTTAGAGAAGATTATTTGTTTTGGAGGTTATTCTATTTTGGTCAGAAATTGCTGCATAGCCTGTTTCTTATTTTCCTTTATTAATGTTCTTTGCAGCATGGTATTAACCTCCACTAAACAGTTCTGTCTCAGTCTGCTCTTTGCTGTTCAAAATAAACTGCACCTGCTTCTACTCACATATCACTGTCAGATATTGTCTTGTCTCAATTGCAGATGGATTTTTGGGTGCAGGGCCAGTCCCAGAAGCGCAGTGACTCACAGGGCTGCTGCTGGGCCTCAGGATGCTGCAGGGCTTGGGGTCAGTCTGGGATGATGCTGCAGAATGCCATCAGCAACCTCTGCAGGCAGCTGTGGAGCCACAGCACCCAGCAGTGCCACAGCTCCTGGCTGTGTCTGCAGCTCAACACACAGGGACAGCCAAAGGAGCCATGGAAGGAGCTTTACTCCCAAGATCAAGAGATTTCAAGGTTGCTTAATTCACAAGAATACACTTCTTTTTAAGGTTATGAACTGTCTTACAAAATGTGTTTACAAGCTACTGCCAAATATTCAGCATATTTCTAATATCAAAGACTCCAGGAGAGAATTTTCAAACAAATAAATAACAAGTTCAGCTACCATATTCAGGAGGAACTACCTTCAAACCAAGTTTCTCAGAACCTTAGAATACAGCCATTGAAAAGTATCTTTAAAGATTAAATGCACCTTGCCTCTCCCCTAATGGTCACACCTAGATAATATTTTGGGGGTTTTCTGATTTCATTCCCACTTGAGCTGAGCAAACATGCCCAGACAGACCTATCTGTCTGAGTCCTTGCTCTGCTATCAAAGGGTCTGTCTGCCTGGGTTTATTGCAACAAATAAAAATCAATGCATTTTAAATGGAAAATCATTTCCACCTGAATTGCTGTAGATACAGATGTGGAAACAACATTAGTCACAGCTTGCTGGATGACAGGCATTTTTGCCTTACTGCTGCTTTGTGACTAACACTTCATGAGCAAACAACTGCTTTCATGCAAATAGAAAGCCTCAATCTCCCCAAGTACATGGAAACCATCACTGCAGAATGGCAATGACTCACATTAATGCACTGCATTTCATAACAGCCCCGTGAGATACAAAATTGTCAGATGATAAGGATGTGAGGCGCAGAGATTAAATGATTTAACTAACTCCTCTGGACTGCTTTATGACACAGCCAGAAAATTAAGTCCAAATTTCTCGTTCCCCATCCAATATTTTAATCTCAATATTAGCAGTAGCAATATTAGAATAACCTCTCTTCTCAGCACAGTGACAGAGGATGCAATGGGGGATGAGGGATTGCTGCGCATACCAGATCCCCTCTCCATAAGGACTTCGCTTCTTTTCTTTCAATCTGTGCACCTGCTGGGCTTAGCATGACCAGGCACATCAATACAGAACAGCAGTGTCAGGCTTCCAGCTCTTGCACCAAGTGTTAAACAATTTTTAATATGTAGATGAGGCTTTGGCTTTCCTTTGAATCTGGCAGATGAGACTTTCAAGAGCATCATGTCCAACAGGAGCAGGGTCTGGCTCTGTCCTTCACCCCAGAGAAACTTCCCAGCTGCTCTTTCCCCAGCCTCACCTTTCCCAGCTGTGCACAAATTTTGTGTGACACCACTGTGTGGCTCAGACCATTTGCCTGCAATTCCCAGTGTCTGTGCCACATTTCTGGCTCGTTCGCTAATTTTTCTAGGGAGGCAAAAAAGCCCCATGACCCTGGCACTCACTGTGGGGAAGGGCCTGGCAGTCCCTGCACAGCACAGGGCATGCACAAATTACCAGAGAGGACTCTGACGTGTTTGCTTTCAGTCATTTGGAAAAATAGATTAAGGCTTTTTTCAGCTGAAATAGTTCTAATTTATTTCTAGATTGGAGTAACAAGTAAACAGAAATGAACCTGCCAGGTACAATCTCTTCAAAAGAGGTTCAGAAGCTGGGCTTTAATTGTCTTAGTTCTTAAGCAAGCAATATTGGCCACATCAAACTATAAATCACTGGATTTTAATGGCTCACGTAATATTTTTCCACAATGCATACAGAAAAAGGCAACAGCTAAATAACTTAAACTGTGGAGCAGCTTTTCTTTATCCTGCTTATTTCTACTCTTCAGCAAAATGAATAAAAGTTTCCAGAATACCTTGCTGATATCACATACAAGTTTACTGAGCTTTTCTGCCTTGAACTTTGTATGAGATCAAGAAGTATTTGTAGAAACCTTTGAAAACAAAGTTCTTGTTTCAGTACATCTGCTGAACCTAGCAGTGTTTGTTTGACTCCAAGAGTCACGGCTCAACCTCGCGCTGATTTGAATCATGTTCAAGTAATAACAGTATTTATCAGCCAGTGCAAAACCTGTTTTATTGTAAATTATTTTAACCAATGTCAAGATCTTGGTATTTTGCAGCATTGCTGGCTGAAACATCTTCAGAGCTGCAATGGTTGGAAGGGTTTTTTCTTTTTTCCCCTCAAGTAAATAAGTTGGTTTGCTAAGACAGCCTGTTTAAAAGGAGGGTATTGACTCAAAGTTTTTGATAGAAAGGTTTCTGGGGACAGACTAAGAAAAAAAAAAGAGACTCTGAATAAAATGTCTGACCCTCTTGAGTTGCAAAATGGGTGCTTTGGCTGAATCCTGCTCCAAAAATATGTTTGAAAGTGTGAGTGGAAAGTGGTATAGAAATAGAAAAAGAAAAATCTACAAAAGATGTCACAAATTGAAATTGCCATTCTTCAGCCATCTCTGCTTCTGGAGGCTGCTATATGTGGACTAAAGAATGATATAATGAATCATAAAGTACTTAGAATAAAAATATCAAAGAACTCAGATCAAATAAGTGGTAAGTGCCCTCCAGTAAGATTAAATGAAATTCTCTCTTGACAATTACAGTTCAAGAGTACAGCAGACATTTTATGCAATTCTATAATAATTTGTAATTTTGCAATAGATAGTTATCAAATAATTTTTTTTCTCTAAATAAATTGAATTCAAAGAGATTGTTTCCAAAACATTTTTTTTACTTGCTTTTATGCTTGCTTATAAAGAATCCCAAAAGATCCATTCATTGGACTTAATCAAATTCTTCAATGCTGAAAAGGAATCAGGAAACAATTCTACAGAATGTGAGATTAGTTTTGACTAATATCCTGAACAGAAATTCAAAGTGATGAGGCACTGGTATGTCTTCCAACATGGATGAACCTGTCTGAAGTGTCACAGCATTTTCAGAATGATGCTGGTTTGAGAGCAAGCCTTGCTTTTTCAAAGGCACATTTAAAGGCATTTATAAAGAGCCATATTTTAAATAAGAAACATCCATGAATTAGTTATAGTACAATTTTCTATGCCACAGTCTGTTTGTATGGAGCAAGATTTAAAATCTAAACAATTAAGGAACTTTGTGGTCTCCCAGTTTTGCGTCTTTATTCTCAGCTAAATCTGTTTGCATTGGTGGGGTTTAGTTTATTTGGTCAAAACAATTGCTATTTAGAGGCATCTTTTGTACGGTTTCTGGAGAAAAGAAATCAACTTGCAATAGATTAGAAGTTTAGGTGTTCAGCACCATCCATAGCCCTGACAGAGAAGCTGTCTGCCTACCAAGGTAGGAAAATATTAATAATTCAGGGAACCCACACCAAAGACCAAGGTGCCTGCTACTTTTACTGTCACAGGTGAGCAGACTTTAAATAAGTTGAATTCATGCTTAGAAATCTGCTTCAATACTTCAAGATCAGATGGCTGAAATAAAATTATTGCAATCAGCAGTATGTTACAATAAACTGCCTTTCATTAGAATAGATGAAGAGGTTCCAAGTCAGATTTTACACTGAAATGTCAAATGGAAGCTGACATCATTCACCACAGAATTGAAAGCTGATCATAAAAACAGAAATTTTATTTTCAACCTACTTCAATGTAAATTGATCTTTAAGGGTCATCAAATAAAATAATCTTTAGAAATGTGGTTCTAAACATGGCCAGAAACAGCTGTTGGGTTCTTTGCAAATGATCTTTACTTGATGGAGAAAAGTTTACATAACCTGATAGAAGAGCTGTTCACAGCCCTGGTAAAATTAATGCACAGGGGTATCATTTTCAACCCAAAAGGTTTTTTTAATTTTGTGTATTATGCAAGGACAACAGTGGAGGACATGAATAAGTTACTACTTCACCATCTGTAAATAAGGATTCAAAGCTACATCCTGTGCATACACTTCCTGCATGGTCTATAGCAAAGGCATGTGCAGGTCTGACTGAAATACAGGAACTCTTCTCAGGAACCTCTGAAAGGGCATTTTGTCTCTTCTCTATCATATTCTCACAGTTTTCAAACCTTCTGATTTTTTAAATGAACTGTGGAAGCTGTGCATGCCAGCAATGTTTACACCATGGAGTTATGACTTTAACTTGGGTTTGGCTGTGTCCCAGAAGCAGACCAAGCCTTCCTGCCTGCACAGGTGATTAGCAGCAGTCTGATTTCTTAGGAGAGAAATCTCTTCTTGGTCAGCACTGGGAACCCTCAGGACATTTTCTCACTCCAGACATAGGCGAGTATGTAAGACTAGAAGACATCAGAGAAATGGCTGTCATATATTATTCTGAAAACTTAGCAGGAAGCCCTTGTTTACCTCCCAAAATTAACAGAGAAGAGCCCCTGGTGGCTCTATCACACTGCTGGCAAATAGAAAGAGAGATGGGAAAATAAATCTGCCCTGCGTGTGCCTGGCATTGTGCAGCTCACAGCTGAAAGCCTGTGGCAGAGGCAGCAATGAACCTTTCAGGGCACAGTGAGATCTAAACGAGACCCATTGCTGGTATTTTTAACTTTCAGCACACAGAGAAAGAGAACAGAAAAGACACCAGTGTCTTAGACAGCTCCAAGTCTGTTGGATCTGGCCAGCAAGTCGGATCCTTGGACGAAGGCCACAGCTCTCTGCCAGTACTGAGAGTCCTTGGCACTGCTCTGGGCTGGGGCAGGGCACCCTCTGTGCTGCTCACTGCAGAGAGGAGCAGGGACAGGGTTTGTCTGTCAGTCCTGCTGTACCCCAGCCCTGCAGAGAGGTCTGTCTGTCAGTCCTGCTGTACCCAGCCCTGCAGAGAGGTCTGTCTGTCAGTCCTGTTGTACCCCAGCCCTACTCACAGCCCAGCCCAGGTGCTCTGGGAGCCCTTGGCAGTGCCCTGGGCACAGCTGTGGGATTTCAGCAGCCACAGCTCCTTCCCCACAGCCAGGTGGGCAAGGCAGAGCAGTGCTGGCTGCCCTGGGCAGACTGTGCTTCTGCAATGGCCATGAACAAACACGCTCAGGCTTTGTCTGGAGGCACAAAAGATGTCCAGGTTTTGCCAAGATATCTCTCACAAATCCAAACATTGTTTACTGAAAGGCTTCTCTCCTCTGAGAAGTCTGATTTCTCATCCTGGACTCCAGTTAAGAGTAATTTTGCCATTCACGAGTGTTTGCTTCAGCCATTAATCTCTTGTGTGGCATTTTGTCAGATGATTTCAAATAAGTAATTTCTAAGTGCCCATCATCTGCTCAGTTCCACTTCTCTGGCATAACTGCAATTCAGGGATCAAGGAACAGGAAATCAGGAAAGGCAAGGCTTGTGGTGCTTGGAGATGAATATTGTTTTTAGGGATGTTATGCATATTCACAGTGACCCAGATTATAAATGAAAGTCAGTTGCTGGGATGTTTGGAGCAGAAATCGGTCATGAGTAATTTATACACTGAAATAAAGATTTCACTGGTGCTATTTTAATTTATTTGCTTCTTAAAAAAATAAAAATAAAGGGAAGAAAGAACAAAGCAAGAAAGGGAACATTAATTTAGAAGATTTCAGACTGTACTGAAAAAATAACAGAGAGGTGTGAAAGACTGATAACTTGTACAGCTCTAGCACACCAAGCTGTGCAACTGAAACACAGACAGCAAACCAAATAACTGTGCAGGAAGAGCACATCCAGCAGCAAAGTGATCTGCAGTACAGCAACACAGATTATGCTTAATGAAAACTGGGGAGGATGGAAAGAACGAGAAGGATGAGAGGCAGAATAACACATTCACCTCCCAGACTGTTTTAGTCAAATCTGAATTGCTAACAGGGAGAGGGGAGTCATTCCCTGCCTCATTCATCACCATTCCTGCCATGCTCATAGTGTGTTTTAACTGCTATTACGGTAATTGAACAAATGAGGCTGTTTCCAAAACAGATCTGATGTGTTGATGCGGGAAGTTGAACAGCAACGACCCAACTGAGCACACTCGGAAATGGAGCTGCAGAGAGGGAGCACAGGGGCCCATCCCATCCCATTATCCCATCCCATTATCCCATCCCATTATCCCATCCCATCCCATCCCATCCCATCCCATCCCATCCCATCCCATCCCATCCCATCCCATCCCATGCCATGCCATGCCATCCTTGTTTTCCTGCTGTTCCCTCCTTCAGCAGCCACTTCAGTGCTGTTTTCCTCCTCCTGCTGCTTCTCCCCTCAGCCTCCCCTCATCCCAGCTCCCAGCTTTTTCCACAGGCACTGGGATTACAGTTTCCTCCAGCTCAGGAATTAATTTTGCCTGCTAATGAGCTGGCTGATGCCACACAATACATTGGTGAAGTGTTTTGATGCTTTGGATTACACAATGCAAAGAGGATAAACGTTATCCTGGGATGGTGGGAGGAAGATGATTGAACTTTTTTCAAGGCTAAGTGCTTTTTGGCAGGGATTCAGGCGGGGGCAGCGCTGGGGGTGGCGAGACAGCCGGAACTGTGGCCAGAGAGGCCACGCTCCCAGAGTGATGCACTGGGATCTGCGAGTCTGCGCCTCTCGAGTGTGAAAAACCCTGCTTGTCATGTCCTCAGATATTTATGGTGGAGCTGAGGTATTTCCAGCACAGGCTGGAAGAGTGATGTTGGAGCCAGGGTTTACTCATCTGGCTGGAGACGCTCCACAGGGCTGCTGTGTCCTGGATGTGCCATGCCTGTGTTTTATGGGATCACTTGGGGCTGCTGGTGCCTTTTGGGGCCGCCTAAAAACAGAGGCCAGACAAAATCAAGGGAATAAAAAGCAGTTCTATTTATTGAAGGGCCTTCAGGTACATTTAAGGCAGACAAAGCGCCCAGGGGCTGCACCCAGAATGGAGAATGGCTCACAGGATCTCACAATTTGATAAGTTGGGTCCATTTGCACATTGGGGGAGAATCTTCCAAT
>PYHW01010607.1:4106333-4133833 GCA_013186435.1 Turdus rufiventris | reverse complement strand
CTGGGGCCAGCAGAAGAGACCTTCTGGCCACAGCTCAACTGAATTACATCTCTTTCAAGTCAAATCAGGAGAGTAAAACACCACCACCTGCTTTGCTTTGTACACCTGTAGTTTGTTTTCCTCCTGAGAATCAGAAGGGTGAAAATCTTTCATCTCCAGGGCAGGGGTAGGTTCAGCACAGATGTGTAGGTGCAGTTCTCCCTGGCCACAGCTCAACACATTGGAAATTCCTTCCACCTACACACTTGTAAATAAATAAGCATTGCAGGCATTTCCCTCCTGCAAAGACATATTATTAATTGGAAAGAGGCATCAAAAGGAAAATCACAAATATGTTTAACCTTTACCCTTCTCTTGATGTGTATTTTAACCATTGTTTAGTTTCCTATAAAAAGCTGTGACTGCGATGAGACCAATGGATGCAGTGTCAGCTTTTCTCTTTTTAAATTATACCACCTTGACTATACTTCAGTGCTCATAATCCTACTTTTCTCTCTGGTATTATAATATACCATAATATACAAGCTGACACTGTGAGAAATTGGAAAAGCTGGCTTGACAAGAGAAGACATTAAAAAAATGCTTGGATTAAATATCTGTAAATATTTATACTCTCTGTAAATTATCATTGTGGAAGGAGGCTCAGATAACTCAGGAAACACCAGAGGAAAAAACATCTTTAAAGTCAGTGAGTGGAGTCTGAAGCCAGTTCTGTTACCCTGTCCCTGTGAGCCTCAGCCATGCCTGCTCTCAGCTCCCCTCTCTGCTGTATTCCTCCAAAATTCCTCCAAGAGCATTCACTCCTCTGAGAAGAAACAGCTGTATTTGTGCCTTGGCTTTGCTGCAGCTATGCCTGGAGGGCACTGTGCCAGGGAAGAAGCCTCCTGGCCTGAGCTCTCGAGAGGATAAACATGATGGAGGTGGAGAGCAACCGAAATGGAATCAGTAAGTGAAAGAAGGCTTTCCTGCTTTATGCTTCCTAGCAGGCCCATTCAGCACTTTCCTATTTCAGCTGCCTCTCAAGCTCATAATAAATGAAGTTTTAGTGAACTGAAAGCTTTTTATTTTGAGATGTTCTTCTCTCTTTTACACTGTGTTGTCTGGGCTTTTGGCTAAGGTACAATTTAGGTAAAACAGATAAAATATTTATCTTTTAGAGCAGCATTTCTTCCCCTTCTGGCCCTTCTCTTTTCCTACAGCTGCCTATGCCTGCCATATAAATGCTCTCATCTCTGTCCTAGTGATCCAAGACCATCCCTTCTCATAACTGAGCAGAACATTCTCAGCTGTAATTAATTTTTCTCAGTATCATGCAATAACATACATGCTATTTCTGCTCCTCCAGAATGTATCTCGTAGAGATGAGCATTCCTCCAGACTACATAAACCACCACAGCACCAATCCCTCTTTTTTGAGGCAGAGAAAGTGCTGCTGCAGCAGCAGAGAACCAGAACTCCTGGACACAGAAGAGTCTGCTGCCAAAGGCAAGAGAGAGCCCAACAAGCCCAAAGCTCTTTGAGTGTCCCAGGAAGTGCTGAAGGACCTGATGGGAGCAGCAGGACCTCTGGGGTACAATAAATCCCATGGCACACTCCTGACCACCTACAGCACTGTGCTGGATGCACAGATGCCAGCACACACCTGCTCTGCCTCAGGCCTCCTGTTTCACAATTGGTTTTCATGGTGAGCAAGGGTTCAGCCAGGGGTTTGTGTCAGACCCTCACCAAGCAGCACATGAGGCTGATCTCCACCCCCTGGGAACAGCTTGTGCTTGTTACCCCAGGGTAAAAGGCTGGGAAGCAGGTTTCAGTGGTTTCCATGAGCTGTGCTGGACATCATTCTTCTTCACAGTTTGCAGCACAAAGATCACCTCCACATTCTGGGACTTGTTGGGAGCTCTGGCAGACATGCCCCAATGCTGGGACAGATAACCTTCACCTGGGGAGCCCCTCTGTAGCATGTGATTTACACCTTATCAGTATCCCTAGGCAGGAAGCACAGCAAACTCTGAGATAAGCTTCTCCAGCCCATCTACTTTTCTCCTTCAATCATTGCCTGGATTTATCACCCTGAGTTAAAGGATGGATAACTTGGTGACCTTTTCAGTCTTGTCTCCTTGGCTAAGGTTGCCAATCATAAGGCATGCACCTACCAGAGCTCTAAGTCACACAAATCCAAAAAATCAATTTCTAATTATAAATCTGAAGTTTGATTGTGCCTCGATTCCAGCCAAAAGGGGCACAGAAATGCTCTTCTGAAAATATGACTCAAAGAATACAGATTCCTTGTGAGGTTCTATTCTGTGCCATGAAGGGACACCACCTCCTCTGTGCCATCCCATCTCACAGGGCACTAAAATACCTTTCCATATCATGGCATCTGTCCAGTGATTTGATCAGTAATGTTCAGCATAAAGACAACAGATTTCCATGAAAGCTTCCCCATGAAATTAATCTTTCTGCTCATCTAGGTTCTCTTTTTATTGTCAGAACTTTGAGAGTGACTTTGCAGCAGTGCTTACAATAACACTAACAGGACTATGATCTGAAAAGCCTGAGGACAATTTCTCAAACCTGATGAGATAAATTGCACAATAAATGCCTATATGAAAGAGATATTTCTTTCAAGTCTTAAAACTTTACTTAGTACTTAGTTTAAATGTATTATATACCACTTTTACTACTTCTTTATTTAAAAACAAACAAATCCAAAACCATAAAAGTCAGATGGTTTTGCTTCGTTTGACTTGGGAGATGTAAACAAGAAAGAGCTGATTTTGCAATGGCCTTATTTAAATAATATTGCTTTATTATTTCATTCCACAATTCTCTCTTCAAATTACCAAGAGCACCCCAGTCTCAAAATATTTATACAGAATCTAATGTTTACCACTACATTTAATGGAAATTGAATATGAGGAAGTTGAATATGCCGTTTTGTTATTGATTAATGTGATGAAGCCTAGAAATCTATTACTTTAACACTCGGGATATCAAAGCAGATAAACACTGGCAATAAAGTATTTGAGACTTACATGGAAAAAGATAAAAAACCTCAGTAAACAGAGAGAAAATCACATTTGAGTGAGATGTAGACCAGTGGTTTATCTTTAGTCAATACACTTAAATCAGTGCTGCATCTTTTGAGAACTGCTAACAGGCATGGTGTCCATCATGCGACTCATTGAAAAGAAGAACAGCTCATTGGAAAGGAAAATTGTTCTAGGTTATCCATGTTTCTAAATCTACCTCCTAAGTTTTGCTACTTCTACTGTTCATCCTTTTAATGATTCAATGAGTTGTGAAAGCAGCTGAGAGGGAAGGCACGAGGAAGGTCAGAATACAGCACATTCCCAGACTGCAAACAGCAGGTAAAGTATTGGTTACTTCGATTCCATGAGCAGGAACACGCTCTTTGGGCAGGCCTTGTTTGGCAGGCTGTGGCAGTGCAGTGGTGCTGGGGCAGGGCAGTGCTGTGATGCTGGAGCAGTGCCATGGTGCTGGAGAAGGGCAGCAATGCAGGGCCGTGGTGCTGGAGCAGTGCCATGGTTCTGGGGCAGGGCCATGGTTGTGGGGCAGTGCCGTGGTTCTGGAGCAGTGCCGTGGTTCTGGGGCAGTGCCATGGTTCTAGGGCAGGGCCATGGTTCTGGATCAGTGCCATGGTTCTGGAGCAGTGCCATGCTTCTGGGGCAGAGCCATGGTTCTGGGGCAGCGCAGCAGTGCCGTGCCCTGACCCACCTGGCTGCCCGGTGCTGGTCCGTGCCCACGCCGTCCCTCTCATCCCCGCAGCCCGGGCAGAGGCAGGGATGGGGGAGCTGTCAGCATGCATTACTGCCAGCACGCTCAGCCTGACCCATCCCCTGACACTGCCACGGGCAGCCTGCCTCCGTGTGCAGCAGCTGCACCATTACAGGGCTGCTCATTTCCGAGGAGAAGGTTAAGTGATGGAGCACTCTGCTGGGAAAGGGAAGGCTTTTTGGTACATCGTTAATAATGCAGGCCTTAGACACTTCATTGTCTTAAGAGGTGTGCTGGTTTGAATAGCACAGGGAGCTCTCCATGCATCCCTCTCAGACTGACACATCTGGCTGGGAAGATGGAGACCCAGAGCTCTTCCCAAACAAGCTATGGCTGCGATTCCTTATGGAGAAAGGAGAAGATGGATGTGGCCCTAGGAGGTTCAGGCTGCAGACTGCTGTGCTTTATTAACTGCAGACTGTTGTGCAATTGGACCTCAAAACATTAGGAGTTCTTTTCAGTGAAGTAATTCAAATTACTTGAAGATTATCATGTTAACAAATGCAAAGTGACTGTTTACAAAATTGGAAAAACACTCCTTAACTTGCCTGAAATGGGGGGGGGGGACTAGAAAGAAAGTTAAAAAAATTTGAAGTTCGGACAACTTTTGAGAAACAAAAAGCACATTCTTATTTCTGAAATATTAAGGAAATGACTTAATTTTTCAAAAGTTGCTCAAAGGTAGTTTTCTGTCTGGCACTACAGCACAATATGTTTGATTACAAACTCAATGGCATCTGCTTAACTGTAGTTCATAAAAATATTAGAGAGAAAATCAATTCTTTTTCTTGTATGGTAGTCATGGATAATATACCTAGAGGAAAATACACCTCTTTGTATAGCAAAAGCATAAAACATGGTATATATAATTGCAATGAATACAAATAGACAGGAAAATTACTTTCTCTGACAAATGCTACATTTAACTTAAGTAGAAAATGTGCAGCTCAGTGTGAATTCCCATTAACAACCTTCTAAATGTCTACTGGTCACAATTGAAAAGTAAATTTCACAGCATTTCAAAAAATCCTTCTACATCCCTCTCTTATTACCCTGTAGGAATCCCTCAACATGGTTTTGCCTTTCCATGAAAAAATCATACAATTATAGGAGAAAAGGGCAATTTGGTGAGTTATGTGACATTCCTCTATGACTAACACAGAAGATTTTTTCAGTTTTCCTTTGCTTCTAGGGTCCTTTTTTTTGGAAAAAGGTATTTAAAGATAAAAAGAGAATTCCTCAGGAAAAGGGGCAAGTACAAAACCCAAGGACCTGAACGACAGCCTCGCTGTAGCAGTAATTTAGCAGTAGCTGCACACAACCACTGTGGCAAATGCACATTCCAAGTATTAAAACAATAATGAGCAGGTTTTAAAGAGGTAGTTTTATGTCTATTCAATCTAATTATATGCTTCTCTCCTATCATCATATTCAGTAAACCAGCTAATTTCTTTCTATTTTTCACCTTGGGCTATTTAAGCTTTAATATATAACCCAAATCACTAAATCTTAGAGCAAATATTCACTAATTTAAAAGGAACAGGCTTCTTTTTCTCTCTCACCAGATAAGCTGCTGACATTGAATGCTGTGAGCTCTTGATGTGATGTGTATTCTCCAAGTGGGGAGAAGACAGCAGAGAGGATCTGAAGAAGTGTAGAGTGTTGGTTCTTACTGAAACCTGCTGAATTTCAGAGGTAAATGGCACGTTTTTATTGCGGTCACAGACCTGGCAGCTTAGCCAGGGCACAGGTCCCATGGGGTACCAAAACATGAGCTGGTGGGAGGAAGGCAAGGTGGGAAGTGAGGGCTGTGAGGCTGTGACAGGAGCTGGAGCACCTCTGGTCCAGAGGCTGGGCAGGCACTGCAGTTCACATCTGCAGCATATGGATTCCAGGAAGGCATGAGTTACAACGATGTGGAGCTTTAATAGCTCTCATTAGCTCCATTAGTTTACTTCCAGCAGCAGCTATGCAGTTTCAAAGTACAGATTGTTCCAGGAAGGGAACGTTCATTCTCCAATGGCTGACAGAAAAGCTTTGTTTTCCGCCTCGCAGAAAGCTGCTACACAATTACTGCAAATGTAAATATCTATTTTTGTTATCTCTGCTGGCATATGACTCGACATATGCATTTGGTGAAATGTTGTCCTTTTCCCATGCTTCTGGAAACAACGTCCATCCCATCTGCTTCATTCCCAAATACTTAACATTGCTTTGTCTTTAACATCAACAACCCAAAATAAATAACACATATCCTTTGTCTGTTGATGTGGCTGTCAGCCATTTACCATTTCTTACTCCATCTGTGTCCTCCCAGCTGTTCAGTCCCAGCACTTCTTTCTAACTGTGGCATTCATCAGTAGCACTTAGAGCACAAAATATTAACGTGGAGCCCTTTCCTTCCATGTGCTAAGGCTGGGGCAGAGAGCACTGATTGGCAGGATCAAGGATTAGGGGTTTGCAGGACATGGATGATCCCTGAGGTTTGAACAGGCCACATGTAAGACTGCTGCTCTATTGATTCATGGCAAATAATGCTCACATTTGAAAAGCTGTGGCAAACCCTCCTCGACGAAAGGCAGAGGGAACCACTGGTGGGAAAGTTTAACCTCCCTTCCTTGACAAAATTGTGCGGCACATCCTCACAGAAGCCACTGCCAAGTATATGAAGGACAAAACAATGAGGAGGAGCAGTATGGATTTACCAGGATGAAACTGCTCAGCTTTGTGAAACAGCCCACTCTGAGACCAGGGCATGTGATTTTCTTTCTTCTTAGCAAGGCTATGGACAAGACATCCCAAAGCTTCCCAGTGCTCAAACAGGACAAGCAGAATGGCTGCTCAGACTACAGGCAGGCTGGAATACTGCTGGACCACTGGTTTGCAGCAGTGGTGGCTGTTAGTGAGTGTTTTCCTTTTCCAGGAGCCAAGCTCCTCAGAGCGTGGCACCAGGGATAACTGATGTCCTGATGGCTTCATCTGAGGCTCAGAAGATGGGACTGACTCACCCCAGAGGAGCCTTCTCTCCCAGTCCTCTGAATTTTTACAACCATCAACCTTTTCATACCACAATAGATTCATCTTGAAGTTTTAAGACCTTTCAAGAAAACAAAAAGTACATTAAAAGGAGCAGATGGTTTGAGTGGGGTTGTAAATAAGTGTATCTAATGCAATAAGTTATCTAAATGCAATGAGTCCATTTGGGATAACAAAAAAAGCTCAGAACAGTCACATAAAAAGGAAGTTTATTGTGCTAATAAGTTGTCATCTAGAGCAAAAAAAAAAAAAAAATAAAGAAAAAGAAATCAAAGCATCTGTTTGATTTTAAACAAAACTCTTTTGGGAATAACACAATGGAATGCCACTAAAAATTATATGGATTTTCAACTTTCAGTGGAAAATAGGATTCCAAGAGCCCATAAAAAAGTAAAGGAGTTTTAAGATTTTACAGATAATTGCATGTAGGTGAGGAGTGGTGGGATGGTTACACAGTTTCTAGTCCAATGTTTCTCCATCTGTGATCCACAAAACACCAGAAAAGCCTATACAACACAGTTGCAAAAGAAAATTAAACCAGGCATATTCCTCTCCATATGCAAAAACATTATGAAATGAAAGGTGGTAAAAGAAATATAATGCTTAGGTATAAAAGGTTGTGTTTCATTGGGTTGTAAATGAAAAGTATTGCAGCAATGCTGTTTGAGTTAGTTCATTCTTTTGTTTTTTCCCACCAGATGTTTTTATGTGCTTGTTTAGACATGTAAATCATCAAAGGGAGCTGGGTCCATTAACATATTGCTTAAAAAGCAGTTAAAATGTTTTTACTGCTCTGTCTTCTACTCAGATAAGAAATAAATGTGTACCCTAAAGATCTTCCTGAAGGGGAATGGGAATGCAGACATGACGTGCAGAATTTTGAACTTCTAGGGAAGAGAAAGTTCATCTTGAAAAACTAAAATCTGACCATCACCAGTTTTGAAATGGAAAATACATTTTCTTCACTTGTTACAAAGTCTTGAAATTTTGACAAAAAGACTTGAAAGGAACTAAAACCCATCCAAGCCAGTGATTAAAGTGACCTACTTGATATCTTTTACTCAAGGCCAAATTTTGCATGCATTAGGCTTCTTAGTTAAATGACACATTTGCATGCATCTATTTTTGATAGTTCTCCTTCTGAAAGACTTGAGAAAATTAATAACTCCAGACAAACTCACTTCAAGCATTACAAGCTTCAGGGCTAGGAAATGATTGAGAGCAGGAAACTTCTGCTTTTGACAGGAGGCTCCTAGAAGGATACTATCACCCTTGGCTTTCAATGCAGAATATTTTAGAGCAAGTAAGGAGTAGTCTGGATTCAGGTTTTTTTTTTTGCTTTAGTGACAGTATTAAAATAACAAAATTCCAGTACTGATATCTCAAGTTTCTTGGCAAAATGGGATAATTCAAGATGTTTTGTTGCATAAACTTTCTTACCAAGTCTAAACTTTTGGGTTTCAATTGATACCAGTAATAGGTTTCAATTTACCCTTTTGAGAAACAGGGTTGATACATACATGGAAAATAAGATTTCAAAACAAAATTACTTGCTTTGCCAATGAATTTCTTTTGAAATCTGCAGGTTTTGTTCAAATCCTGGTTTTGTGAAGGCTCCTAGAGAAAGTCAAGCCAGATTAAAACCATTTTTATCCCATTGCCTACAGTTATTTACTTTGTGAATGACAGGATTCTGTTAGCACTGGCTGTTCAAGAGCCCATTTCTGAAGATGCCCAGCCTGTCCTGCACACCTTCCAGCTATTATCCCAGAAATCCACTCTTATCCTTCAGTCTGAGTGGATATTTTTCAAATGCCACTGGAAATGTAAAGACAAAGAAATCCAGAACTGAGTATTTGGGGTGGGAGGGAGGAATTTTTCCATTTCAAAAATCTAGGGCTACAATTATTAATCCTTAGACTATTCTAGAAAACCAGATGAGTAGTTTTATGTTAAGCTATTATCAATAACTAATTTTCATCTTTTCAGGGAAAATCCCTCAACTTTGGACATCACTGCTTATATAATCTCTTTAAATATTTATTCAGAATAAATAGGTTTTACATATCCCTACAGTGTCAATCTAAATATAATTTTGATTGACATAGATACTTCAGCAAATTATACTGAGTTGAGCAGAAAACTACAATTACCCAGTTTTATTTGCTAATCACCACCCTATATTTGTTGAAGTGGCTAAAAAGATTGGATCACTTGATCTCTTGCCTTCATAAAAATTACTTTGAAATGCTGCCTTTGACTTCTTCAGTTATTTTTATTACATATCACCAGCCTGGCCACTTTGATCATGGAAGAATGACAAGTTGTAATTATTGGTGTTTTTCTCTAAGGACAGAACAATGACCCTGGCAGCAGTAAATCCCTGAGCCTTCCCCTCTGGACGCATTTTGGGGCTGAGCTCTGCAAGACACAGCTCTGCAGCTTGGCCATCCTTGGGGTCTCTGGGAAGGGCTGGGGGAAGGCTGGTGTCTTCCCACACCAGAGAGCCCTACCAGGCCGCAAGGCATCTTTTCTCTTCAGAAATCCTTTAATTCTTCAAATCTAAGAAAAAGAAATACCCCCATCAGTTTCACCCATGAGTACATTCTCTACGAATAAAGGAAAACAGGAATAAACCCAAAATCTGATAGCACAAGATCCTTCACATTCAATTATGATCCAGGGATTCATTTGAAAGTTTTACTGTTTCTCACCATTTAGGTTGGAAAAAAAATATTACAGCAGCATATCAATAGATAATGAATATAGCTGACTTGTTTTCTCCAGAGTAAAATGACTTAATCTCTGAGTCAGGCTTTGTCTACCAGACTTACAGATTTTAAGGCACTTTGAGCACCTGGGCTTTGTCATGGTGTGTGGAAATAGTAAATGGAAGAGGCTTTTGCTCTGAAATTTAAAAAGCTAATGCATTAATAAATAGGAAATGTCACCAGGAAAACCATAGTAAAAGTAAAATTATCTAAACTATTAGTCACAGTTATCTCCTTGCTTTAGATATTTCCAAAATTTCTGTGGAATATTTCACTTCCCAAAGCTGCAAAGGAACAAGAGCAGAAATGAGAGACTGTGTTCCAGGCACAGAGTGACCTTTTCAAAAGGGAAAGCATATGTCCTCAAATTCAAATTGTCTAGTCTTGCTGAAATTCCACTTTTAAGTCAGCTCCCAGGATGAATTATGTCTTCTGGTAAAATAGGAAACAGAAGTCTGACAGCTGACTGCAATCTTAAATTTCATGGAAAATAGCAGAGCACACTCATGGCTTAGGGTATCTTCAGCTCACAGCAAAACCCTTTTGGTGCAGGACTCAGACTTGCTCAGAAGAAGAAAAATATCACAGGTCCATTTCCCATTTTCATCTGAAATAAATGGAGTGGTTTGGAAACACATGAAAAGACCTAATGATACATTCAAAGCACTTTTAGCTGCAAATGTTACTGAAATCTAAAGCTTGCTGGAGACTCTTTTCTTGGAGAAAGGCTCTTCCTTTCCATCTTTTCATCTATCAAGCACTTTGCATTCCTAAATGCCATTGTATTACCAATGTGCTGGAGAATCATTAAACCACAAATTTCTTTATCACTGAAGAAAACTTCAGGAGTGGGGAAAAGAAAATGATCTCATTAAGTTATCCAGAAATCCAAACGTGACTTTTAATAAGATTTTATTTGGCCCAACATTTGTTTCTAAATCACATCCTGGGAGTTTCATCCCTGGTGTGCAGGTACTGAGGAGTTGTGTCACTTGAGAGCCACGTTCTTGTAGGGCATTACTGCTTTCCCTATCCTGCCTTCTAAGCCTTTCAGCTTTTAGGAATGGAGTTTTCCACATTTCCATCATGTTAATAATTTTCTGTTAATTTTGCAATTTTGCAATAAGTGTAATGTGTCAGGAATTCCAGGATGGGCAGGGGGAAAATGAAAAGATTGCAAAATTAGAGACCTGGAGCTTCAGAAGGTGCAATTTTAAACCTGTGAGCTATTCCTCAGTTCTGAAACGGAAATTAAAAGAAACAGGGAAGAGGTGTTTAGAAAGGTGGCTCTGTATTGTGCCATGGGATGTAGCTGAACCCTTTTCTTGCCTCAGGAGAGTCAAAATGTGGGTACTGCTGAAGGAAAAGCAAAGAACACCTTTGGTGTGTGCTGTTGTGTGTGTTCAGTCAGCAGAGCCCATTTAATGCTCTTGTACTAGGTGAGGACAAACTGGGAATGGATAGCAGCTTTCCCATTGCTAGCAATTTTCTCCTAAAATGTAGGCTTTAAATATAGCATTATTTAGCAAAAGTAGCATTTCCTATTTTCTCCCTTTCTGTTTTCCTGGCAAATATTTGCCATTTGGACACCATTTCCCTCTGGAGGAGGTGCCTCTCAGAGCCAGGCACCAAACCCCTGCTCCCTTTGCATTGTGTCATTACTGGATGCCACTTTTCCCTTCTCTCAAAAATTACCTCTATACAGAGACGCTGTTGGAAAAGCTCCAGAAAGGGGTAGTGAAAGGCACTGACAAAGTTCCTGCATGTCACAGCGTTGTTCATTCCTTGCTGTGCCAGGGATGGAGGCACAGACTGAGCTCCCATCAGCAGGAGCATCTCTGTGCCTCACCCACGGGATGTCCCTGGGGCCACAGGGAAGGAGGCTGCAGTGACAAATGCAAAAGAGGAGCAAACACCTTCCTTGTTAGAAAGAGAAAGATGAGAACACTGAACACCTAATGAGATTAAAGGGGAGGACAAATAGAACATAAACTGCGGTCAAGCAAACAAATAGAATGCTGAAGGGCACTTCCACTCATGACAGAAGAGGAAGGAAGAGATCTGCTTTCATGGCACAAAAACCCTGTCAGCAATCAATTCCTACTGGTACAATTAAGAGAAAATACCTGCACCTACCTGCTGTTCTAATCTTAAAAGATCTAATATAAAATCAGTAGCATTTTCTTTCCTATAACTTTATTGAACTGTTAAAACAATAACAGGCAAATAACAGAAGTGGGCTGCTTATCTTGTGGCTTATAATCACATAGAAGTTATTGACCACATATTTTTGTGTCCTAGAATGACATAAATGTGGCTGTTTAAATACTCACAGGTCATCAAGCACAGGCACAAAGTCAAACTTGCATGTGACAATTTAATTTTAGGCAGCTTGCTCTGATGATTTTTCTTCCACACAAAATTAGCTGAAGTGACCTTAACTGGACTGGTGTTAATCCCTTTGTGCAGAAGAACCTATACATAAGGGAAACATAGTTTAATATTTACTAGTGCTCTGAAGAAGACAAAAATGACCTTTCTTAATTAAATGTCATGACATGAAGGATAATATTGGGATAGAATATGCATCTAAATAAAGTTAGAGTCCTTATGTCTCTGGTAGAGTTAAATATTCTGGGCTCAAATCTCTGACTTAACACTGGTGAAAAAAAAGGATTTGCTGTTTTGAGATAAATGGAATTACCTTGTTTTATATCAGCAAATCCTACACAATCCCAAGCTCTCTGATCCTAGACCTGCTGGAATAAGTACATTTAAAGAATTTATGAAGTTCTGTAAGGGAAAAAAGTGTTTTCACAGACTTGTACTCGGTAGGAGGTGCAGATCTATATTAACTTTCACTCAGGAATGCTTCATTATCTAAGATTATAAATTCATTTGACATAATGGAAGGACAGGATAAATTATTCAGAAAAGATGTGAATAGTTTATATGCCATCAGTAAATTCTCAAGGACAGGGAGATTTGAAATATTTTGTGGCATAAGGTTAATTACCTATCTGATGTGAATTCATACATAGATGTTCTCATTTTGAAGTATGATTATGCTTTTAAAATACACACATAATGTTATGGTCTGTTTATTTCTCTGTCTTAACCAAAAATTTAGTACAAGTAAGAGAATATACATTTCTCTGGTTATTTCTCCTGCTGATAATTTTCAGGGCAAGCTGTGATTTCATTTGTTTCAGCCAAGCTGGAACATTTTTAGTATTTACACTAGATTTTCTCCCTTTAAATTTGTGGGTTTGTTGAAAATGAGAGAAGATAACAGCATGAAGCTACAAATCTCTAAACACAAAATATAAACTTAGAAAATTCAGAGGATGTTGAGGGCATGCAGAAAAGAAAAAAAAAATGTTTCACATGAAAACTTTTTTTAAACCTTGCCAATGTATTATGGTTAGCTTGTTCATTCTCTTTAGTTCTACAGTAAGGACATATGCAATAAAATGCAGATGGAACGACTGCTAATGAATCTCACTCAGTGCTTCACTCAAGAAATACTTAGGAAAAGGGATCAGGCCTGTTCCAGTCCGAGCGTTGGACCAAAGAGGTGTTGGAGTCCTTCCGGAGTAGCCCTGGAGCAGCCAGAACTGCCCTTGCTGTCATCTCCTGGAGCTGCTCAGCACACCTGGTGCACAGAGAGGAGCAGTGTGGAAAGGCAAAAGCCAACCAAGAGTGCCAGCTGAAGGATCTCCCCATCCCTGAGTCAGACGATGAACATTCCTGCTCCTTTTCTGCTGCCTTTAGCCTGCAGGGGGGCACCATGGCCTTTGGGGTTATCCAGCAGGAGAGCAGGCACAGTTTGAGCATTAGGGGAGGCCAAGGAGGGCTAAAGATGAGCCTCTCGTCTCTGCAGTTCTGAGATCTGACCCAGCAGCTACAGTTTCCCTATAGTCCTCTCCAGCATAGAAAAAAACCCAAACTATGGAATATAATATAAAAAGAGAGCAAATATCTCTAGTGCTTAGAAAAAACACCACCATTGCTATTTTATAAGTATAAGCAGTTGAATTTTATGGACTGCATTTATGGACTTGCTGGTTGTCCTCTCAGCCTCAGTGCATGCATGGAATAGCTGGAAGAAGCATGGTCACAGAACTTGGAAATATACCTTAACACATAGCATGTATTTCTGACACTGCTGAAAATCTGACATAAAATAAATTTAGAAAGACTATTATTGTCATATTACATGATCTCAACTAGCAAAGCTTTCATAGCCATGGCAAAAATCCTGAGCCAAAAATCACTTTACCCTTTAATAATTACTTTATCTACTAAGACCAATGCTGATTATTTTTCCAGTGCTTATATTTTGTTTCATTTTTATAGGATTTCTGCTCAATGCTATTGAAGACTGTCCCGAATTTGTTCAATACTCTTAATGAATATTTGTGTTTCCAAGATATTCTGGTGTAATTACAGGAACATGAATCTGTCAGCAGTAATTTCAGGAAGGTTCACAGACTCTGCTCCCAGGGCACTCAATGGCCACTCTGCCAGAGGAAGCCAGTGGGGGAGATGGGTTCAAGTTCAGGCTCTTCTCTGATAAAACATTCCTGCCAAGCCAATAGAACAGAAAAGGAGAATAAACAGCTTACTGAATCAATTTTCAGTGACAGAATAGAGACCTAGTCCAACACCCCAGATCAATAAAAGACTCCACTTTCCCCAGGCTCAGATGCACCCAGAGCGGCTGAGCTTGCTTCAGTGCCAAAGGCAGGAGCAGCCAGCCCAGCAGAGCCTGCCACAGGGGAAGGGCTCTTGCACTCTGGAGGAAACAAGGCTCCATTTTTTATTGTTTCACACAAAACAGGCAAAAATCTGTGGGGGAGGGAGTTCTCCTCTGTACAAACTCCTCAAAAGATGGGTTCTATATCTGAATGCCTAATTAACACCCACCCAAACGTGGCTCAAAAGCTGAGTGCTGGGATCAAGATCTGTCCTTCTGTGGGCAGAGTTCCAACCCATATCCACCTGCAGCCTGATCCTTGAGGCAAGTGGTGCCTGACCCATGGCATTGGCAGGGCCAGGTAGGTTAGGCTGACCCTTAATTACTTGGTTTGAGCCCCTGAGTGCTGGCACTGTTGTGAGTGCAGCTTCTGTGGCCATCCCAGCAGGGTGACAGTGCCAGGCCTGACCCCTGAGCCACAGCATCCTTCTCTGCAAAGTCACAGCAGGGAAGGAAGGACTGCCCTCACCTCTCGTCAGGACAGCACCCTGAACGTCTGGAGGGGGCAGTGGCTGTTTGCCAGCTTTATCAAACCAGGCTCGTGTTCACTAAGCTGTGGCCTGCATCCTTCCACCTATCCCTCCAGGATTCCTGCTTTCATTCCAGCTTGTCCCTGGAAGATTTGTCACCCAGCCACCAGCTGAGCCTTGAGAGAATCTTCATGCCATGCCCTTGTCTGGCACGGACCAGCACAGCTCTGCTGACCTCAACTTTTGTAAAGAACTACACTAATTTATACTAGTTGAGGCTCTGACCTTCTAATTCTGAGATCAGTTTAGTCTTCATCAGTGAATAGGTTATCTCCTTAATTTAAATCATTGCTGCATATTAAATTACTCAGTATAATTTGATGGTTGGCTAAAATTAATGAAAAATTTGTCTCGCTGAGGTCTTGCACAAAGCTGGACTTTGCAATATGAATCTTAGCCAATTAAGATATAGGAAAGTGTGCTTTGTTAGCAAACAGAAATTTGTGCCACAAACTGTGCTGAAAGAGACTCACTGCTTAAATTGGATGCTGAATCAATGAATTTGTGTTAGGGACCTTCATCTTGGGGATGAGCATGTAAACCTGTGGTGTGATTTGTGATCAAAAGGAGGAGCAGCACAGGTGCAGAGTGACCACAGAGTGACAGGCTGTGCAGCTCCCACAGGGCATTTGGTCCCATTGATGCCTTGGAGGGGTTACCTAGAACAGATGAGCCAAGGTTGGGAGAATAAAAGTTGGTGTTTATTAAAGACCTTCAATAGATGAAGATACTCCTTGGGCAGTCAGCTAAAATCCTAAGGCATCACCATGTCTGCAGGAGAGGGGCTGCTTGTGAACCCCATGTTTGCTGTGCAGGTTCCATGCAAGGGGAGCTGGAGCTCTGCAGTTACAGCAGGGGGCTGCAGAATTCACATTTATTAAACCACAACAGCAGACAAAATGTCACCTCTTGTATTACTAATACTGAGTAATTTGTTCACTTATTGCCTGTTAATTATGTGCCACTAATAAGTCACTGAACCACTTTGATCCTAATTTGATGCAAGCTGTGTGAGCTGAGCAGGTTTTCCCCAGGATGCAGCATGCAGTCAGACATGGAGCAGGCAGGTGGCCGCACACCCCCTTTCCCCATGGCATCTCCATGCTGGGTGGCAGTAAAAAGAGACACTGACCCATGGGGATGAGGGAACATCACCTCTGGCAAAATTATTTCTGTGGGAGGCAATAATTTATAATATTGGCAGAAGATGTGGCACATGTGCTCTGAGCTACTAGACAGGGTGGGGACCAGGCTGGCTCCCACTGCCCCTTTGTCATCCTTCACCCCGTTAAAGATCATCTGAACACTGGCATCACCAGGATATCTGCAGCAGGGTAGCCATGCTCACTGAGGGAGGAGCAGAGAAACCTCCCTCCCTCCCTCCCTCCCTCTCATGCTCCCTGGCATGGCTATACCAGACTGCAAACCCTTGTCTATCCACTTCCCCAGATAAAACATTTTTGATTCACAAATACAATATGTGCAGATAGAAGTTGAGAGGATGTCTGTCCTACAGCCTTTTTGCTCCTGAGTGTGTTTGCTCAAAATTATAAAGCAAGATCTGCATGACCTCATGCAGCAAAGCCAGGACCATATTTTCTCTGCTGTTGTAATCCATCAATACCAGATACTCTCAAGGGTTCATCACACATTCATTCATATGCTATCAGACAGTCTTTGCATTCACATCTGCTGCCACCATGCCATGTGAAACAATCTCTGAGCCAAAGGAAGGGTCCACAAAACACACTGGGAGATTTTCAGCAAAGTGCCCAGGTAGAGATACATGATGACAATTTTGAAAGAAAATTATATGCAAATTTTATTGCAACTTCAGTACCCTAAAGGTTTTTAAACTCTACTCTAAGGGAAGATATACTTCTGTATAAACCCGGAAAGTTTATCAGAACATGGTCCCTTGAAATTTAACCAAGGTTCACTGGTTATAATTTAATGCTTGGCTGATACCACTGTTACAAATATGAAAATAAAACCAAAAGTAATTTAAGAGAGAAAACAACCAGCTCTTTTTTTTTCTATCTGGCAGGGTCCAATAGCATAGTAGAGGCTTTTTCAGGAGCTACTTCTAAACAACAGTGAGTGCCCTGCATAAAACTTTACCTCAGCAGTGACTCACCAGGCAGGGAACCAAAATTTCTAGATGTAAATTAACCCCTTGAGTTCAGGACCCTTGAATCCTCTAGTCTGGTTATTCTACAGCCTCTGCTTGAAGCAAGTGTGGTTCAGTTGTGGGTTTCTATGTACAAATTCCAGGGAAGCTGCTGTGCCCCCTGAGCTGCTGTGCTGCTCTCCACTTCTAAACCCTCCATTACAATTATTTAGCCTGGAAAGCTCAGTCCCTGCCTCCATGAAGGCTTGCCCTTCCCTTTGGACAGAGGGTAGAATCACAAAATCACAGAACACAATCTCAATTTAAAATTTGACTGCACTGACTTTTAACAAATTTGTGAAATTTCATGGATTATCTGCAAAAGTCTCAGACTTGTGAATTTAAGATTTTAATCTCCTATTTCTGTAGGAAAACTTCTGAGATTAACGTGAATAATATTTTAACTGTGAGACATAGAAGGCATAAGAACTAGAAACGGCTTTATTTGCTATTTGTCTAACTCAGTGTTCAGTTTTCACCCAGCAGAATCACAAAAAGCCATCACCTTTGTGTGCACCTGCAGCCAGCTACAGGCATCTACAGCTCTGCCCTGAACAAACTCTTCTCATTTCTCTCTGTCCAAATGCCTAAAGCTGCCAATTGCATCCAGATGTCAGAAAGCCCAGAGGGTTCTGCAGCTGCTGAGGAAGCCATTCCCCATCCCTTGGTGACAATGTCCCCTGTAAGTACAGAGTGCTGTCGGGGAGGTTTGGGGCTCTTCCTCCTCTCCCTGTGCCACCACAGCAGCTGTTCTCAAGCTCTCCTGGCCCTGCAGTCAGTGAAGTGCTCCTGCCTCGGTCTCTCCTTTCCCTGGCTGCCCTGGAGCTCAGCCCCAGCAGGCTTGAGGGATGGCAGCAATAATGTGATGCAACGAAAGATTCAGACCCAACCAAAAGCCCTGCAAACAAAAGTCTGCAGCAGCTTTTATCTTCTGGACAAACCTGAGCTCACCATTTCCTTCTTGGTAAGAAGAAGAGACTGTGAATTTAGAGTTTGTTATGTAAGGCTGATTATTTTCTTCACCACAGAAACACTACACAGCTGGATCCCACATCTACCTGAGATTGAACATGCAGTGAAGGAGCAAGGACACCCTCTGCATAACCTCAAGATCTGTTTAAAATAGATAGTTTTGTGCTGCAGGGATCTTAAAATGTATTTATTCTAGTCTAGATAAAGCTTTAAATCTGTATGAAACAAGTTTAAGTCAGAACTCATCAGGAACTGTGATGCTTTATGAATGTGCAAAAGCCACAGAACTACCAAATTAAGGAACAAAATGTTCTTTATTTGTGTCCTAGTAGTGGTTCCTTCAAATAATCCCATTACAAGTTTCAAGGAATGTAAACATGCAAAGCATAGACAGCCTATAAATTATTCCTTTCTAAATGTAAATCTTATAGTCCACCAATTAAAATTATCTAAATATTTAATAACAGGTTGCTACTGATTAAAGACTCTTCTATTCCCTGTATACTTCCAGCACTACCACAGGATTATTAATCATTTCTCCTTGAGAGAATACTGGTATTTATAGTGTCATTCTATTGGTCTGTTGGAAAATAAAAGTGAGCATGTGTTGCTTTTTTCATGCATGAATGATCTTTTAGATGTATAAATTAATAAAAAAATGGTGACAGCATAATGCATATTGATAGGATTAATTTTTATTATTTTCTTTATGTAAGTTTTTGTTTTCTCATTGTTTTTGTACCAGGGGTAATTTCTGCAAAAATGTTGTAATTTTCTTTGCTGGTTAATGAATGTGCCAGAGCAGCTTGTATTACTTGCATTCAGAGTAAAACTTGCATACTGCAGAACAGATGGGTATTGTGAACTGTTATGATGGCAGTGATTTTAAATAATACATGAAGAATTTTTCTATCTCATTAAGTTTCCAGTTTCTTTAAGGAACATCTTTAAAACAAAAGCAAAATATTCTTAGTGGGAGCTGTTCTTGTTTTGTGTAACGAGATGTCTTTAGCTGCTATGAGGAGAAATATTGGTGCAGAACAAAGGCATCACATCTTTAGCTCTGATTCGCAGATTTAGTGCACACAGTTGCACAGCAAATGGACTCAGTTCCTGGTGCTTCTTCAAAATCACCAGGGCCAAACACAAATCTAAGGAACAAAAGAAAAGGAAGGTACTAAAAATACCTTCCCTTCTTCTACCCAACTTTCTAGAATCCTTACAAAACCCCTCACCTCCCCAAAAGCAGCTCTCTTCTCTTTTTCTAGTCCTTCTACACTACCAATCTCTTCCCCCTACGGTTTCATTTTTGAGTGCATTCCCCATCCAGTAATCAGAAACCCTGTCTGTTTTCATGTTTTCTGAATTTGATTCAGAGAGAAACAGGTAAGCACAGAAATTTCTTATGAGTTTCACTCACAGGCTGCACAAACAGCAGATTTAGCCCTATTTTGAACACAGAAAAAGGTTAGTGCTAAAGAGAAATAAAGGCAATTATTAAAATTTTCACTTAGAATGCTTATTTGCTGTTAAAAGGATAATAAGGTACGATAGTTTCTCAGTCAACTAGTTTTGCTAAGATTCAGACCATAAATTTTAGATTTACGCCAATCACAGTAATGAAGAAGATATGCCAGTTGTCAGAATTCATTTTCCCTTTGAATAAGCTGAGCTGGAATGCAATTTAAATGAGATGAGCCAGAACAGCAGACCAGCACATAAGGACTATGGCCCAGTATACAAAACAAACACGTTATGAATCTGAGCACTGAGAATATATTCATTTATCCAGACATGTACTGGGGGAGGGGAGCTGAAAACTGGCAGGATACAAAAGAGCCATCAGGATGGTCAGGCTGGTCCACCTCTGCTCTCCTGAAAATACCCAATCCTTATTAAAACAAGAGCAACTTCTGCCCTTCTTGCCACCCGAGCTTCCTTTGCTGTAAATGTGATCAGGAGAAAAGGGCTCAAACAAGAGGTTGTTGAGTCTCGTTTGAGAGTGTTGTGAAGAGACAAAATTTAACTTCTGGCATTTAAAGGGCATCACCTGACCTGTGATATCTGCCCACAACTTAAAGACTTCTTTTCTCTTGTAAATCAAAGCAATCCAAATGGATTCCTCTGCCCCTTGGAGACTGGCTGAGCCCAGGCACTGGCAAGAGGGTGATGGGGTGCTCTCCAGTCTCTGCAGACCCTGCTAGGGCTCATCTGTGTCAGCCACAGCCAGGGGGGTTTACCTTTCTTCCAGCCCTTTGGCTTTTATTTCTGCTGTTGGACTCTCTGACTGTCCCTACATCAGCACCACCAAGGTGCTTCCTCCCTCAGATTGCTGGTAGTGCTTGCTCCTGCCTTGGAGTGTCTTCAAATTCCACTCCAGAACTGAATGGAGGCAACAATATGAAACTGTATGGATGGGAAATTATATTATTATATAATATATATTATATTATATGATTATATAATATTATATTATATTATATGATAATTTAAAACAAACTAAAAAAGAAGATCAAGCTTCTATTCCATTCATAATTTTAACAGGAGCACAAGATTTAACAACTTCTGATCCCCTGAGAGTTTGTAGAAGCCTTAGCATCACACAGCACTCTATCAGCTACTAGGAAGAAAAAGTAACTCTGTCCCATGACAAGCTCTATATATTAAAGGCACATTAAACTTTTTTATGGACAGCCTAAATCTCCACATAGCTTTGAACCACCGCCTGAGCAATGTGAAACCAGATATTCTCCCTTCCTAAGGATTTGTGAGATAAAAAAGCCATAATCACCCCTCTGGTCGTTAATTGCTGCTCGAGGCTCTCTAATTCCCATAGGAAACACCGGATACATTGTGGCTTAGAGCAATCTGATTGAATTCCTTTGCTTGTTTTAAATATGCCTACCATTACATCCCCAGTTTAACTGCCTGAGTTTCCTGCTGCTGAAATATTTATGAGCTGACTCAGGTGACATTGGTTCACCAGTATCAGCAATTTTGTCACAAAGTGGTTAGTTTTGCTTAGTCTTCTCAGCTCCTTAGCAGATTTTAGTTGTTTCTGTTTATATGCTACCTGCTTCTGCAGAGGAATGCACTTTTCTCGACACTGATAAGTGAGCTGATGCTTTCTCTAGAATTCCTGGGCACTAATTCCCTCTCAAAACAATTATCCAGTACACCTTGCAAAAACTTCATCACTCAGCTACACAGCCACACTTGAAAGGTGAGATAAAAGATGTAGAGGTAATTTGAAGCTCCGACTTTATGAATCCCTGGGTTTTGTTGTCTTGGTTTTTTTTAAAGGGTCAGTAATGACAGTAAATAGGATTAGTTAGAGCAGTTAGTGCAGCTGATAGGGTTTGGCTGCACATGAAGGTCTGTGGCATGTGGCCATTGCTTTTGGCAAGATGTGGATTTTGGAATTGTGCATTCAACTCTTTCCTTCTCATGTTAGTGTTCTGCCAAGTCTCTCAGGGCTTATTCGTGCTTTTCAATAGCATCTGTACCTCCCACTTCCCATTAAAATATCCTAAATCGAAATGCAATGAGATGTTCTCAGCATTTTCTGGTTCAGTCAAGAGCTTGGTTGAGTTTGATGAAAGTTGTTAAGCAATTTTAATTTGAGGGGTAAAAAACTGGGGGAATGCAGGAATAGTCGTAATAGAATTATATGCCTCAATTAGCACTTAAAAATGATCTGTGGGGCACCAACAAGACATGATGGCTGCTGCCACAGTGAAGGCAGCAAACAGCAAACTGAGACCCAGTCCTGTGGAAACTGGCACCTGCAGAGAAGGATGAATGCAGCGATGTGGCTGTGGGGCTGTGCAAGGGAGCAAGAGGCACCTGATGAGCCAAAGAACGCCTTTGCCTCCTTTCCCTTTCTGCCTCTGGTGCCCTTGCACAAACTTTCTGCTCCAGGTACTCCGTCCCAAACTTGGGCAAGCCCCTCCTCTTAGAGGACAAGGACTTGAAAAGTGAAGGGAGCCAAGAGAGATGGAAAGCACAGGAGCAGTCTGAGTGCTTCTGTGTGGGAGAAGAATGGAAAGGGGGACCACGAATGAACCACAAGCTGGCTTTGCTGATGGACCAGAGGCCACTGGAGGCTTTCAGCCAGCAGGATAAGAGAATTGAGAAATTCATTAGAAAACTCAAAGCTGTGACCAGAGGGGACACTTGTGTCTCCATAGACCAGTAGAAATTATGGGTAAATTCATTGTAGTGTGGAGGTGATCAGATAGGGGTGTTGGTGTAACTCATTAAAGCTTCCCCAGTTTCACTAAGAGCAGCTGACTTCCATCACTTCCTTTACTGTTTGTTTCACAACAAAAGCCCTTGACACACCTTCCTTCCCATTTTATGTTATAGTTAATTACATTTTAATATCGCCTGAATGCATGGCTGTTTCATTGCTCCACAGAGCAGACTATCAAACAGTAATTTACAGCTTTCTTCCTCTTTATAAGCACTAAAGTATTCTTTTTTTTTTCCTTCCTTCATTTTTTTCCTCTCATTTGAGTGTGAATAAGTCTCCAAATAAGAATGAATTCTTTCTGCAGACACGGCTCTTGGCAACTCAGAGCATCTTGCTCCAGTTGTTTTCCCGGTGAGTGAACTTGTTAGCATTGTGCTGGTTTCAGCTGGGATAGAGTTAATTTTGTTTCCAGTGGCTGGTGCAGGGCTGTGTTTTGGAACTGTGTTGAGCACAGGGTTGGTAACACAGAGGTGTTTTTGTTTTTATTGAGTAGGGATCACACAGAGCCAAGGCCTCTTCTGCTCTTTGTATGGCCACGCTGGTGAGCACATTGGGTGCCTGGGAGGGGACACAGCTGGCACAGGTGACCCCAGCTGGCCCAAGGGATATTCCAGACCATGGGCATCATGCTCAGGATAGAAAGTGCAGGGAAGAAGGAGGAGGATATGTGGAGTGATGGATTTTGTCTTCCCAGTAACAGTAACCTGGAGGTGCTGAACACCTGCCTGCCAATGGGAAGTGGTGACAATTCCTTGTTTTTCTTTGGTTGTGCACATGGCTTTTATGTTCCCTATGAAAATGTCTTTATCCCAACTCAGAAATTCATGGTTCACCCTCCCCATTCTCGCCCTGGTCCCACTGTGGAGGGGCTGCCTGGGGCTGGGCTGAAACCACGGCATCCCTGAATAAGGAGCTGTGTACAGCCTTTAAAACCCTTCTGTTGCAGTCTAGCCAAACCCTCCATATTTCCTGTTCTCCTACTCTTTTCCAGTGAAAGCTGAGTAGGAAGCAGCCTTCAGAGGGAACTATTCTTGACACAGGTCTTTCCTTCTTCCCAACAGCGCTCAGTGATTTCACTTCGTGCAAATGACTGAAAGCCAACTAAGAAGTATTGCACTTCCCCTCCCTCCCCACCACCTTCCCCAAGAGTAATTTTAGTGGAGCTTTGATTGATGTCAGATGAAATTAACTGGAAACATTTAATGTGTTTAACATGTAAAGGCTTAGGGCTCTATTCACTCGCTCAGAGACTTTCTGTGCTCCATAAACTCAGAGGACACTGAAGCCTGAATTTCAGCTGTACAGCCAGATGACTTATTAAACAGCACCTTGACTCCTGCCATCATTGCTGCTTTTCACTCCATTATAAGTAGAAGGAGGACTTGAACTGATGGCAGCAAGAATGGAATCAAAAGTCCTGTGGCAGAGATGCTGTTAATTTTAGTATTGTGTCCATCATTAAGCATCAGATTAAATCAAGCTGTATTTCCCTCAGCAGCTGTTGAAAATCCTCATTTAACCAAGTAGAAATGAATATTGTGCTTCAAATGGAAGGATGAATGAGGTTCCTGCTAATAAATAGCTGAGAGAAGGGCTCTGAATAGACAGAGGGAATTTCATGAGGCATCTGCTCAAGAGAGTAGTGTCAGGTTTCTTAAAACTAGAAAAGTCTTTGGTAATTTAAAAAATTTAAAGTTGAATAATTTTTTTTCTCCCTTCTCATACTTGTAGCAGTACCTGGAAAAGAGGTTTATTTCTAAGTCAACAAGTTACATCAAGTTAGAAAGAAAATATTTTTTGTACTTCCTCTTTGACCATCTATCAAAGGCAGATTAATCCTGATAAGGGATAAATATGAGAGGCTCTGGGCTCCTGAGGGATGCCTGAGTGTGCAAGGCAGTCTTTGCCCAGGGAATGCTCCATTGGAAATTGGCTGCAATCAGAGCAGTGCACAGGCTATTGAGGACATGTAGTATTCAAACTTTACTCTCTTCTAGAGGATTTACTTGCACCTGCTTTACTGCTGGTATTCAGTATTACTTTATTGACTTGCAAGCAAGTCTATCAGCAGCAGAATTATTTTCCTAAGTGATAAAGGGGCTTTGAAATGTCTGTCTATACAAATATCAGACATTATCCTTTCTACTCTCTATTCTTTGCCATTTCTAAATACATTTGTCTGTGTTATGTGTTATTCTGTGATTATTTACCAACTTATCTTTAACACACACTCGGCGTGCCAAGCTCAGAGCGGCTGGGCTGTTAAAAAGTCATGCTTCAATGAGACAATTGGACACTATCACTTAGTTATGGCTTACAAAGCTTGTCAGTAATTCTTCAAAATCCAGCTGCAGTCATGACTTCAGCAGATTATTTGCTACAACCATGGCACTAATGGAGCATTTACCACAGAGCAATGGCTTCACTGCTACTCTGATGCTGATTATTGGCTTTCTGATCAATCTCCCCCTCATAGCATCTTGCTAAGAGTTCCACAAGACAGGATTATTATATACTTTAAGTAGTAAACTCACATCCTCCATTCTACCAGAAAGTTTTTAATTTTCATAGTTCCTTTTGCATCTCATTTTCCCCCAGAAGGCAACAAGAGTTGAATTTCAGTTGCCTTGCACTGGAGTCAAGCAGCAAGTGGTGGCAAGGCTGAAATCAGCCAGACTTTTGCTGCTCATGAAGGATTAAACCACTTGATGAAATTCTGCAAAAATTTTTATCTCAAAGTGTCAGAGAGGAGGTAAGAATTCAATTTGCAGAAGTAGAGAACCAGTTGAGATGCAGTCACAGGCCCTGCAAGCATTTTAATCTGCTTAATGTGAAATGAAAGCAGTCCATAAACTACAGGAAGGCATGTATATAAACATAGATCCCAAATCATATAAATTTTTCAAAATTTTCCAGTAAATTGCTTTAAATCTTCATCCTTCTTGAAAATTAAGGCAGAAAATTTAGAGCAGTGGGGACCCATGTATTGTACTGAGACTTTTAAATAACACATTTCATTTTAGTTTCATCCTTCTACAGTAGTTTGCAATATGTGTATCAGCTTTCTGCTGGAAAAAAAATATATATGGATGTATATGTGTATATATATATATATATATATATGTATGTATGTATGTATGTATGTATATGTATATTTCTGGGGAAAGCATATAGTTCTTTCTCAAAACACCTGTAAGATACCTCAGATGCATTTCATAACTGCAGAACAATAACCTTGAGATATTAATCAATTAGCAACCATTTGCTAGACCAGGGTAAATGAAGACTGTTGTCTTGTCTGAGACAATTAATTTTTCTACATCTTCACTGCAAACCAGTCAGTCAGGAGGTATCAAGAAGGACCCTTGTAAAGCAAACACAAGGTCACACCCACTGAGGAATGGGCTGGCAATTCCAGAGGGTCACAGGCTTGGGTTGCTGCCGTTTATTTCACAACAGGACAAAGAGCAAAAGTTCCATTGCTGTGTCTGTCATGTCTACAAGATCAACCACACTGTGCAGCCACTGCTGCCAGCACTGTGCACTGGAGGAAATCAAACAGCCTGCACAGATCATCACTGATGTGTGTTTGAAGGGACTTACAGGGAAAGCAGCAGAGCTGCCACATTTCTCGAGTTCTGTGTAGGGAACAGCAGCCAGGTTATTTACAGCTCTTGCTGCATCTGTCTGCATGATGGGCCACAAAGGCTGCCCATGAGCCAGTCCTCAGGGGCAGGTTCTTCTGTCATTGAGAGGCTTTCACAGCATATCTAAATGTCCCCATGTACTAAATACTGAGCTGTACACTGTGATCCCCAGGTCATACTCTAAAAAAGCACTGTTCAACATCTCAGGAGAAGTTGATTATAATATTTCTTAGATGCTGAAGAAAACTAGAATGTGTTCTGACTCAGGTTAGGCAAAAATAAAGCAGCTATGTGATGTATGGCATTAGTTTGATTCAAAAAGCATGCTTTACTAAAAAATGTATGGCCTTTTCCTGAAGCAGCCAGAGAGAAACAGGAAATTATTAGGTGTTTAAACATGAAAGGCACAAATATTGATCTCATAGCTAAACTGCCAGAGGAAAGAGCAATCCATTTCCTTCAACATGTAGTGTTATGAGCTCCTAAGAAACAGGAAGACATGAAACAAAAGTGATAGCAAGATCAAGATGTAATGTTAGCTAGAGGATTCCGTTCCCCCAAATCACATCCAGCACCTGTGAAGCTGTGTGCACACGTGGAAGCTCTGAAGCATCTCTGAGTTTGCATTCCCCTTTTGCAAGCCTCCTATTCCCAAAAGAGCAGTAGGAATTTTTCATCAATGCAGAAAATCAAACTTTGAGGGGTTGAAGTCCTAATTCCACAGAACCCATGGTCAACATTCCCACTCCCTTGAACCCACTTTTCTTTTCTTTTTTTTTTTTTTTTNTTTTACTGGGTAGAAATAAGGCAGGGTTCAGGCTGAAACTAATAGCAAGCACAATCCAGACCACGCTGAAAAGAGAAATTGCCTAAATGATAGGGTAAAATGGTAAATCACTCTCCTTATAGACTTCAGACCTGAACCTAACAGCCCATTAAAAACAGAGAGGCTGAGGTCGCCAGCTTAACGGTTTGCTGAAGAAACAAGGGGGATGTCAGGACGAATGCCCATCTCAAAAAGCTTTTCATCAGGATGTGCAAGGAGCTGCTGACTCCATCAGGTCATGGGGCTGGGAAACGTGGAGCAGCCTCCACCTCTCAGACTCTTAGAGAAGCAGCACTCTGAATTCAGAGTGCCTCTCCTTCACAAACCCCAATTACTTTGACAAGGCAGCATTTGGAGTCTCGGTGGAGCCGCGCCGCACAAACCAAGGCAGCATTTGGAGCATTATGAATTGTGATATATCAAAGGTGAAAACACAACCAGAGCTGGGGGTTGCTGTATTTGAAGTGTGGCTGGAGCTGATTTCAGGCAGCACAGGTGGAGCTGGAGCAGGATGGGCAGAGCTGCTCTGCCAAGGTGCCCCAGTGAGAGCAGAGAGCTCCCAGGGCACAGCTGCCCTCAGCAGGGCTGTGAGCCACTGCTGCATCCAGCAGGAATTCAGGACATTGCCACTGCCACCCCAGCAGGAATTCAGGACATTGCCACTGCCACTGCCACCCCAGCAGGAATTCAGAACATTGCCACTGCCACCCCAGCAGGAATTCAGGACATTGCTACT
>PYHW01010607.1:4095433-4106273 GCA_013186435.1 Turdus rufiventris | reverse complement strand
TCAGGACATTGCCACTGCCACCCCAGCAGGAATTCAGGACATTGCCACTGCCACTGCCACCCCAGTAGGAATTCAGGACATTGCCACTGCCATTGCCACTGCCACCCCAGCAGGAATTCAGGACATTGCCACTGCCATTGCCACCCCAACAAACCAATATTCTGTCCCAGGACTGGCTGCAGGGAAAGGCAATGCCAGGCCAACAGCTACTGCCTGATCCTATTGCTTAAGGAGCAGCAGAGATTTATGGCAGAGGGAGAAGCAGAGTTCTCCAAAGTGTCCTAGCAAGGCCTGAGGAGGGAAATTGGAAGTTCACAGCTCCTCCTGAGGCAGCAAGGAGGCTCCAGGACAGAGACATCACATGAGATGGCAGTGCTGGAGGAGAAGCTCAAAGTAGATTGTGTTCAGAAAAATAAATTTGTATTTGCTGTCTCCAGTTGCTGGAAGTGGAAAAATATCTCTAGTCCTGTCTTTGACCCCAGGAACTCTTCTTTTTATCACAAGTCTCTGCTTTAAAAATGTAACAGAGACTACAAAATGTGGAGTTAAATACTTTGGGATTAGAGATACAATCTGAGAAGCAACAGTAAAATAGTTCATCCCACAAGAGATTTCACTCATCTCTTTCAGAGATAAGTACACAGGGAGCTGACAAAATAAATTTGCCCTTGATATCTTCCTGGGTAACCTGTGAGGAAAATTAAATCCAACTTCTTTCGTGAACATTTATTTTGCTTGACATTCATTTTGCTTAAAGGGAATCATGTTTATCAATTACGTGTAACATTTCTGATTAACCTGTAGGACTGAGGAGAAAAAACCAAAAAGGTTTTGAAGGCTTAAAGTGAGTATGGATATAGAGCTTGTCCTGGTCTTGGAGGGACAGACTTAGCTGTTCTTTCTGCTATCCAGTGCAGTGCTTTGTGATGCCAAGATTTCTAGAAATTCTCACTGGATCAGGACTTTTTCTTGGCCTCTTAAAGACTGTAATTGTGTTAAAATTATTAATCAGAGCTTTTTAATTTTTAAAAATTATAATTAGATAACATTTTGCATATATGCAGTCTCCTATTGTCTCAATTTCTTTCCAAAATTATTTTCTTCCCTCAGTGAGAGAAGTTAAAGTAATCTGCCCTGATACATTATTCAGGATTATCTCCCAAAGCCTTATCAATAAAGATCAACAACTGTTCACAGAATATCAGCAGCTCCCAACTAAGAACACAACCACAGTGATGATTCTGGGGTCAATGGGGATATGGCAATTCCCTCATGCTGCTTCTCTGCAGAAAAATCTTTCCTCAATGATCTGCTGCTTTGACTTTGTTAGGCACACGAGTCTGAAGCACATGCCATAACTTTTTGGTATTTTGGTTTGCTTTTCTTTAAGGATTTCTTAAATTAAATGGAACTTTTGTTGAAAAAAAAAAAAGGGAAAAAAAATAAAAGCCCAAACCTAAAGTGAATTTGCTGACTTTATGCTAACCTCTTTTTCCCTCCCAGTTGAAAGTGACCTTTGATGGAAACTAAAATGTGCAGGTGTCAAAGTGTATCAGTATCGTATACCAGAGATGTGCACAACTGAGGTTTTTTTGGCACTTTCTCCTTCCAGTTTATTAAAGGTTGTGTCAGAATAAATTTATGTAAGCAAGGATCAGATTTGATTAGTGGAACATCATTAGCTTTTAATGAATAAGAGTGGTTTAGGAGAAGAGCTGATAACTAAGGTAACATTTGAGAGCTGAGCTGTTTCTCCTCTCTCCTTCCACCACCCATTTTAACCCAGCAGTAAGGGTGGAGCACAGCCCTGGAGAGCAGAAATGGTTGTGTTGAAGCTGTGGTTCAGCAAAGCAGCTGACACTGTTCCAGTATCTGCCACTATCCAGCACAGCAATGCGTGCTAAGGCTCTGTTGCTCTAATGGAACTGCATGAGTTATGCAGATTTTTCTCTAAAAGGAAGCCAATTAAGCAAGGACCAAGACTGCAACCACTGCTGAGGTTATAGGCACAGCTGGCTAACAAGGTGCTCCACAGTGCTGAGGACAGACAGAACAAAGATGGCCCCTGGTCCCAAAGTCTAAATTGCAAACTCCTGGAAAATCCTGGGGATTGTCCATCAGGAATGTAACTGATCCTCACCAAGAGAGAGATTTAAACTGACAGGGGAGCTCTCCAAGCTATCACAGAAAGACAGAGATGTTGTTGAGCTCTTCTCCCACAAAAGAACTCTTACCCCCTTTTTCTGCAGACTTGTGGGAACTGCTTTCTCCACCACAGCAGGTAATTTTGGTTACTACTAGTGTTTTATTATCAGAAAGATTGGAAAAAGAGAAAGTGTCCACAGTTACATAGTCCAGATTCAAAACCCAGTGCTGGATCATACCAGTGCATAGGTTTTGCCCACCCCTACTAGGATGCAATAGTAATGAAAAGCAAGACATCAGTGCTAATTGCCATTAGCATTGAAATACCTAAAATACCACCACAGGTACAATATTTAGAGCTCAGACCAGTCTTAGAAGTGAAGATCTCTCTGCTCTCCCATTTCTTTGTGTAACACGAATTTTTTGGATTCCCTCCAGTCAGCAAAGAGTCAAACACCTCTCAGCATTTCCCATTCAGCCCCATAGAGCAGACTTTGGGGGCAGCAGAGGCACTGACAGAGCCCTTTCTCTCCCACCAGCTGTGCTGGGCACATCTGGAAGCCTCAGGGAGGCAGATCCATGGAGGTGCCACCCCCTCCTTAACCCCAGAAAGAGCAGTCCCAGCCCAGTGAAAGCACAGAGCTGTTCCCCAGCAGGTTTGCTTTCTTTTTCTGGACACAGCAGAAGGACATTACAATTTGACAAGAGCAAATCCAGATTTTGGGTCTTGCTATTGGATTAGCAAAAGCAGGGCAGCTGGTGCAGAGTGCCAAACCCATGCAATTGTATTTTGCTGTTCCCCTTTGGAACAGCTTGGTGGGCTGTACTTTGGACCAGGCTGCCCAGAAAAGCAAAGTGAGCTCCATCAGCCACCTACCTTGATCATTCTTGATCCTGATCAGGTTTGTAACCCCAAAGGATCTAGTGCACAGATTGTCCTCTTTTTACAACCTCATCAAAATCCCTGCTGGAACTCAGGCACAGATCTGACAGTCAGACTGGGGGAAATGTTAAAGAAACACCAGGTTTACGGTCCCTAGTCATTATGGAATACTGAGATAATTGACTTCTTGGTCTCTGAAGTTTTGGGGAAACACTGAGAAGATTTTCTTATCCTTTGCATTGGGAAGCTTAAAATAAAGATTTCTAGAGGGCTAAGGCAGATATTGCCAAAATGTACCAAAGCACATTAAAGATTCGCGCTGCCTTAGCCAAGAAATGCACAACACTCACCTGAGACAGGTAATTCCATCAAGCATGCAAAAGTATCTCTGCTAGGCAACAATTACCAGCATTCCTTAAGCACACTGAGCCCCTGCTTAAAGCCAAATCAGCAAAGTTCTTCCAAGGATGCGGTTGCTCAGTTTTCCCCAGAGTAGCCCTGCTCATATTAGAAGCTAACAACAAGGATTTAGAAAAGAGCCCATTTACATATTTTTTCCATTAAAGAGAGATGTTGCCCACACAAGGTTGGAATTTGCTTATAAAGCTGAAAATCCCTTGTGTGCACAAACAAACATCATTGGAGAGATTTCCAGAGTCATATGCAGTGTGTACCTATCAATTCCTGTTAATTTGAGGAGACCATTGATGAACTGAACAGCCACTTTCCTTTTCTCTCACAAAAGCCTGCAAAAACAGGAAAACAGTCTCAACTTTTCCTTGTATGCCCACAAGATAAAAGAAGAGGCTCAGTAACTCAAATCCCTGCTTTTTGAGCATGCAGAACACAAGCTAAACCGCACGTAAGCACAAACTGAAGTGCCTTTTCCCATTTCACATTTTTACAGTTCATTGGCATATAAAGTAGCATCCAAACAGCCTGAAACATCCATCTCTGCTGTAATTACAGGATCCCACTAAAATCACAGGATCCCACCACTAAAAATGTCTTAACTTCTTTCATAGTTTTCCACAGTACATTGCTTACACCACTCTGCTTTCTTGCCAGATATATTCCTATGTATTTGCAATATATTGCAAATACAACACACACAGAAACATTCCCCATCCCCAAACTGGCCATTGCCCCAGTGGCTCCACACACAGATTTATTTTAATGGACAAGCAGGATCCAAAGGGTGGTTGAGCCACGGACCAGCACTGCCCTGAGTTCAGCTGACAGCAAAGAGCTCCAAGATTGTTCACTACCTGAACAATCATTCATCCTGCAGATATTTATCTCTCCAGATTGAGTCCATTTGGTATATTAGTCACAGATTCCCTAACCATGCTCCAAGCACGGCATAATATAGCATGAATCACTGTGCTGAATAATCCAGAAGTATATTTCAAATATAACTTTTACCATGCTCCTTTTTACTGATCTTTCTTTGATGGATCATAATATGATAATTTTAAAAGTACTTTCAATAATAGCTGCACTTCAAAGGATTTTTTTCTTTTATCTTATTTAAAACATTACATCAATTGTCATGTATCATGATTCCACACAGTTATTATCATGCTGACATTTAAATATCGCTTCCTTATGGATCTACCTGCTAAGCATCACTCATTGCATTCACCCCTTTAATCAGAAATATTTATTTCCTGCAGCAACAGACTCTTCCACTCTACCACACTGTCTGCTTTTTATTCTCATAACTGTGCACTTCACTTTTATTGTTAAATCCAGTGGGCACCAATGGCTGTTTTATATGGCTTGTATTTGAAAAAACAACTGCAGGACTCAACAGCATTGGCAGGAGCACCAATTATCAGCCCTGCTAATCTCAGTGCCATTCTGCTACCTTGGTTCTGATGATGCCAAGTTGTTATAAGGAATTCACAGCCAGGGTCCAGGTGATGCAGGTTCCTTTTCCAGTTCTTTCTCTGAAGTGTTGATTGATTTCTGAGAAGCTGCTTGATTTTCCTCCATTAGGAAGCAGAAGTAATGATGCCAGGTCACACTCAAAGCAAAAGAACATTTAGTTCTTCACTTTGAACTCCTCTCATCCCTACACAAACCCCTTCTGTTCTCATATCCTGTCATTATGTTAAGGGACAGATTTTATTCTGCCTGATCTGATGCAGAAAAAAATTATGTAATGCCAGGCACACAAGTATATCCCATGGGCAGTACCAAAGATTTAAGTTTTGATTGAAGTATTTTAAAAACTTCACTTTTTCCTTCTCATTAGCAAGCACAGCTCTTTCTCATCCTTCTCCTGACAGTGACAAGTATTCTTTTTATGAATGATTTTATGCTTCCATCCAGCCTTCACTCTTGGTGGAAGGCTACTCATCTGGAGCTCAGCCAAGAAACAGAGATGATGGAAAGTAGTTTTCTCAACTTGCCTTAAGTAGTTCTACTTAGGGAGGATTACTCACTTCATAAAAAGTGGAGTTAAGCCTGGAAAATAAGTTGAAAAACCAGCAATGAGATTCAAAAGCCAAAACTTTCAAGTTAAAGCAGATGCAAGGAAAAATCATAGTTCATATTATGCAAGTGAGATCTTTCTGGCAAACATCTGCACAACATACAGCAAACTAGTGACCTATAAACACAAACATCAAAGATGCCTTTAATTAAGAGGTTTTTTTTAACAATCCAGCTTGCTCATGCATTGGTTGTAAGCACTGACACCCTTGTTGAAAGCTGCATTTGCTGTGTTACTTTTGTGCACAATTTCAGACATTTTGCAGCTTTGGGAGGTGAGCTAATGTGAGCTGCTCACACCAGTGACAACTGTTCTCTCAAGGAAAGCAGCTGCAGTCCATCCACAAAATTTAACTTCATCAAAGAAGGTTAAAACTTGAAGTTTGCATATACCAAACTCACAATTTAGTTTTATTATCCAGTCTCTGGCAGCACTCAGATTTTAGTGGTGCATGTGCATTTCTGCTGTGACAGCTTTATGGAGTTTGCATCTGTTTCATTGTTTCTGTGAGTGGCTCCCCCCGTTCTTGTTCTTATAGAAGTATCTTGTCAATCCACAAAAATATCTACTTTTCTTCAAATTCCACTATTCTCTATGTGTGAAATAAAGGATGGAAAGGCTGGATGGAAAGGCTGGACTTAAGGCACTATTTCATAGTTAAGATACTCAGTAAAAGTATCCCTATGTTGCTCCCTTTAGTACTCAAAATTACACATAGTTGGTTTACTTAATATTCAATTAAAATTGCTTCATACACCAATCAACCGGACCTTCCCATTAAAAAAACCCAACTAAATCAACAATAACAAAACATACAAACAAACCAAACAATTAAGGATAAACCCCAAAATAACACAAATGCAATAACCCTTTCCTGCTTGGAAATAAAGTTATTTATTGCTGTTTAAGGCACCGCACACACAATTCATGCTGACCTGGCTACATGTCAGCATTTCTTTGTGCATGGAGAAGGTGATTCCTCTAAGGCACAGCCAGTTTATTATTGAAATAGAGAAAAGATGTTCCCATGATGTTATCCAGAACCTGTAATTCCTGCAAGTCCACACAGTACATTACATCTGCTGATCATGAGTGGCTTTAGCTGTTTTCCAGGCATGCAAGTTTGTCTCACTCTCTTGTCTTCAATCACAGACTGCCTCAGCAAGGAAAGCTTAAGTGACAGAGAAAACAGAGGAGAAATGAGGAGAGAATGGAAAGAATTATTACACTATATATATATATATATATATATATATATATAATTTCTTTAAGAAATAGAAAGGAATTTTGCTGTAACTCTGCTGCCACAGCTCCTGCAGACAGACTGCTCTTGGCTGACCAGGCAGGATTAGGTTTGTCACTGAGAATAAAGCACCAGGTGTGATTTGTCCTTTCTGGTGACCCCAGAGGTCACAGTGCTGCCCTGACTGCAGAAATCTTTCTGCTCATCAGCCAAGGGGCAGAGCATGTTATGAGCACAGGATTTTAACTCTGCCCCTTCCTCATTTTGGGACCAGTTTAGGTCGAGCCTCCAAAAGCTCAATGGCATTGATGAACATGCCCAATTTAAACAGTATTTTTCCCCTCAGATGTGCAGCTACCATCCAGTAAGAGTAAAGAAAGCTTGGTCCTAACTACCAGGCAATGATTAGTTATGATGAATTAAGAAGCAGTGCCTCTAGAAAGCATTCTATATGTTCTGCAGTAATTAAGGCTATTTTTAGGATAATATTCATACAAATTTTTGAGTTCCTGGATACCTGTGAGCAAAAACCCTGGCAAAGTTGCATTTGTTCTTTTAGCAAGAAAAGAAAGCATTAATAACCAACAAGGTTTTTTCTCTTTCCATTTAACAAAGTTTTGTTTTTTCCCCCCCTTTTTCTAACCTATTGAATTAATTGGTTTACACACTGTTTCCTGCTTGTTTAGCATAACCAGTAAGTGGATTAGTTTTTTTTACCTCAGCTATCCATAAGTCTCTTTAGGAAAAAAGGTGATTATTGCTTGGTCACCTCATGGTACCCCATTCCCAATTCCCTCACTGGGTCTTTGGTTCATGTCCAGGGAACACTGCTGTGCCTATCTCCAATCCTCCCCACAAAACCAGAGGGTTAACTGCTCTAGATGTTAATGGACTTAGAATCTGGGAGCCAAATAACAGTCCTGCAGTCAGACTGGGTGATAGAGCAGGTACCAGAGGGGTCTGAGCTTCCCATTACATTCTGTTTTCAAAGAGGTTAAAGATCTGTGAGTGCTGCAACAGCCTCAGCTCCAACAGTATCATCACAGCACTTTCCACTCCATTAAATAATTCTCATGTTATGTGAAAAGCAAAGTAATGCATCACAAGTTTTAAATAAAAATAAATCAATTACACATCCAGAACACCAATATTTTGAGCAAAATCTTGATCAGGTTTTTTTTATAGAACAGGCTGCAACCTGCTGCTCTTTCACATCACGATTTACTTCAGTCCACCCCAAGATTTTTAACAGAAAGGTAGAAAGTCCTAAAGACCCAATGACTTGAAACACCCTGATGAGTGCCTCAAGTGTACTTTAATCTATTGGAAGCAGTTTTCTCCAGATTAATGCATGCTTTCTCTGATGAATGGAAAGAACATCTCAGTATAATTACTGAAAATGTGAGCTTTATGTTCCAGTGCAGAATCTTGGGTATTTTACATTAAATGCCAACAAATGTTTTATTCAAGTCACAACAGCAACACAACTCCAGAAAAACAAGGCACAGTGATAGTCTTGATTCCCTCTTGTCAGATCCATTTGGTGCTGGTGAGATGCCATCATTTTCCAGATGGCATCACTGTATAGAAGTGACAGAAGAATTGCTGTAGTAACATGATAAACAATCATGTCTAATAAACTTGATATTTTGGGTTGTTTCTAATTATCACAGGTAACAAGCTAAGGCCAGAATCAGTTTCAGCTAAGCTTAATTATGCTTGTAGTTCTTTGAACTTCAGCAGTAGGTGAGATCTGCTAAAGTTTTGTTCATCCTCTACACAAGGAACTGCAGGTCCCTAGGAATCTCATAAAAGTGTGTGTCCTAAAATCATTCCTTTCCTTCTGCTAAAAGTTAGAGCTATGTATTACAGCAGCACTGCTTTTATTAATGAGCTGTATTTCAGGTCTCTCTTCTCAGAAATGCTTTCCAGAGCAGCTATGTTTATGGCTTCTTCTGTGAGGCATAACTCAATATCCCTGTTCTGTAGATAACTCAGATTTATGCCTCTATCCTATGAGACATTTCACAAACGCAGGCTTAGTGTTGTCAGGCAGCTTGATGGATGTCAAATCCTGAAATTTACCCAAAGACATCCAGATAATGGTGTGGCAAAGCTGGTTCCAAATCTAAATGCATCACCATTGCAGTAAAGCATTCCCAGCTTGCCCACCCTCAGTCCTGCTGCTGGGGAGGCACAAAGGCTCAGACATCACCTGAGCAGCCCCACAGCACTGATCTCCCCTGCACACAGGGGCACCTGCCTAAAGGGAAGTTGCGCTTCTTCCAAAGACTATTTAAAAAAAAAAATGTTTTGCTTAATTCTGATTTTAAGAGGACTAAACAACACTAGGAAGTTGTGACTGCATGGCAACCATTAAATATTGACCAACCTGATAAAATTTTACGTGACAACAGCCAGTAACACCACCACCAGATCCCCAAACAAGAAGCATCGCACTGGTAAATTTGCAGTCCTACAACTCCTGAAACATCTGCCAGGTCAAACTAAATATTTTCAAAGGAATTCTGGAAGCCTGTGAAAAATTGCTTAATAACATCCCATCCTTGTTGCGACTGCAAAAAGCCTCTGTGCAGCACACAAGGAGCAGGAGCTGGTGGTCTGAAGGCAGGCACAGGGGCCTTGTGCAGTAATTTATCAGGCAGCAATGTGTGATGTCATGAGGAAAGTCTTTAATGAATGCAAGCAGAGGGCAGTACTGAAGAAGAGGTGTGCCTCCACAGGGAAAAGGATCCATACAATGCCTTTTGCTTTCCCAAGAGACTTTGGTCAGACTTGGATCTGTGGAGCCAAGTCCTCAGGAGTAAAAGGGACAGACTCCCAAACTGGCCTTCTATTCTGCTCAGACACAGCTGAAACACAGGGTCTTTAAAAGAATTTTGGGCACTACTACGAAAACAAAAATCCCACAACTGTATGAGCAAGTGTCAAAGTTCCCAAATACAAACTTTACTGACCAGCTGAATATGAGGAAGCCACTGGCCGGGAAACACTGAATATTTCGTCTTTCAATGGAACATGCAGTTTCTGGGCAGAGAGTTTCTGTGAGCCGAGCTGACCAGATTTTTATTATTTAATCATGATTTGCCTGGAACAGTCATTTCCCTTTACAAACCTTTCCAAGCATTCCAGCATGGCTCAGACCTGGAGGTCAGAACTCAGCTGCTTCCCAGTGAGAGGCTTCACAGAAGAAATCGTGCAGCACTGTGAGACCCAGGACTGGCAAGTGTGAGTGGATGTGCAGTTCTGGGGATAAATCATGAAAACAGCTGGGAAATTCCTTGTTAAAGTTGTTCTAGTGCAAACCTGCTGCCTGAATCTAAGTAAAAGAGCAGGAACATTGTTATAACCACTTATAATATCATGATTGATGGTGTTACTCCTGCCTGGAGACTTCGGTCTCTAAGCCAGATGTCCACAGGTTAAAATCAGTTCCTTTTGTAATAAAATATAAGACCTGCAAAGAATAACTCAGCTGATGAGAAGTTCTCTTGCACTTTGAATGTAAACTATTATTTCCCATTATTTCCTACGCTCCTTTATTTCTGATGAATTATGGATCCATTTAGCCATTATTAGTTTAGCAGAGGCACCAGTAGGAGGTGAAATAAGGGGAAAGATGGTCAATATTAGACAGACATATCAAAAGGGTCACATCTCTGCAGAGTTCCTTCTGGAAAGCTGTTCAAAACGAGTTCTGAAAGAAGAAGTGTGACAGGAGGAAGATAAAAGTCCAAATTAGCACAAATAGCTCTAAGCAGCATTGAAAAAGTAGGGTATAAGGTGCAGTGTCCAACAGAAATTCAGACCACAGAGAAATCCGTGATAAATGATTCATTTGCTGCAGAGTTGGTAAATGACACCACAGAGACATTTTAGTAACTGAATGGAGGCATTCACAGCTGAAATGAACGGGCTATGTTTGTGACTCTTTAACAGAACAAGATTTTACATAATTTTGCATGGTTCCTCCTCACTTGTGTGAATACAGAGTATTTCCCTGTTCCTAAGGCAAACCTGTTAAACAGCATTAAATTCATTCAGGAAT
>PYHW01010607.1:4052871-4095296 GCA_013186435.1 Turdus rufiventris | reverse complement strand
TGATGATCTCATTCAGTTTAAGAGGTCACTACACCATCACCTTGTCTTCTGGCCCAGTCCAGACACCCTTTAGTGCTGGTTCCAGAGACTCAAGGGTTGCTCTGGGCTCCTGCCACCTCTGTCCCAGGGTCTCAGCCCTGCACAGACACTGCTCCCACCTGTTGGTGCCAGGTCCTTGGTCTCAGGTCAAGGAGATCCTTTGGATTAGCCACAGTGAGCAGTCTCATATAACACACTGCTTTGTTTCCAGATAATACAAGTATGTAATTTCCTTTCAGCGAAGTGGGGGCTTAGCCTGAATCAGAAAGGAAAAAAACACCTACCAGAAACTATTTTCTTAAAATCATTTGGAGCCAGCAGAGAGGCCAGGCACTGACCCCTCTCCAGCTAGAGCACCAGATCCCCCTCCTGCTCCTCTCTGTGCAATTTGGTGACAGATATGTGATATCTCCTCTGCTGGGAGGCAGATACTGCCCCTGCTGCACTCAATTCCTGTTTTCTCTGAACCAGGAGAGCTGGTTTTGTGTAATTCTGTCTTCACAGAAAATCAGGGCCCTAAATCTGAGTAGAAAAAGTTCTGAACAGTAGTAGATCTGCTTCTCCCTCAAAAAAATAATCAATTATTCAGGACACAAAGAAGCTGCTTTTAGAACAACCTGATTAAGCTTTATCCTATGACTTGAACAAATGGAATATTGCAGCTTTAACCTTATCTGCCATCTGAAGCTACTCACTGCAAATTTCTCTCCCAGGTTCTGTATCTCAATGACCAGTCAGACACTCTTCACATCACTGCAGCCTGTTAAATAAACCATCAGACAGGAAACTCAGAGAAGGAGGAATCTCTGTGTATATACGTGCAAGGTGTTAGAGCCAAGTTTCTTAAAGGTCCTGGACTTCCCAGTAAGTCCAAGCCCCACCCTGCTCACACCATTACACCATCCATGGGAGCTGTGCTTTGCCTGTGTGCTTCCACAGGACACTTCCCTCTGTGAAGTTATTAATGGTCCTTCAGAGTGAATGGAACGCAGAGAAGAAAGGACAAGGAGCAATTTTGTCAATATATTATTCTTGTAACTATATGGAATTAAATTAATCCAGAATTTCCCCCAGAGCTGATAATGCTCTGCAGTTCATTTTGCTGCTAGGTTATACCAATACATTGCATGAAGAGGCAGCTATAATTCATGGCCCAGCATCTTCCTGTGCATGGCATAATTTGTACACAGTATCAGTGTCTAGTGTACAGTGAAACAGCCCTGCTTTAGCCACTAAAGTGAAGTGGGAAGCAAAATCATATTTATCCCACTGCCAATACCCAAAAATAGTGGTTTACTGCTGCAGAGCATTCTGGCCATGGCTTTGCTGCATGTGACATGGCACTGAATTGAGTCTTGGGAAATAAGGGACTAGAGGCATTAAGAAAATCCTGCCAAGCATTAGTCATTTTGGAGCAAATTTACCTCTTATTTTTTTTTGGGAACCATAACTGGGACTTGGAAAATCTGGATTTAGTTTTAGTGTGTCTTAGCATTCCTGGATGCTCAGCAGCACAGGAAGCATTTCAGTCTTACAGGCTCTATCCTGTGCATGATCACTAGGAGAGATAATTCCCAACATCACTGCAGTGCTGGGAACACAAATGTTTTAAGGTGGGATTGTGCTCCAATGCTAGAGCTCATGCAACAGGCCCAGAGCTGAGAAGACAAAGGGGTACGAGGTTATTTATGGAGCTAAGCATGGCTAAAAGCACGTTTGCAGGTCACTTCCCTTTGCACCAGCCATTCCTCCTCCCCACTGCCCTGCCCTGCCAGTTTCCCAGGCAGCAATTGTGCCAGCTGGTCCAGCATGGAGCTGGTAACAGCCTGTGCTGTTTGGAACAGCAAGAGCTGCTTTGGAAACCTGATGGATTCAGCAACACAGGAATGTAGGGGTTTTTACAGAAACAAGAGCTTATTGCCAGTCCGCTTGCTTTCATGCAAAGTTTGCATGTGTGATATTATAAAGTCAGTTTTAACAAGAATTTTTTCATCAGGAAAGACTCATCTTTAGGGCAAAAAAAGGAATAATCACTACTGGAGGAGGATTTGTAGGGAAACAGGAATCTAAGAACTCATATTGACTTGTCATGACTTCATACAAGGAAGGATGCACTGCCCTTCAGTCTTCCTGAATAACATTTGGCACAAAGCCATCCTACACCTTAATAAAGTAGCAGGTTGTCCAGAAAATCCCAGTGTTTTTGCAGATAGCAGGAAGAGAAGGAATACAGAGAGACAAGTCAGACCGACCAAAGCCCTGTTATTCCTGGCAGCACGCTGGACTCCAAGGCAGGATTTTTACATTACAGAAAAGTGCAGAGGTTCATGTGGTGCTAAACTAGGGGAGATATGAGGTCTTCAAAGACTTTTAGAGATCTCTTTTTGCTCTTTCTGATGCTAATGAAGCAGCACTAACCATGGGTTCCACATGAGTTCCCTCCTAGGCAGCATTCCCACCCTATGACTAAGCTGGAAGGATTTCCCAGTCTTCACCTCAGGCCCTGTTTTGCATCCAGTTGCATCTGGAGCTCCTCAAGGCAAAGAAAACAGAGCAGAACTTGGCACGAAAAGTAGAGACAACAATGCAATCAATAAAGGTGATAAATCTGTATATACTTATTGTAAGCAGTCATGCATTGCTACACACCACATCCAAAACAAATGCTGTTTCTTGCCACTATCTAAGAAAACCCGGTGTGACTGTCATAGTACAAATAATTCTTTTTTATTTCACTGGATCCTGAATGCAGAGGAATTGGAAAAAAAATGTTTTCATTGAGAGAAACAATGGAAAGATTTATAAACAAAAGTAAATTAAAAGGAGGTTTTACTAGATGGAACATCACAGTTTTTACAGCTGTGACAATGAACATAGTGCTTTTCTACAGTAAAGCTGCTGGTATTTGCTCATGGAAGGACAGCATATATTTTCAGCTCTATGCTCTTCCAAGCTGTGGTTTTTTGTGGGTAGGAAAGTTTGTTCTTCCTTATTCAAGTGCTGAAGTAGATATTTCTTTAAATCAGCGCTCAAGATCCTTGGCACTTCCTTAGAAGTGTTACCTCATGACAGATTGTCAAAAAAAGGTATCAATCCTCCTTACATAAATGGATGGTGAAATGTAAGCTCCGTTAAGAAAACACCTTTGGTATTTTATCAGTTCCTCAGCAGAGGAAGATACCTCCAAAATAGATCCCTCTCCTCCTACACAAGGAGAAGTCATTCCAGTACAGCTAAAAGGTGAATTTGACCTGGTTTACCCAGGGAGAAAACTCGAAGAGTCCTTAGTCTTCATTGGTTTCTATACATTAAAATCATATTTCTCTGGACTTTTATGTTTGAACCTTCCTTTCCCTTATTCCTCTTTTAACCTTAAAACCAAAAGTGCCAAGAAAATGTGCATCCCATGCAATAGAAAATGTGTCTTTTCCACAGCCTCCCTCAGCTGAAAACACCGAGGCCAAGAATTCTCAGGTGCTTTATAATCAGTGTTTTCCCTAAAATGCTGTGCGTCTCTTGTTCCTACCCCACAATAACTATTCCTCAAGCAGTGCCAGCTTTTTGTAAGACAGACATTCTGGGGACCCTTTCAGCTTTTAGCAATGAAACTACCGACTCCTCACTGGAACTAACATAAATCCTGGGAAATCCTGGCCTGCTCTTAGCCAGGAGGGAAGGCTGGATCTGTGCTTGTGCCTGATGGATCCCTTGCACCTGCTGAAGAAATCTCTTTTGCTAAGTAGAGCTTGGTGCTGGAAGCTGGGCTCTGCTTGGGGACTGTGTGCCCCAAATTACTGCTCACTTCTGTAAACAGCAGTGCATTTATTATTAGCTTCAGACCTGCAGAACCTTTAAGACACGTTATTTTTCATTTCAGTTACCAAAATATGTCTTAACACTAAGCTAAAAACCCTAGAGAATTATTGATATGTGTGCATTTTACCCATTTTGTTTTCATGTTTTTGAAAACAAAACCATTTTGGAAAATGGAGCTGTGAATGGAAAATAAAGCACAAAATATGCAACTGGTTTAAGGTACTGAATAAAAATAACGTCAAATAGTTGCCCATGGAGGCTTTCTCCTGTGATCCTGAGTCAGGATGTATTACCAAAAGACAAAGTGATCTGTAGCAGAAGGAATGAAAGCCATGATCCCAAAGCTTAGGTGAGCCCCCTGCAGCAGGGTCTGTGCTGAGGGTGTGCCACAGCCAGAAAAGTAAAGTTAGGAAGCTCATGGTCATTCACCCAGCAAAGGAAATTAATAACTGCACGAGGGATAACACAGCATGAACAAAGACATCAAACTGTTGCTAGCAGGTTTTCCATCAGAGTGAGAGGATGAATTTCTCTTTCCAAATTATGCTAATCCTTTTGCTAGCACGTCGCTGGTTCCTTGTGCTTCGCTTGAATACTCAAAACCCAGAAAGAAGGTTAAATAAGGTTCCTTCAAAAGAAAAAGCTAGTTAAAAAATTAGGAGACTTGAAGCACAAAAAAGACCCAAAAAATTGTCAAAAACAGCCCCAAACAGATGGAAGTCAAATATCTCGCTTTAGGGGCGAGTCTTATTCCTGACAGTCCAAACCAAAGATTTTCTACGGTTTGTTTCAAGATAAGGAAAAAATGTTAGGATGGCAATATCAGAATGCTCTCAGCATTATTTTGGGAAACATTTATAGACTGTGATAGGTTTCCAGAAAGACAAAGTATTTTAGTAACATGTCTTTATATCTGTCATAAAGAATCTTTCACAAGTGCTGCTAAAAACCCCTGGCCAAGAAACAGTGCTAAGACTCCCTTTTATAATCTCCATTTGCTTGAGTGATAAGATTTAATATACACACTTTGGAAAGCAACATCCACCACATCATACAATAATGAAGATGGGTAGAAAAACTCATTAAAATCACATCTCACCATATGAAAATTATGATAACTTATATACAAGATAATTATTTAATAATGTACAGCTGTTAAATTAGCTGCTATTAATTACTATTAGAAATTACTACCACAAGTTCATGGGGTTTTAGAAATGCAAGCTATAAATGTGGTGTAAGTGGAAAGTAGGAATACATCCCCAGTTTTGTCACTGATCTTAATTTGTGCCATTTTATCCATGAAGACACATTCTCATTAAGCATTCCACTATAAATAGCCCAGAAGTTTGGTTTCCTCCAAGATGTCCATCTTTAACTGAAGGAAAACAGTGTTTTAATTTAGGAAAACATTCAAGTGCATGCTTAATTTTTCCCCAGTCAAAAAAAAATTCTCAGTTTCTGATTAACTTTGATTTAAGTGGGACAGATATGTGTATTTAAAGATAACTCCATGGCCAAGACTGTCTCAGTGGGTTTCCCTTCTTTAATCACTCTGGGTTGCATCGGCCTTTGTTTTTCCCTCCTCTAATACCCAAGGCCATGAACAAAGGACTGAATTTTGTCAGCTTTGAACAGAGTAGAAGGCTCAGTGCTCAGTATCACCACTTGTGTACTCAATCCTCATTCTTTCACCAGCCAAGGTGAAGGCAGACACCCCTGTTAGCAGAACCAAACCCCAAATTAGGCACTACAAACCAACACTGTAAGAATGAGGAGTTATCAGGAATGTTTTCCTAAAGACAGTAAATTCAGGGCTGTGGAGTCTGGTAGCTGAAGCACTTGGACAAGAAGCTGGAGATTGGTGTTTCAGGGCTTTCATACCTTGAGAGAATTTAAGCTCTTTTCTGTAGAGATGTAGAAACCAGGAACTTAAGAGTCTGCAGAAAGGTAAAAGTAGCCTGAGTTTCATCTGTAGGGAACAAGAGAGCCCTGAGCTTGATTTCTGCTGCTTTTGTTTTGCTTCCACCATGGCTTGGCACAAGAAGAGTGAACAGTCTTGAAGTCTAAGATCTGAGAGACACTGGGTGACTCTTTCAGTACAGTTTAAAACATATTAAATGGTTTGCTATTAGGTGAAGAAATTCTACAAGAGCACTAATATTTCTGAGACGTTGATTAGCTAGGAAAATCAGCCATGAACAATTTCCTAGTGTTTGATGACTCCCTATCTGCTCTCTACTTCCCCCCAAAACATTTTGCTGCTCTTTTAGCACAGAGTGAGATTTCACAGAGAGTTTTCATAAAGTGAACCTACTCAAGGCCATTTTGTGAGAAGCGTGACATTCATTTTGCATTTATGGTAATGTTTAAATAAATACGCTCTCCAAAGTGTTCTGCAAGGCCCTGGAGTGCTGCAGGGAGTGCAGAGATGGCTCCCAGTCATCTTCAGCGCAGAAAGCAGATTAACGTGGCAGGGCAGCCAGGGAGGAATATGTGGAGAGCTCACTGCAGTGACAGACCTGATGTGATAAAGATGCTAACAATAGCTATTAAAGAGGTCAAAATAAAGAGAGATTTCCAGAAAGAAGATGCAAGAGCTGGAGGCGCTGCTCTCCCACTACCCTAGAGCCTGGGCTACCACGGGTGTGTAAACCTACATTGAGAGACACGTTTGTCCAAGGGAGGATGAAAAAAACACTCTCAGAAGTAATTGTGAACTGCACAAATTCATCTGAGGTTGAAATAAATTCCCAAAGGATTTGTTTAATCAAAAACACCAAAGTACATCAGTGGTTCTCCTGTAGTTCATGGGGAGGATTGAAGGAAGTAGGGCTGGGGTGGTAATTAATGCAGTATCTCAAGGGATGGTAGCCCTGCAAAACATTATTTATTAAATAAAAGAAATAAAATATTAATTTTTCTCATCCTGGCAAAGCAAACATATCAAGCATTTTCTGTTGCATTTATATTGAGGTGAGCCAACAGGATTGGAGATTCAATACTATTAAAAATAGATAAATATGAGATTTTCTTGTATACTTTGAAGAGTTGCACAAGGCTTAACAAGTACAGAGCAGCACATTCCCTCCTGATATTGTATAAGAGAGAAAAGAGGGAGGATGACATTTGCAACAGACTGGAAAAAGGTTCTCTGTGGATACAGGAGGAAGGGCTTTAGGGATTGATCAAAAGCCACTGCAGCCATGAAATGTGGGCTCCACTTTGACTCAAACCTCAAAAAGAGGAAAAATAGGTGGGATGTGATGAAAGGTATAAGAAGAACATTGCAATGAAATATTCAGTGATAGTGAGAAAGATTGTAGTGAACCTCAGATTAGTTTTAAAGAAAGGGAAGTTATCCAAGAAAAATTAAATTTGGTATACAAGGCTTAGTAGAGGGTTTTCTGCTATTGTTTTAGTGTTGGAAAAATAAAAATTAAAAGACAAAAAAGACTGCAGTTTTCAAAATGAGATCCCAAAATTCACGTCAGGATTTCAGAAACAAGAAAGTGCCAAAAGTGTGGATTTAAGGGGCCCAAAAGACAGAACAGAAATTTAACAATTGAAGGAGAATGAAAGGAGACCTAACTATGAACACTAAGTTGGAAGCCAAGAAAAAAGCAAAGACTGACATTGTAATCAAAAATAAGGAAGTGAAGAAAATTGCTTGAAACACTGGGACTGATGAGGAGGCAGCGTTTTAAAATGTCTGAAAAGCACCAGAGGTTACAGGCAGACAAAAAAAGTGAAGAAAGAGATTCCAAGGCATGAAGTGAAGCAGAGAGACCTAACCCTAAAGCCAGAGATTTTCCATGAGTTTTTGCTAACTTGGAGGTTTGCTTTCCCACATGACAGGCAGCAGCAGCAGCACCCAGAGCTGCTAACAGCTGGCAGTGCTGCATCTACTGCACTGAACATCTGTGTCACTGCTGCACATCTGCCAGTCACAGCATCCCCAGACTCACCTGCAGCCCTCCAACACAACAGGGCACAGTTTTTGGGAGGACAGTCCCTGTTCCAGAGCTGGAGCTGCAGGAGGGACAGGTCTGTGGGCTCAGCCTGCATTTCTTACTCTGCCACATTTCAGGCAGAGATTCAGCTTCATTTTCAGTCATTCAATCACCAGCAATTTACAGAGACACCGGAAACCTTCTGGCTGCAGCTCCCAATTAATCTGAGGATCTGGAGAGCTTGGCTGTGCTGATGGTGTAAACATCCAGTCAGGAGCATGTCAGGCTTTGTTCAGCCAGGAATCACATCCTTGTTATGAGCTGAAGCATCACACCTGCTCCTTGTAGGTTAACTGACAAATTGCTGCTATGTGAGTCTGCTGTTTGAATGTAAAACCAACCTCAGGCTAACTGACAATGTGTGAGGAAGGGAAATTGAAACAAAAAAACAAACACACCAAACTTGTGATTTCTCGCAGGGCAAGATATCCTTGCACCAGGAAATGTAGCTCTGTCCCTGAGGCAGGATTACACACAAACACCAGGTGTATTTTGTATATCTGCATCCCAACACAGAGAAGGTGCTTCTCTAAACAGTCTTATTAATTACAAAAGCTGAAATAGAAGGAATTGACGGTGCCACCTCTGATTCCCCAGAGAAAAGAGTGAAATAATGTCTGACACTGATTGGGAATGTTGGACCTTCATTCCAATCCCAGGTTCATTCAGGCCTGTTGTAATTACCCACACAGACTCCTGTGGCCTGTGCATATGCAGCAGAGGGAGTGATTTCCACAGGAACTGTGCTGTCCTGGAAAGCCCAGTCATGCCACCAAGGACCTACAGCAGGCTGCCCTGGCATTCCTGCCCCTCCTGAGCACAGAAATTCTCACTATTGCCTGGGCAGTGTCCCTGGCATGCTGGGGCTCCACAGTCCCAGACACACTGAGGAAGATGCACATCTGTGCCTGCTGTACCAGTAGGTCTCAGCTCATCACCTTTGGTGTGCAGCAATGCAGTGGAAATCCTGAGACTTCATCAAAATGCTTCTGACTTCTTCAGGCATCAAAAACATCCAATACTGTGTGGGGGTGTGACCCTGGCAGCTGAGAGACCTTTCTCACTGATTCTGAAGGTACAGGCTGCAAGTTTGGGCAACTTCTGATGGCGTTTTACAACCTTCACTGTAAAAATCTTCTTCCTCATATCTTGTCTAAATGTACTTTGTCTGATTTTCTGTGAGTCTCCATATCCTCCAGGAGTGTTTGTGTCCTGCCTGGGTGATTACCTGAGCACGAATCATTTCTAAATCCTCCTTTGATATTCAACATCATACTCTCTTTCTTTTTAGAGATTCTGTGCACAGTATTACACAATTTAAGTCACAATCAGCCAAATGTTTAACATTCTATACTTTGTTAAAGTGCATTATGCTGAACAAGAGATGGTAGCTGAAAGCATCAATTTAAGGACCTTGAGACTGAGCGTGGACAAAGGCAGTGACACAAACTGCAGTGCCACAATCCTTCCTGCTCCTTGTCATGCCAAAGCCCCAGGAACCAGCACATCCTACCCAGTCTCTGAGTTGTGCACCAGTGTGCAAAAGCTTCAGAGCTGTTCAAGGATTTCTGGCTTCATCTGGGGCACACTGACCATGCCTTGTTGCCTCAGGAAGAGGAGGTTTTCCTCTCATCTTCTGGCACACCTCATTCTCCTGTATTTTAACACATCTGCCCAGTTACACTGCTCAGCATGGATAGCTGTGCATGGTATTTCCTCTGCTGAGAAGCCAGGCTGCAAGGGCCTCAAACTATCAAACAATGATGTGTGAACAGCTGAGTCTGAGGGGAACAAAACCAGCAGTTTTTTGAAAATTTGCAAATTGTAAAATCTAAATTATAAAGTGCTGAATTGTCCCACTCATTCTAAAATTGATAGCTCTAAGAAGGCAGGCAGAGGGCAAGATGTACATCTAAAATCTAATAAATCATCATTCTCAACTAAACATTATAGATCCTAACTTATCAGAGTGGATATTTAAGAATTAAATAAGTAGTCAAGACAAAAGCAAAAGAGTTTTAAGTATGACTATATTATATACACAGTTTTACTTTAAGATTAAAGTAGAAAAAAATCACTTAATCCATCAAAATCAGATAAAAAAGGAGCTTCAGGTTGTATAATTCAGTGAGCTTCAAAAATAGAATTTAATTGCCTGAAATTGTAACTCTGATTCATATGCTTCCATGGACAGATGCAATTACTGCCCCTTGTAAACAAGCTAATTGATGTGAGAGACCATAGTTCAGGATATCTTCTATGAGAACAATATTTCACCAAAAGCACAGACTTGAGCAATGATCAGCAGTAATCATCACAGTCCCATCACAGGAACAGGCAAAACTGCACTGCTCTGTTTGCATCAGCATTATTTCCTTAAAATAATAAAAACATTTCCTCTCACCTAGCAAAATTAATTAGCTGTTCAAGCTCTTGAAAAAAATTTTCTCTAGCACAAAGGTAAAAAGTCTTTTCTTAAATGAGGCAATCAAAAATCTTAGAGTGACTCCAAGGTCCGAACTCTGATCAGTGATTGTCAGTCGTTACACAGATGCCTCTCAGGACATCCAAATGACAGCATTTATATTGCCAATAAAATGACAAATGCTAGAAATTCTGATTTTTGCCATCAGGCTCATAAATTAAGGCACAAGACCTTGTGATCAACCAGTCAGATATTTTCATGAAGAAAAAGGTCATGGGATTGCAGTTAATTAATTTGTCCTTGAACTGCAGGGCAACAGTAGCAAAATGCACGATTTTGAAGATGTTTTAATCTGCTTACTGAATACTTTATCTTTGTCTATTTACTTTCCAAACCCAAGAGACACATGCCCTCATATGTCCCCATCTGATGTCACCTTTCCTGTTGTATGAGCCAAATTTGTAATCTGGCTGAAAAATAAAAATCTTTCAACAAGGTGTGTTTTATTGCTCTTAATTATAAAATTCAATAAATCAGTCTCCTCAAAGACAAAAAAGAATTTCAATCTAAGTTCCTGTTTCCTGTTAAAAATTAATTTTTAATCACGTTTGATATAATACATTTAATTTCTTGCCCCTTAAAAATGTTGGCTTTCTCCAAAATGTGATGTGCCTAAAAGTGACACCCACACAACAAGTGGGTGGAAAGGCTAAAATTCTCTGTTTACAAACTGTCTTTGAACAGTTGATACACTTTACAAAATGTGTTTGGCACTGGGTGAATACAATGTATACACATCACAAAATGAGAACAACTTGTCAAGATTTTATGGAATTGCTTTACATAAATTATTTATCAATTTTCTTCTCCTTTGTAAAGCTTGGTTCAAATTATGCTGAAGTCATTAGAGAGGTACTGACTCTCCTGAGTTTTCCATCAGGTTGTATACATTCAGCATATAGAGCTGACTAAATAACTCACAAATATCTTCAGTACGCTATTCATTTGTTAAATTTTGTGTTTTAATGCCTAAACTCTTTGAGAAATACTATTGTCCCTTCTTCATTCAGGTCTAAATCCTGTTCATTTGTAAACAAAACAGAAAACTAAAGCAGCACTGGACCAAAATTACATTTCTTTTGCTCTCTGGATGCATCATGGAATTATCAGGGTTGGAGGAGGTCCAAGGTCATCAGTGCAGCCCCCAGCCCAGCCCCATCATCACCCCCCAGCCCACATCCCAGGGGCCATATCCAGAGCTTCCTGGAGACTTCCAGAGACACCTCCCTGGGCAACTTATTCCAGTGCCTCACCCCTCATTTAGTGAGAAAAAAATTTCAAATATCGAATCTGAGCCTCACTGTGCCCTCCTCTCACGTGAGACATGGCAGGAGATACCAACCCCTGCTACATCCTCATTTCAGGGAGGTGCAGGGACACAGGCTCCCCCTGAGCCTCCTCTTCTCCAGGCTGGACACCCCCAGCTTGGTCAGCCCCTCCTCAGAAGATGTTTTCCAGACCCTTCCCCAGCTCCATTCCCTCTCTGACCTTCTCCAGCACCTCAATGTCAGGGTCAGAACTGGACACAGCATTCAGGTGTGCCCAGCACAGGGGACACTCTGCCCTTGCGCTGCTGCCCACACTATTCCTGACACAGACCAGATGTTCTTGTCCTTCTTGGCCACCTGTACACACCTGGCTATTCACCTTACCGGAGCTCATGCAGTTTCCCTCAGCCCATCCACCCAGCCTGCCAAGATGTCTCTGTAGAGAGATCAAAAAGTGATCTCATACTTGGTAAATTATGGGAGAACAACAACGTTCCTTGGGTTTGCTGCCATGAAATACATCCCCCTGATGACTTTCCTGCCATTTCCTAATTGTGTTGAGTAGCAGAGCAGCCAGTTTGTGGGAACAGCTGCTCACACATCATTTCAGAGGCTCGGGCACTCCCTGTTCAGGACATTTCTGGCAGTCAGAGACAGCCCCTACCCCAGCAGAAGGGCTCACATTGCCTTCACAAGGATGGCAAGGAGAGCTGCAACATAAACAAATTAACAAAAACATTTAGGGCCCTCTCTGAGCTCTCAGCAGCTTTCCTGCTCTCACCTTGCGAAAGGATTTTCCCAATATCCTACTGCTACAACAGAGCTGTGTGAAAAGGCAGCTGCTGTGCACTCACAAGCTTTTGTAAAGGAACAGTTTCCCATGAACAAAACTGCTGGCTGGGATTATTTATACTTGCAATGGCCCACTGCACAGGATCAAGGCTTTTAACTGTTGCTGTGAAGAGCATCTATTCTATGTGAAACTTCACAGAAGGAACCTGACACTTTATATAATTTCTTACAGATACTGCAATACTCCCCCCTGTACACCCTGCCAAAATATCTGCAACCAAGTGCACTTAACTGAAAACTTGGCAGAGGACTTCCATGAATTATTTTCAATTCACTGAATAGGTAGATTAGTCAGGGAAAACTCACAATATATATGGGCAAATCAGTGAGCCAGTCTCTGGCAGATGCCTTGGCTCAGAATTAAAGTATTTTGACCTTTCAGGGCAGATAGTTTAAGGAAAATGGAACTTTAACAACAACACTCCGGCTGTTAAGGTGTTGCAACAAATACACCACAGGTGAAAGGCTCTCTCAAACTGAAGATACTCTCAGCACACTGAAATGACAAGTTTTAATACAGACAACAGTATTTGGCTACTGCAAATAAAGACAAAGAATTTGTGCACTTTCTAATTAGATTGTACAGGTAAGGTGAACAGAAGGGTGCTCCTCCAAATCCACAAAGAAAATCAGATGGACAGGCTGAAAGGAAAGGCCTGGAAAATATATTTTTTTATCTTTAGTCACCCTGGATCTGCCTGGCCTCTGCCTGCCTCAAGGACAGACATTTGCTGAAGGAATCTAGCAGGGAAGATCATTTCACCAGACCTTTGGGTCTGACAGCATTACAAGAGGGCAAATACTACCTAACACCAAGGCTAGTTCAAAATAAAACCCTTCCCAGTGTTTAAACACACGTTGCACTTCCTAACAAGCACAGGAAATGTTTCTTTCATCCCAGATTTGCTGCATTCTCAGCAGAGCAGCGCTGATGCTCAGAGTGCTTGTGCAGCTCTGCTGGGGCTGTTAGCATTCCCACATCTGCACACTGATCTGTGCTCTCAGCACTGCTCAGCTCCTGCACAGCTCCATTGCACTCTGTGCTGTGCTGCTAAAACTGCTCTTACAGCCACGATATTCAACTTAGGAAAGCAAGATTGTAGAGCAGAGTCATCTTTTATAGCACAGCAGTTAAAACAGCTGGGAAATTCAGAAACCTGATAATGGGACTGTCAAAAGCTTTTCCACATTTCCCAATTTCCATTCCTCTAATGAAAAATATTTCTTCTGCCTCCACATCACACCTCTCTTATTCTTTTATCACTTTCCATAAATCACTCTTCCACTCTCTGGAATCAAACTTTTTTTGTCTGAGTACCTGAAAGCCTGTCATGACTGTCTAGTGTAGAAATGACAAGCACAAATGCAGCCCAGGACATTGCACAGACTGCCACACACTCAGCTCAGGCTATTACATCATCTATGGTCCTCTTGGATTTGTTTTAGTCTTCAGTGAACCTGACAGAAAATTTGCTTTCAAAAAATATTAAGCAGCTTGTTAGGAAATGTTAATCAACTAATTTTAATCATATCACTGGCAAAATATTCACACTGCCTTTTAAATTATGGAAACTCACCTTTAAGTGGTCTACATTCCACAGTTAAAAAATAATATTCTACTGAAATGCTTTATAAAGCAAGAGTCAGAGTAACCAGAGGCTGTTCTAGTTTATGTCAAAATAGCTTGAAACAAACTGAAGATATTGCTCAGCACACAAGTTTGCAAAGGTATTTCACTGTATACTTGCAGATTATTACAAAACTAGGCATTCTTTTCAAGGAGAATATTCCCAGAAATTTTTAGATCACATTGGATAGAAACAAGTGCAGCTTATATAAACACTTTGGCAAATTCTGATAGCCAAATAATCTTTCCTCAATTATTCTTTTTATTGTTATTTTTAAAAAAAAATAATTACTGTATTTTAGCTGTTTTTCTGCTCTTATAATAGCAAGGTTAGATGATCCAGCACATAAAGGATGTTATGTAACACTTCTGTGATGTCAAGTAGACCCAATGGATGTAAACACCCTTTAAAGAGGCCTCCCTGGTTGGTTTAAATCTCTGTAAAGCAAAATACCAACCCCATTCTAACTGTAGCACAAAGGGAAATCTGGATGTGATTGAGCTCATCTGACTAGAGGTGCCAGCACTGTTGTGTTATGCAATGCATGTGAGCACAGCTGCTTCCTGGCACAGGATCCCAGAGGAACCCAGCACTCTCCAGAGGGCACAGCTGCCTTGCTCCTGCCTCCCAAACCCCCTCATGGGACCTTTCCATGGGCCATTCCCAGCACAGAACTGCCCAGGGCACCAGACACCAGCAGTGGGGACCCAGCCATCCCTCCCTGCTGTTCAGGCAGCAGCAGGACATTCCTCTATGTGGAATTACACAATCAATTTCTCTGGGAGCTAAAGGGGTGCAGCCAGTCAGACCCTGATCTGGGAGACCCAAATTTGGGTGCCATTTGCCAGGCAGTGAGTCTGCAGGAAAGCTCTCACTCACATACAGGGAGAAAGCCTTTTCCAATCTGCTTTTCACCTGGGAGCACCATATTACTGAGTGAGCTCAGCAGTTGAGTCAAGAGCACTAGGATGATACCAACACCTACCCAAACACACCAAAATTTCAATATTATTAGGTACACACGACACACACAGTTTGATCAGCATCAACCTGCTAAGAGAGGGTGCATTGTAAAGTACAGTAATTTCATGAATACAAGCCGCACCATTTTGACTAAAATTTTGGTCTGAACCCAAAGTGCGGCTTATAATCAGGTGCAGCTTATAATCGTGAAATTACTGTACCTGGACAGGAGGAACCACACTTTCAGCAAGATTTAACTCACTTTCAATATGTGATCACTCTTATCCACTGTGTTTCATAGCTTTCCTGTTTGAAACCTATTTCAATACTTTGAAACCTATTTCAATACTTTGCTGTTCAGAATGCAAGTGAAAGGGAAGAACTTCCACAAATCAAGACTTTATTATTTGATTTGAAAATTAGTGTGATAAATGCAATTTTAAACCAAGTTTTCCAGTAATTCTCACAGAATTTTCTGCTTTCTGTGTGAATATTCTCAAGTTCACGTGATGATCATCTTCCACACACACTTCTCTATCTAGGGGCTGAACACAAAAGATCTCTGTGTCCAAGGCTGAGAGAGTCAATGGCAACACAACTCCTCCAGCCTCTGGGGTGCTCAGCAAACTGAAAACAGTGAAGAAAATTGGCTGGTTCTGGCATAAATCGGATGTTAGCCCTGAACTAAAACTGATTCTCCTGACTGAAGGCTGGACAACACAGAGTGACAGTGAGGAGAGAAGAAGAAAGGCAGATTTCAAAGACAACCTCTGCTGTCAGAAATCCAGAGGCTTTGTTCAGAGACAGGGGAATCTGAGAGAGCAAAGGTGGGTCAGGGATGTATGAAAGAAAAAGGGTTTGGCAGGGCCTTCTTTTCTGTTCTCACGCAAGGCTGGGAACTCTTCAAATTTTTGGGTTTTTTTCCTTACAAGGTGACTTTGAATAAATTATACACAAGATTCTACCCTTGTGACCCTAGCATAAAAATACAAAGCTTCAATCAGATTTACATTAATTGGAGGATATCAGACTGCTGTGCTCCTTCAGGTGCAATAATATCCATGTATCCAAACCATTCTTCCCAGTCTGTTACCAACAAAAGGTTTATTTACAGTTCAGCTCTTTGCTTTTAACTTGTCTAGAACAGTGTCCTTTCCATGTCCCATAAAGGTGAGAATAGAAGGCATAGGGTACAGGAAGCTGTGATGAAAAGATCTCCAGAATGGGCTTGGCCACGCTGGATGTTGCCCTCTGGTCTGGTTTCTGGCTAGTTATAATAATGTAACCTGACTGTCAACTCTCCTGACCTCTGGCTATTGTCACATACTTCCCCAAATCATCCACAAGATGCTGAATGAGCTGGTCATAACTTATTTCTGTTATACAACCACATGAAGAATACAACTCTGTATCATGGTCTGACGGCCCAGAATAGCTGCAGAAATGACTCAGTATCCAAGGAAAACTTTCAAGCCTGCAAAAAACATGACATTTTCCTGGAAAGCAACTGTTAAACTCTGACTAATGCATTCTCCTCTTTTTTTCTCCTTTTTTCTTTTTCTTTTTTTTTTTTTAATCTATCAATACAGGTTTTGAAGCTCTGAATGCTCCTGGGCACTGAGAATGTGAGATGGAGACTGTCAAATAACGTCTGAGCCAGTGGGAACTCAGGCAGGACAACACTCTGCGATATTTTGGGAACATTTTGAGGAAATGTAACAGTCCAAGGGCCTAGAGCCAGATCCTTCCTTTTTGCCATTGCAGTCCATATTGCCAGGGCTCCTTTTAGGTGTCCTGAAGGACTGAAGCTTGGTCCCCAAGTGATCTGGCTCTGCAGGCACAACTCTTAGGCTGGATGAGCCATCCTGTTGCCTGGTTCTGAGCCCCAGCTGCTCCTGCCCAAACCAGGGGGAGCAGCTCTGGGGACTTCAACAATCGTGTCCTTGACACAAACCTAACAAAAGCAAAGCTGCTCTCTCTTGTCTCTCCATTCCAACTGGAAACCTCCTGGCACTACATCCAGAAATGTACCTGCAATGAGGTAAAATCAGGTGGAAGTGGTCCCTAAGTGTAACTGAATATTGAGAACCAGATTGTGCTTCCCCACTGTGTTAACAATTGTGGTTGACAACCCAAAAGAGGAAAAATATATATCATCCCCATCCAGAACTCACCTAGAATTTGCCCCTAGGAAGATAAACATCAATGAAAGTGGCAGACAAAGTTTAAATTTATGAAAACATTCTGATTTATAGTCCTCATTTTTTTCAGGCTACTTCACTCTATTCCAATGTCCTGTGTTAAACAGTCCCCATGTTCTAGGTGCACATCATAGGAATGCCACAGAATTTACATAAGAAACTTTCATGTAGATCTTAAATAGTACCAGCTGAGTGTGCTACAGGAAGGCATGCACAATCCCATTGTGCTGGAAATAGCTTTTCACCTCATACCAAAGAGGTCAGCAGGCAGAGGACCAAGGCGATCCACTCTGGTTTGTTTGCCATGGAAGCAGCCTTGGGCAAACTCTTTTCCCTCTGTCTCAGCTGTGTGTGTTCCTGAGATAGTTAAACAGCATCAGCAGCACAAAGACACTGTGAGAATTTCTGAGACAGTGTGCCCTGAAACACTCCAAAAACCACCCCTACTCCAGTCCTGACTCCCACTACCCACAGCAGAAAATTACCATACATTATTATCAAAGCCATGGAGCTGCTGAAGACAACCTGCACTGTGGTAGAGGAGCAGGAATTTTCACTGCCTGAGCCAGCAAGGGAGACTCTTCCCACATGGCCTCCAGCGATGTATGGATGCAGCACTTTGCTTTCTCGAGAGCAACGGTGACATTTTAGATCATCTGTTGTGCTATAAATGGAATACTGTGATCTGCTGAACATTTGCTACCTGGAAGGCCATTTCCTGGTGCCTGAGTCATTAACTTCCTTGGATGACATTGCCACATCTGTAACAAAAAGATGTAATGTGCTGCTAATTTACGGGGCTGCTCTAGAGCTGATATTTTAAACTACTCAGGTGCGAATAGCAAAGGCTGGCTGGTGTTTGAAATCCCCTCAGCAGTATTAGCTCGCTGTGGGTGGTGTTTGAAATGCCTGTCTCTGAACTGGAGGAACAGGGATTTGACAGATGGAACACCCAGTGGATCAGGAACCGGCTGGGTGGTTTCACACCAAGAGCTGTGGTCAATGGCTCGATATCCACAGCAAAGGAGCAGCAAGTGCTGTTTCTTAGGGGTCAGTGCTGGGACTGGCACTCTTCGGCATCCCTGCTGAAAAACACACAAGTTCTGCTATACTGATTTTACAACTATAGCTATTAAATTATTCAAACCTAAACAAGACACATGCCAGACTGTCAAAACACTCAAGAAGAAGCTTTTTTCAAGTTCACGTCTGTAGCTACATGTCCTCCACGTAGGCTGGCAATCAATAAACACAAGAACAAGAAATCAAGATGTCCCCCGGGTAACACCTCTTTACTCCTGTGCTCACCCCTTTGGCTGGGAGGAAGAACAGTCCTCTCCTAACTAATCCCAATTCTCTTCTTCCAAAATATAGAATGTAAATGAGTTTAGCTGCAGATAATGATGTTTCTGTTATTAGTAACACCCTGAATAGCTTCAAACCCTGACTGGGAATTTAACTCCTGGGGACTTGGCTTAGCAGGATCTCCTTTCATACACCCTGCTCAGTGTAGAATGTAAAATGGCTTCAGAGTCCTCCTCAGGGACACTGATAGGTCTGCACGCTCCATCACAGGCTATTACACACCCAAATTCACTGGGCTGAACATCTGTGGACAAATATATTACTTCAAAACATCCATGAAGCTCTTCAATCTGTCAGCAATTATTCAACTGTAATTCTGAAGGCATTTGCTGACAGAAAATAGGAATTTGGTATGAAATCCTTTTCTTCTGTGTTGTTTCTCTGGCTGTCCAGAGAGGCTGAAACAGAGGCTTTCAGTTTAGATTTTAAGACACAATTTTATGGTGTAAATAAGCTGGCCAGTGACCTGGGTAGGAGATCCTTTTTAACTTCACAAAAATGGCCTCGTTTCTTATGGCCAGGACTTGTAACAGGCTGTGTTGGGGTTAGCAGCAGGAATAAGCCCCATTCTTCACCCAGTTACCTGATCACCCCGGGCTTTGTGTCCCATGGCAGCCCTGGAGAGGGGCACAGCCAGGGGGATGCAGCCTCCTCCTCCTGCCACACCACCACTGACTCCTTCCCTCCAGGAAAACTTACATGGAACAAACCCAGCCTAGCTATTCCAATTTGCTGAGTCCCAGAAGAAAATTAAAGGGGATATGTAGGCTTGAATAGAACTTGCAGCATGTTTTCACTTGATTCTTTTTTTCTGAGTCTTCACAGGAATTGAAATTTCATTTAAATATGGATTTTAGTGAAAGCGATTTTTAAAATTATAAGCACTTGAATAAGTTTTAAATATTTTCAGAACGTTTCCTTTTATTTCATGAAATTAATGTTATACTTCCTTGCATTTCATATCCATTGAATAGCTACCACATTTCTAAAGAGAAGGTGGAACATTATAACATTATATTTAAAACATTAATAATTTCTTTCCTCTCAGAAAATCTGCTTGGTAAAATTGAAAAAAAAGAAAACTAAAAAAGCCAAGAACTGTGCTCATCCTGCCTTTGGAACACAAAGTTCTCCAACTGTGGAATTTCCTAAAAGCCAAACAAAGGAAGTACTGCCAAAATCTTCACTGCCTCTTTTGAAAACATATAGTTCATGCAGTTCAATAGATTTCCATCAATTTGATCAGATAACATTGTCATCCAATTAATTCTAGACAAATTCATGTGCCTTCAAGAGAGAATTGGCTGAAGATTGAGGCTTTCTTTAGTTAATATAAAGACAAACCAGTTTATTATAATGTTCCTTAGGGTAATAAATCCACAATGACCTTAGCCATGATTTTTTCTGTCAGTTCAAAAACATAATCTTCATTCTTTGTTAGCCAGGTGATTTAGTGTGTTCTTCAACTGCCCAGCAACAGATTATTTCATTTATGCCTTCCCTTTGTTCTTCCAACATTGCTGATCCAGGTAATAAAGAATCAGGTTCACAGCTATTATCCCTGGTTAATCCTTCATAATTGTCTACATGTTAAATCAGGGATATTACACTGAATAGCATTTAACACAGTACCTTCACTGTGTGCATCAGGCAAACTAAAAAAAAAAAAAAATAGAAATAAAATGACCTTGAGTGACACACAGGCCATTCCAGATTCCAATTCTCTAAAAATACCTCATTTAGAAGCATTAGGTAGAGGCAGCCAATGACCCTTGTCCTTCCATGTAACTCTTGGTTTCCACAACACATTGATTATCCTTTTTTAAATTGCACTTCCTCACAATAGGAAGAAAACCATAAATGTCAGAAGTTGTTCCCAGAGGTTGTTTGCACACAGGCAAACCTTGTTTGCATACAGGTACCTTGTTTTGTCCTTCATTATTCACATGAATTATGTTCTGCTTTACCTGACCAATATTCAATGCCAAAATGGTTTTCTCCCAAGGGATGGTTTTGTTCTTGACCTTGTTTTCACAGACAGCTTGAAGAAATTGAACCCTAACGAGAAGAGAAAGCAAGAGTGGCTAGACCAGGGCTTAGATGAGGGCTGAAGAGATCCAAGTCTCTTATTCCCCACCATTGTCGCAGATGACATCAAAACACAGAACAGCAATGGTGCAGGCTCACAAAACCTCAGAGTGGCTAAGGTTGGAAGGAACCTCTGCACACAGCCTTGTCCAGCCCTCCTGCTCAGGTGGGATCACCCAGCCAGGCTGCCCAGGACCATGTCCAGACAGCTTCTGAATATCCCTGAGGAGACTCCCCAGCCTCCCTGGGTGACCTGTGCCACTGCTGTCACCTCACCGTGCAAAAGTGTTCCCTGATGTTCAGAGGGACCTTCCTGTGCTTTGCTTTGTGCCCATGGCCCCTTGGCACATCCCTCACAGCAGTGAGAAGAGCCTGGTTGCCTTTTCTTTCCATCCCCCTGGAGATACCTGCACAGGAGGGCTCACCCTGAGCCTCCCCCTCGCCAGGCTGGGCTGTCCCAGCTCTCTCAGCCTTTGGGAGCTGCTCCAGGCCCTGTCATCCTCTCAGAGCTCCTTCATCATCTGAGATCCTCTGCTGGACTCTCCAGTAGCTCTGTGTCTTGACTAAGTAATTTCAGTAATTATTAAACTTATTTTTTTTTCTGGCAGTCAGAGACCACAAGCAGAATAAGTGAGTGTGATCTCAAGAGCACAAAGTAAAAATATATTAAAAAAAAAAAAAGACAAAGAAGAGATACACACCAAGGTGAAGCAAATTTGTCAGGTGAGACGATAATCTTTTGTTCTACCTCAACAAGAAACTTAACAGCACACAAAGAATTTTGCTTTAAGAGTGTCCTCCAGTGCCTGCTAGGGAGTGACTATTGGAAGGTGACATTTTCTTTTTCTTGTGACTGGTTATGTGCCCTGGGAAATGTAAAAATATCACCAAGGTATGCATAAGAGAGGAGTTAATTAGTTTAACTTCCTGATGGGAATATATTAACAGTGTAATAAGATGCTCAAATACTCTTTTTATGATTGTCCCTGCCAAAACAGTTGTTGGAAAGATTTTTGTAATATAAAAACTTTCATCCTCCATATGGAGATCCAGATGCTGACTCTGATCTTTGTATGGCAGAGGTCATTGCAAACATTCAGCCTCTGGATCTCAGAAGTGACACCTCTGAGGCTGTGACTGGAAGGATCCTGTGTCAGGATCAATATCTATCGACAGCTTTCTCCTAAATTCCTCTGCAAAGCCAAAGGGAATCATTTCCCTGTATCAATACACAATCCTTTGAGAGGAAGATTTTTATTTTTTTTAATGCCATCCAGTGCTTTCATTTTTAAACTCTTTTGTAGCCAAGTTCAAATGCAATTTGACTTGCACAGTCATTGCCCCAAGTGGACAACATAATTAATCATGTTTTCTTATGTACTTGTGACTTAAAATGACTTTTAGCTAAACACTCTTACCCTAAGTCTCCCCTTGATTAAGCCTGAACATACAAGCATGAATTTTATTACTGTTTCTCTCCTTCAGTCAGCCAGAATATCACTTTGCAATTAAATCTAGTGAAAATAAAAATATGTTGGTTTCCTCACTGTTCTAAAATATGTAACTTATCTTCCATTAGAAATAATTTTTAAAATATATTTTCAGATAGCTGGAATGACCAGTATGTTTTCTTATGAATTGCTTTCTAAAATGACACATGAAATACCTTCCTGTTTACATACTGGATATGAAGGATGTAGAATTATATTCCCTATAATAAAAACCTTCTTTATAACTGTCTAGACAAGAAAAATCTTCTCAAAAAGTCCCACTAACCTTAGGATCATCACTTCAGAGGACACTGTCTCCTGGGCTATTTATATTTTCATCTGCATCTGATAGAAATCCGTGGGCAGGACATACAGTCTAGTTTCTATTTCCCCATTTTAAAAAGCCAAACAATCACATTTAGCTGATTTGTTCCCTCCAAGAAATGCATTTTCCAAACAATGAAAAAAACTAATACTTCAGCAGCATAAGCAGCACGCTGGTAAGGTACATTATTTCAGATTTGCAAATAGGAAGGACTGTAAAACCTTCCTTTCTTCAGGTGACAAAGGAATTATGGCAAATTTCCAATTATTTCAGGAGATCAAGCATCCCTTTTCAATGCCAGGGATTTTCACATTTCTGTAACATTGTCTTGGCTGATACAGCTACCTTGTAAGTAATTGCTTGCATTAAACAATTACAAAAACTTTGGAAGATATCAAGAAAAATGTCTGGGGAAATAAAAAAAAAAATCAAAATAAAGTAAAATTTAATAAAAAAGCCTTCTGTCATTGCACATCCCCAAGTTCCCATATTATTTTGCTGATTCATTTATAAGATTATATATTAAACAGCCATCTTTTTGAAAGGCCTTTCTGGTGCAAAATAAATTAACTTGACACATAAATTGTTCTCATTTTGCAGCTTTTCTAAAGGATTAAATCTTGTTGCCAAAAAATAAAAAAAAAAAAAGCAAACATTTAAAAATACAGAAGACAACAAAAAGAATAACAAAATTATCCTGTGTGGGGAAGAGAGCTTCTCTGCTTTCCAATACCCACCAGCCTTAGGAGATGTGCCCAGGAACCAGAATCTTCAAGTAGACCCACACCTCATTTTGGGAAAAGGTTTTTTCAAAGTGAGCAGGTCTGTTTTAGACCTGCTCACTTTGAAAACATCTAGGTTGGGACAGGTTGGGTACCCCAGGCTGGGACAGTTTGCATAGACCTGGTCCTTTGGTTTTACCACAAGCAGCAAAACCACTGTCATGGACTCTTTGGAAAATCTCTCTCTTAACTGTCCCACAAGGAAGGAGGAAATAAGATGATTTCTGGTCATTTGGTCACTGTTGGGCTGTTCTAGAAAATCAGACCTGGTGCCATAACTGCAGGGAAAATCCTCAGCAGCAGCCTGGGTTTGTGTTCTGCAGCATCCCTACAGCTGCTCGAGCTGAGGGAGCTGTCAGGACAGCAGTGCTGCTCATCTGCTGATGTTCTGCTCATCTGCTGATGTTCTGCCCAACTGCTGATGTTCTCCCTATCTGCTGATGTTCTCCCCATCTCCTGATGTTCTCCCCATCTCCTGATGTTCTGCACATCTGCTGATGTTCTCCCCAACTGCTGATGCAGGGATGGGTTACAGCTCACCTACAACAGCCATACTCTGGATATTCATCTTCCAGCAGAAAACCAGCTTGATTTGAAATAATTAAAGCACTTCTACATATTATTTATTGCGAATGAAGAAGTTCCTTAACTTCTTCAGGAACTTTCAGTCTTTGCTATTTATCTGACAGGTTTTGATCACTTTATCTGGCCAGAATGACAGACCCCCAGGCTGCCTGGCTCTAACAACCAGGTAAGCTGTCAAGGGACACACTGTACGTCTCCCACCCATTGTGGTCCCCATGACTTTTATACACGCTCTGTTTCTTCCCAAGCACTATTCTATTCTGAAACATTGATATAATTAATATCTTTTCAAATCAATTCATGTCTTGCTTAGGCTGATGAACATATTAATCTGTAAAACTGATGCACTTTAATATGAAGTGTTTATCTTTGCTTATTGGTTATTAACCAATTACATGTTACCGATGCTTTTTCATTCTGAAAAAATTTAAATGATAAACAATAGCTGTTGTGACAGCCAACTTAACCATCTAGCACCATCTTGAGGTTAAACTGCTCTTGACATTCTAAAATAAATGGACATTGCTTGATTAGGTCACTGGAAGCTCTAGAGTGATGCAAATATTTTTTTTTACAACAAAAATTTTAAAAACCCACCAGTTGTAAGACAAACATTCCATAGATTTTTTTTCTTTCCTTCCTTGCATAGACTTTAATCCAATTCTGTTAATTCTGATGGTGATTAAGCCTAAATTTATATTCCATAGGAAGAGTGGGATACTGCACATTTTTGTAACTTCTGTGAGCACTGTACTCAGAAGTGAGCTAAGGAAAGTTCCAAGGTTCACACCTTTATACACCAGTTCTCCCACAAGTACTTTCCATTTTCACTGGGATTAATTCTAAAGTTTACTTCTAGACAAAAACACACCTCTACAAAGTATCCTTATTCTAAAGGATACTCATCCCCCTGGGCACAGTCATCTTTAATGCATTCCTAACTGAGAAAGACTGGATGTGATATTTTATTGAAACATAATGAAAATGTCAGATAAAGCTGTTGAGCTTCCTCTGCTCATTTTATGTTTGAAGTTAATCATAACACCAGAACATTGCTGCAATTATGACAAGGGGATGAAGGCTGGGACCTTTTCATGAACCAGGCAAGGGTGAGGAAACTGCTTCCTCCAGACAGACTTGCCAACTCTGAGACTTTCTAAAAACACAAACATCCACTCGTATGGCAATGAGAGGCTGATACGTACCCTGGCTGTGTGCTTATTTCAAACAAATCTGATGTGTCCTGCTGGGAGGCTGCTGGGCTGAACTGATGAAATTCAGGAGTCTGTCATGAGAATTCAGGTAATACAGCCCTGGTTTTATGAGCACCTTACATCAGCAGCCAATAGCAAATAATCCTTGCTGTGTCCAGTGTTGTGTTAGGTATTTAGAGACTCAGTGTTAGAAAATTGAAACACTTTCAAGAGCTCATATTTTCATTCAATTGAGGATTTGGGGCAGAGAGAAAATTCAAACCAGTTTACCTTTAATAAGGAAATGGGAACTTTTAGGACTCAGAGGACTGTAAAAATGTGTGATTGCCTTAACACTAGATATCAGCACTTTGTGCACACTGCTATTTCAGCCTCAAAACCTGTCTCCAAATGCAGACTGAAGGAAAAGCTAATGGATTTTAAACACCCCTGCCCTTCTTAAAGTGTCCATATGATGATGTTCAGTTCTAGAAGGGGTGATGTTTCACTGTACACGGAAATACCACATGTGAATCTGGGCACTCCCAACACAACACACCAAACTTCTAACATTAATTGCTGTACTTTCATTTTTCACCTCATGGCCTTGGGAAATGCCTTTCCTATCACAGTGATGTACACTTAGAACTGGAGGGTTGATCTTGCTAAAAACACTTCCAATGGTTTGCCTTACAGGTTTCAGTACAGTTTAACATGAATTATATCTGGACATTTTCCACAACAAAGATAATTGCCTCGTGAAAATCCATTACAGCCATTGCCAATGTCAGGGGATTGATTTAAAGTCAGCCTTGATGGTAACCACTGCATTCCAGAAAGACAAATGCAAAGCAAATGCAAATGCAAAGCAAAATACACATTAATCAATAACAGAAATGGATGTGCAGGAGACAGTGCCTTGTGGGAAACCCAGCCCCTGGAGACAGGGAACCTGTTCTCCTGAGACAGCAGATGAGTAAGACAAGGGAAGCAGAAAAAAGAATGTCTAACTACTCTCCTGCCAGAGCTTTTGGAAGTTCTGTCAGCATTTGTGTCAGTGCTTTGAGGGAAGTGAGCAGGGTGTCTCTCAGATCACAGCAAGAGATGAAATCCATAGGGAGAGCAAGGAAAACTTCCAAAGAAAATGCAACTCTTACTCCATAGCCAGACACCTACAGGGAAAGTGTCTGAGACACTTCTCTTGTGAACGTGGAAATCCACTTCCAGCTCAGCCAGAATCCCAGGACCAACGTCTCTAAATGCACTCACATACAGATCTATTTGTGGCTCTTCCAGGCTCAGATTAGACAGCAAGAGAAACTGAATGGCACTGAAAGCCCTTTTTGATAGGTTTTGTCAAAATACCTGCAGCAGCACTTCAAACTTTCAAGTGAAAGTATTAGGGAAAATTCCATGAAAGCCTCTTCCCAAAGGAGCTGCTCAAAACATCGTGGAAATGACAAGCAAAAGGATAAACAGCCCAGAATTTTCAGGGACAGTAATTACCTCTCCTGCTAATTCACACTACAGTCACAGGAGGAATAAACCAGGAATGTGGGGCAATACTTGAGCCAGTGCTGGGTCTAAAACTCCAGAATGAAAAGATGCATTTAGCCCGTCTTGCAACATAAGCCTTGCAAGCCAGCAATGTATGGGAGCTACATTTATTTCTGGCTCTGCCCTGATCTCCTTTTCACCCCCCCCCACACCTCCTGGCTCCCTCCCTCCCTTTTCTGTCACATCCATGAGTATTTCTCAGAGCAGCAGCTGTATTTGTGTGCTGTGCTGGGGAATGGGGCCTGGCCTCCAGGATCACACACACTTTGGCTGTTTCATCTGGAAACCCCAAATGGTGAGGCTGGAGGGATCCTCGTGTAACATCTGCGTGTCTTCATCGCCTCAATGATTTATAAATTATGGATGAGGGAGTTAGGGAGAGAGCAAGCACATCTACTTAGAGACTAGGCCAAATTACAGTGTTGACACTTGTTACCTATTGATATTTCTTGGTTATGTCCATGCCAATCTAATTCTTTCCTAATTGATCAATTTAGACGTTGAAAATTAAAATTACTTTTCCTGTGCCAATTGTTCTTGTTCCATCACTGTATTTGACAACAAAAATGCTCAATATTTTAATTCCAAAGAGCCACTAATCAGTGTTGTTTTCTTTTATGAAGAAAACCATTTTCAAAGCAACAAAATATTGTCTGAGACAAAGAAATTTGGAGCTCCCTGGTTAGCACAGTAAAGTGATATTTAGCCTTCATTGAGATCATTTATTTGATGCACATTATACTTGCTAAAAGGCAAATGCACTTTAACATTACAGCTTGCCTCTGAACAGATCACTTCATTCTGCTGAAAGCTTTAGACCACCTATTTTTAGCAAAACAAAAGAAAACGTGCAGGTCAGATCAAGTGCAGGGATCAAAAGGGCAGGTACTCATAGGCAGTGCCCAGGGTAAGGTGCCACTGGAATTTTCAGCTTTAAGGGCCGCTGGAGCAGTAACAGAGCTCTTCTGGGGACAATTTCTCACTGAAGGGAATGGGGGCTGGTGGCACTGAGTCAGGCACATCTGCACCCTGGCAGGGCAGCCAAAAGCACCTTCTGACACAAGCACTAATGAGGGAGCTGGTGCTCCAGCACTTTATCTCTTCACTTTTTTTTGTGATAATCAGAGCTTGACCACAGCTGGAGCTGAGACACCAGATCAGGTGAATGACTGCTACAAGGGACTAAGCAAGGCACGAAGCAAAGTCAAGCACTGGCTTGACACCCTGTTTATTGACCAGCTCAGGATTGCATTGATCAACAGCATGTTGGTTGGATGGTTGGTGGTTTTTTAACAATATGTACCTTCAAAACCAAAGAACAGGGGAACAGGTTTCATGGCTAGCCCAGGAAATCTCACCTGACTAGCAGGAGCAGCAGCAAGGCTCGTGCATCTCCCTCCTGTATGTGGAACACCACAGTACCCCTTCACTGTCTGGGTTTTACACAGTGACATGTGAGGGAAATGCAACACACACACGGTACACAGGTGGTCAGGTTAGGGATCTAACTGCTTTCCCTGGGACTTGAACTCTGATTCCTGATCTAGGAGCCTCTACGGGCTGCAGCTGCCTTGTCATCACTGTTCTCAAGAAAACCTTCCCATTATACTGAGCTCCACCTCAGTAGGAGGAACATCACCCTCCTGAAAGCACTCCTGTGACTGAGGGGTCTGAGGAAGCCCATTCATTTGGGAAGCACCCCCAGGAGCACATTCACAAAACCTCAGGATCCCTGTGCACCCCTCTACCAGTGCCCAGCCACAGCTGGAACAACTCCTCTTGTGGGGAGCAGCAAGGACACAGGAATTAACCACACAGGAATTAGCCCCACAGGAATTAACCATACAGGAATTAGCCCCACAGGAATTAGCCCCAGGCTGGTGCAAGGCAGCCTCCCAGAGAGAACAGGCAGGCATTTGTGTGCTTATTTGGGATCATGTCCTAAAAACTGCTGCAGAAATTAATACCCTGGTCTGATCTGAAGCCCGTTAAATGTTACTGGGTCATTTCCATGGCTTTCAGCAGGCAGCAGCTCATATCTTATTGCCATTTGGAGAAGCAGATGAAAGTTAGCTATTTTACACGATCTGTATAAATTAACATCATTTGTGGGATAACAGTCAGAGAGCTCAGACTGTGTTTTTTAACATCAGTATGCCTGATGTTAAAAATGTTCAATCTCCTGCCCTGCACCATTGTGGGACTGTGGAGACACAACACACTTTTGGGCAGAGTCTTTGTGAAAGGCCTCTTCAGTCACCCTCCCTGCACACCTCTGTGCTCTGCCCCACCTGGCTGATCCCTAATTGGATTTCTGCAGATAATGGGTACGATTTTGCTGGCAATGCACCTTTCCTCAGGTCTGACTCTAACCTTCATGAGCCCAGGTGCTGTGTCCGAGGTGCAGAGCAGGCCAGGTGAGGCTCAGATCAGTGATCCCCCAAGGAAACTCTCATTATCACAGAGGCAGAACAGCAGCCTGACCACACAGCATTAACATCCCTGAAAGCCCCCTGCCAGGTACCTGCATGGGAAGAGATGTATCTTGTGTGCTAACAAAACACATCAGGAGACAAAATCAGCTCGGCAGAGACAAGGCACAAAAAGACACTTTTCTGCTGCCAACTGTTTTCAAAGCTCATCTCGAAACAAGTGACAAAGCAATAGTTATTGTACAACAGATTGTGTGGTTGCCATGAAAACAGAAAGTTTCTGCACTCTCAGCTATCATTAGGATGCTCACTGGCACACTGAATCTTGATGGTTCCAGGGTACAAAACAGGAACCCCAGTGGGACCATCTAGCCAGCAATTCACATGTAGCTGTGTAGGAGGCCAATATTTCAAGCAGACTTTGTGTATGTGTTCAGGGTAAATCTAGGAGCCTAATAAGCTGCAAAAATGTGTATCATCTGTCCTTCACGGGTAAGACTAATATCCTCTGATGATCATTTCTAAAATGGGCTCTGAATGCTGAAATTTTAAATTGTTGTAAAAAGCAATAAAACCACTCAGACTGAGCATATCAAATTACTGTGTGATAATCCCTCCCTTGCTGCAGCAAGATTTTATTTTTAAGTGGCATTTTAAAAATGTCTTCTGTGAAGAAGGAAAACAGAAGGGATGTGATAATACCCCATCAACTGAGGGGGAAAAAAATCCCTGTCCAAATTTACAAAACCAAAATTTGTTATTTTGAGACCAGGATGCATTTTTAAATGACGATGTGCAGAGGAAAAAGAGAAAAGGTTATCCTTGGAGCAGTTCAGAAAAGGTCTCAGGTATCCTTCTGGCAACCCTGAAACCCATCCCTGTTCTTTACTTGCCTGTGGAAAACAACATCAACTGTGTTTCCGTTGTAAACCACATTGCTCTTCTATGGAGAAAGGTCAATAGGAGAAATACATTTTCCTGAGCTTCAAATATTTCTACTGCCTTGGAAGATTACACCATTTATTGGCTGCAAAAAAAAAAGTGATTTTTGAAGAGCACATGAATTCTTGTTTTCTCCATAAATAACTGGATAATGTTTATTTTCTATACTGGTTTTGTTTCAACAAGGTATAATGAGAGAGCTTTGAGAGCTTAAATCTCCTAATTCCAAGGGTGTTGTAAATAAAACAAAAATCTGAGGAAGTTGTGGGTGAGTGAGCAACATGCACTTGGTTTAACTTAAAGAATTTAATTTCCACTAAAAATATTGGCAGGAAAGCATCAGGACATACCTGACAGTTCTTGCTAGCCTGTGGCTCCAAACAATATATTTCATAAATTTCAGCTTTTAGGCTGGGTGCTTCACTGCAGTTTGCCACTGAAAATTTGGCACATCTTCTGTTTGACATTTATTAGACATACTCTACTGTTTCTCATCCTCAAGTACAAAAGGCACTATAAAGAAATGTAATTTGAGTAAGATGTACAACTGATTCTGTATCCTTTTCATAAGCAGAAACTAGAGATTTCCAAAATATGTTCCTTGCAGTTGAGAAAAGAGATGGAATTACCTTTCTCTGAAAAATAACATGAAAGAGATCTTGAATGCTCAGAATGATAACAGATAAAGCATGAGATGGGATATAAATGACACTTTTTAGAGACCATAAAACCAGAAAAAGTAAAGGATGCTTGGGTTCCTAATACTAATTTATAGTTTCTACCTGGAGAAAAATGTTGCATTAATACACAGGCTACAATATGAAATGTGTATCCTAAAAGAGTGGTGATAGTCCAGAAGATAATTTCCTAAATCAAAAGGCTTCCATCCAGTGTGTTAGGAAATCTATAGCACACTTTACCTGGAGAGATAGAGACTAATTCCTCCTAGAGCTAAAAAGTGATGGTGGAGGTAAAACCAATCATCCTGCTGCTTTCCTTATGTGCAAGCAAAATAAAGTCTAAACCCCAGTGCTTTTAGAGAAGCAATTCCAAGAAGCCAGAAACAATTACAGAACAGATTGATTGTTGATGTGAATTTCTCCAAACAGCATGACTTACAAGGCCATTATTTTCCCAAGTGCTACAAAATACTAATCAAGGAAACTTACTCATTTTTAAAGCTTCATCGTAGAGACAAAAGGATCCACGAAGAAATAGGAAAAGAATACTTAATAAAATGCAAAGATAGGGCTGTTGATGATAACACATTATAAATCAAGAGGCAGAACTTGCAGAAAATTGAGACCAGAGGAATACAATTGCCAACAAGCACAGCTAAGGCCAATAGCTTTTTAAAATATGTAAAGCAACAAAACTAACACTACTTTCCCACATGCCATTAAAATGTGCCCCATACAAACTAAATTCAGTTGCTTGCTTTTTTATATCTTAATTTATGTTTCCAGGATTTGGAGGAAAAAATGCAATATATTAATTTTGTTGCCATTTTGTTATTTTTTTAATGACATTATTACCATTATTGATTGTTGGTTTGTCTCTGTTCTATGATATTGCCCATTGCTAATATAACCACTTTTATCAGTCTAACTGATGTAACCTGCTTTGGAGCAAGAGGGAATTTATCCTTGGGAATTAGAGGCTGTCAAAAGCTGTGAAAGAGAAACTGTGAAAATGAAAGCAATCAGTAAAAAGCACATATTTACCAAGAAATGTAACTGTACAGTTGCCTCAGTGGTGTTATTGTTTTCTCTCAGGTAAATTGTTTTATGTCAGGCAGTGAATTTTTTTTTATTCCAATCCTGTAAGCAAACATCAACTACAAATAAAATTGCCCCCAAGGAAAAGAAATACAAGAATAACAAATTCAAAAGAGATGGGACATGTGACAGAAAGCAATTCTCAGTGCAGGCTAGGCAATTATGAGCTGGAAAACATAAAAAGTTATGGAAAAGGTATTTCCCTTCTTTCATATTTCCTGTTTTAGCTCATTAGTGTTTGAGCCTGTGGACTGCTAAACTCAATTAGCAGTGATTTAATTACCACCATATATTCTGAGGTGCAGAGCTCTGCAGAGCAGACCCTTGCTCCCTCAGAAGGCTCTCTGGAGACTCAGAGATGTATTCTGCTATTACCAGAGGTTTCTCCTCCTCACCCAGTGCAGCAATGGAACAATACAGAAGAACAGATGTGGCCTCAGCTCCTTCTCCATTCAAAACTGCCCACAGTAAATCAGCTTGCAGCTTTGACAGTCAAATGACAAGCCACAAAATTCTTTCTCACTAAGCTCCTAAGGTGGAAAAAGTATTCACGTCTGGGGAAATATTTATGAGTGCAAGTTTGTCTGTGTATCCTTAGGAGACAGATACATGTCACAGAGCCCGGTTGCTTCAGCTCTGTGATTGAATGGTTTGGTTTTGAAAGATTCTTCCCTGTGGGAGAGAAGGGATAATATCTAAATCACCAGATTCTGAGCTTCCAGTAGCTTTTAGGCTAACTCAGGCCTAATCTGAGCTCTGGACAGCATACACTTTTTTTTTTTTTTCCCTCCTGTGTAGAGGGCTTTGACAAATTCTAATAAAAGCTGCTATCAATTGTCCTGTACCTACCAGCATAAAGGAAAGGAGGTTTTGTGGGTTCTCCTTCTACTATATTGGAAATGCTTCTATTTTAGCCATTGAAGAGACAACGTTAATTCTTTGCAGATTAACAAAGGCAGGTGTGGGAAAGGCTTAAAAATCAACAACCACATTATCATTCACTAATTCATGGCATTGTCAGCATGGGAGAAATGTGGAACTTCCCAGGGCAGGAAATGCTGCACAGTTGCAATTTTGGCAGCTCTCACTCTCCAGTTAAGCCTTCAAAGGCAAAGGAACAGAAGGCAAATCCATAGCAAAGCATGTGCAATTTATTGAAATGACAGAACTGGCAAACTCTCCTTCAGAACAATAAGACAAAATATCCAAAAGCAAATGGCCCAGGTGCAAATGCACCTTTCAGGCAGAGGGAGCAGAACCTGAAAAGACAGAGCAATGCAAACACCAGAGAGAAGTAGCTATGAGCTCCTGAAAAACCTAAACCACTCTTACGGAGCCAGCTCAGGACAAATCTTCCCATTCCTTCACCAAATGAATCTTGCATTCCCATTCACGTTTAAAGTAGAGCAACTTCAGCCTAACTTTTAGCATTCAAATGAGGCAGCTCAGTCAGGAACTTAGTCCTGCCTCTGTTCCCTATGCATTAGAGCAGAAATAGCCTCAAGAGGTGATTTACAGCAGCAAAGCATCTCACTGCCTCATGCAGAGGCAATCTCATGGGTTTTTCTGCCAAGTCAAAGCAGAGACCCACATTTTGCATACAAAAATTGCAGTGGGGAAGTAAAACGGTGGGGTGGTCTCGAGCGCAGTGTGTCACCTCCATCACTGTGGTTCTGGAGAGAATAAAGCAGAGTTTCAGTCCCTGGGACTGTGCTGGCCTTGTCTCAGGCACACTCTGAGAGAGCAGAGCCCTGGGGCTGCAGGGTGCTGGGTAACACAAATGCAGGCTGGCTGAGCTCAGGGGAGAGGCACAGACATGGCACTGCTTGCACTGATAAACTGTCTCCAGACACAGCCCTGCTGCAGGACATCAAACAACAGCCTCATAAAACCCAAGGGCCTCTGGCTGCCTTGATCATCAGCAGTGAAGAGCTGCAGTTTCTGTCTCTTTGGAATAATAATTGGGGCTTGGTTTTGCCACTGTGCTACTGGGAGGCTCTTCTGATCTCCCCTTCAGACAGAAATTTAGTTCTTGGAAGATGGAGCACTTCTTAAAGAAGTACTTATTGTTACTGTCACTGCACATAATCCCTGAGATGTTTTCTCATGTATTAGAGCTTTTTCTATAAGCACAATGTAGGGGACATTGTGTAACCTCTCCTGGTTTAATAACTAGCAGGTTGATATTTGTGATGAAGTGCAAGGTTTTCTCGGGCAGCCATGCACTTCACAGACTCATTGATAGCACTGGGAAAGGCAAACAGGCTGTCAGACACATAGGAGATGAAAGGAAAGGGCTGGAAAAGTGTTAGAGCCACTTCTCCCCACAAGCCTTGCTCCTTTTCCAACCTTACATCTCCTCAAATGCAACAATACTTCTCTGCATATTTATATTCTGGGTTTGAACTGCTAGGGTGGGTGTTTTATTTCCAATTTCATCAATTTGGTGTCTCTTTGAAAATGTGGTTGGGTCTAAAACGTTTTGTATCATCATCTCACAGGATTTTTAAGATAAGCTAAACATATTAGATGCTTAAACTTCATTAGTTCCAACTTGCTCAAGCACTTTTTAAAATCCCAGAAGATATTCACATCTATCATTAGATGAATAAATAATTTTTGACAAGCTATTCCTTAACTGTATTTGAAAATTACCATAGGAGCAATTTTAAGCACTGTAGATTTAAAAAAAAATTGAAAAAAAACCCCAGAAAATTTGGCAATGGGCTGTTCCTTATCCTATCTTAGACTTGACCTATTATCAATTAGAATAATTCAAAAAGTAACAAAAAAATTATATGTTGATAGAATTATAAATGAAATTTCTTTCTGGATAGAGAAAAGAGAGGCTATTCAGGAGGAGTAGTGCATCAGCATTATAACAGAGGGGGTTATTTGTGTTTAAAACTTAGATGATAGACACAAGAATAACTTCCAACCTAAAAGGTTATAAAAGTAACAAAAATTTTAAAAGTAAAATCTTTCCCCACATGCATGTAACCTTCCATATCACTTCTTTTTATTTTAGCTGCAAGGCAAAGACTGGGAGCCAGACTTATTCAATACCCTTAGTTCTGCTGGAAGTGGATGATAAATTACTAGGAGGGATATTTTATACAAACCTATTTTACACAGAATTGATGTTTTAAACAAATGTAATAAAGGTTAACTTCACCAAATGCAAAATAATATTGCTTTGGGTTTTCATTACTGCTGCTTAAATAAAATTAATACTTTCTAAAAAAACTTGTAGCAAAAGTCACAAACCAGGATTAGAATGGAGAGTCATGCACCCAAACAAAAAAAAGTAAGGCTCCTATGTATTGTTTAAAAAGATTGCACCACAGCCTCTTGAGAACACTCTTTTTTAAAAAATGATTGTCCTGTGTTTGTATGAAAAATCCATGCAACAGAGTCACTGGAGGTGTTAGTCACAACCTGTGCATAGGCACAGACTGTTGTCAGGATGAGGGGAAAATCCCACACAGGGGCTGGAGGGAACAGGACCCCCAAAGAGCAAGCAGGGCAACCTGTGCCAGCTGAATTCAGCAGTGCTGAAACACCTCTGGGCTCAGTATCACACAAATTGCTCATCTGGACAGGACACATTTGCTGCAAAGGCACCAGAGCATGAAAATGTTCATCAGACACTATCATAAACTGGCCATGTTGGCATCCTGTACCCACCAAAAGTGCTCTCAGAAGCCCCAGTGTCTGGAAGTGCAGCTGTCCATAATGTCCCCAGTGTCTGGAAGTGCAGCTGGGGGACATAAAGGCTCTGTAAAGACTCAAGCACCTGGTAAAATGGTGAAAACCAGGAATTTCAGCAGTAGCAGAGCTTGGTGAATACAGTGACATAACTCTCTGGGCTCAAGACAAACCAGAGAGAAATCTCATTGTGTGTGGCCATCCTGTGATCTATTTGGTGTTTTGGAAATTCTCTAACTGCAATCAGTGGTTTTACACCGGAAGGATGTGACCATATTAAGTTACACTGGAAAAGGTTTTGATAATAAAAACTTCAGTGCAACAGGGACTGAAGCAGTTGTGGCTGCAGGAAGTGCCATTTGAGTTTGTAGTTTCACACATAAAAGTTACTTTGGCACCTAAAAATCCAGTCAGCTCTTCTTGTCCTTTTATTATATTATCTCTTCCTGACCTTGACATGAGCAATTTTTTGCAATATAACAATGGTTTCATTTATTTGGCCCATTTCATTGGGAGCATTTAAGAACATATTCTTTCTCAGCATGCATCCTGAACTATCATCTGAATACTACCAAAGTGACTAGCACATCAGTAATATCAAATTAGCCTAATTTTACCCTGGTTAATTAGCACTACATTGTTGACTTATGCATATAGAAATATTTTTGACAATGTAGATGATTCTTTCTCAATTTTCACTGTCTTAAATGAAAACAAGACAAATTTCCTCAGAGCTCCTTATTCATTTTTGAGTATCATAAAATGATACCAATTATTTCTGCCTAAAGGCACAGAAAGTTAATTCTGATATTAAGAAAAGTGCCATTTTAATATTTCAGGATTTGTTTCTTTGCTGTAAGGAGAATTAATAAACAAAACTACTAAGAACCAGGTATCAATATAGCAAATTGTTTATTCTATACTGACAGTCTATCTAGTGTGAGATATTACAGTTTCTCAGAGAGTGAAGATGAATCATTCTTGCTGTTGCATTTATTTATATTAACTCATAAAGCTGTAATACATAGTTTAAGGATAAAGCTATGCTAGAGTATTCATTTTATTCAGTCCACTGGCCAAGGATAAAAGGGGTGTAAATCTTGTTGAATGCACAGAAGCCCAGGGCAGCTGAGGTTGGCCAGCTCCTCTGAGATCCTCTGTCCCTCCACTCAAGCAGGGGCAGCTAAAGCAGCTTGCCCAGGGCCACATCCAGCCTGGCACTTTTAATAAAAAGAAATAGAAATCAAATTATCTCCTCTGTATTTCCAGATCATTTGATCTTTGAAAGATTAATCCATCTCTTACAATATGAATTAAATGGAAAATCTCCCAGTGCTGTAACTTTTCAATCTGCCTTACTCTGAGGAACTTCAGCACTTGAATGTCAGGGTTTACTGACAAACTTAGAATCTCTTTAATTCTGTTACTGAAAAAGGTTTGGTGTAGAGAACAGGGTTTTTGCAATTGAAACTGTACAGTTAGAACGTGAACGAAAAGTCTCTGCAAGCATTTAAAAGTTGCTGTGAACAATTTAGGACTGTCACTTTGACTCTTTGTCATGCAGCACTTTCCACACTGGGCTTTGACAGGTGCAAAGGCAAGTTCCCTGGCAGGGGCAGAGCCAGGGCTTGGCACATGCTGACAAAACAGACCAGTCAGTATGAAGAGTTGTCTGGAGAAGATGAAAAAACCCCTGTGCATGTTTTTAATTGGTAGAGACTGACTGCCAAGTTCATAAAACAAAATTTAAACTTATATATGGCAGATTTCTTCTCTTTTGCATTACTGTTTGAAAAAATTTTGGAGGGCAGATGGAACTATCAAACACTGAACTGAACTGTTTTGTGTACTTTGAAAATGCAGAACTCTGTTGTGAAATAGACATAGCAGAGAAAGTAAATCTAGATGACTAATTCCAGTAATGATCTTAACTGGTAATTTCATTAGCACTGTCAGCAGAGCCAGCACAAACATCAAGAGATCTGGATGTGTAACTCTGTGCTGCACTAGTGAAGTACAGCAGGCCAAATCCTGCTCTGTTTCTTTACATCTGGTGTGTCTCTGATCAAATGAGATTTGCACCAGTTTAGCTGATTGTAGGGGTTGGACCTGTGTCAGCTGGCTTCAGAATAGCTTCACCTGTCCTTTGTGTAGACTGACAAATTCAGCAGAAAACAGCACAGCTCCAACAGGGATTGAGATGTCCCAGGCTGGCCAAGAAATCAAGCAGCTACATTTGTCTAATTCTGATGCAAGGTCCTGTCTTAGAGTTATACATTCAAAGTTAAAACTGTAATTTGGTTTTCCTGCGTTTGGGGTTACTAATGAGGAACTTTTACAATTTCCCATATTTGAAATACAAATATTCCACCCTCCCTTGTTTCTTCCATCCTCAAAAACCACACATAAATCTCATCTATTATACAAACAGAGAGGGACAGCAAAGTCATTTGTCATTATAATCACATAAATGTGTCACTAGCTCTAAAGAATGCCTGACTGAAGGCCAGGAATGACTCTATTTCCCAGGATGATGAGGCACTTTCTTTTTAACAACTGCTTTAAACCCTTTTGAAATGACTGAAATGATGAGATTTCTGGCAACCACTCTGAAATTGCTTGCCATCAGAGTTTGACACCAGCACAATGGCTTTCATCCTTTCACAGCATTTGTGATCATTCCCATAGAGATGAGATGTTGCTTGGTTAATCACTGAACAGCAAGCCAAGAGAGTAAAGAAGGGTTCCCTGGCACAGACAAATATAGAAGTGGGACAGTGTGACACACAGCAGTGTTTGGGGGTCCTCTCTTCCATTCAGAACTGGGTTATGGATCAGTTAGAGCTGAGAGCTCTCTGTGACACCAAATCCTCATTTGTTGCTCTCACAGGGGGTGACACCCTGTGCCATTACAGCACAGGTAGCAATGGGACTCACTTGCATTTACATCACTAAGCAGTTGCAAGTTTTGCTAAAGTGGATCCTTAAATAACAGCCCATCTAAATCTCATTCTAAAAACACATCCAGGCTCGGGGGAGCCAAGTGTGTCACTCACCCAGCACTGGGGCTTAGACATCACTGAGGTGCACCGAAAGGGCAGCTGTTAGTCTGCCTGCCAGCACCGAGATGAGTTTCACCTGCTCCTGTGTTTCACCTACTCACCCTAGTCCCTAATGAAGGGAAGGACTCACTGGAGGAGTCACTGAGTGTCGAGGGCTGCTTCATGTGCCTGTGGCTCCTATGGCACAAATAATTCATTTAACCATTTCAAATGCGTATTAGCCTTTATATGCTGCAGTTGTAGAGGCAGAATTAAAAATTTGGACAAAAGGAGATGTTTGCTGAAGGCAAACATCAGTCTTCTGTTTCTCTTCTATTGAGAAGTCCAATGAAAGAGCCAGCATGAGCCATGAGAACAGCATTTGCTGTACACAGGTTTTTGTTTTTACCTCTAAAAGTCATGATTCCAAAGAACACAACAGCCTGGAAGAGTGGTAGGTTGTGGTGCCACCACAAATGGCTATGGCTGGATGCAGACAGCTGCAGGAGACCTGTGGGTGTCACAGTGTGATCCTAAAGCACTGTCTTCCGTCACAGTGATCCTGCTGAAGCCATCTGGGCTGTCGCTGCACAAGTGAGCAAGAACACAGTGATCAGGTTTGAACCAGAAAAGGCTCCAAGGATCATCTCTCTTTAGCAGGGCTGGACTTATTCTCGTGCCTGAGGGTGTGAGTCAGCTGTGGCTTTGTTCTTGCAGGTACTGCAGCCACCCTTCAGATGTGCTGACAGCTTCACCTCAGTGGGAGTTACTTCAGAGGGTCCTGCCAGTGACCTCCATGTGCTCCAATCTCATCCTCTGCAAGTATAGTGCAACCATAAAGTACAGCTCTTGGCAGCACAGAGAGATTTATGCAGTCAATATAAGTGTACTTTGAAATAATCTGTTGGGAAAAAAACACACCAAAGAGGAGCAGCAACAGGAGAAGTAACACCGAATTTGTGAGGGATCTGAAAAGGCATCTTTGGACATTTATACCTTAAATAATTCAGAATACTCTCTCAGCAACCCCTGGATATAGCACTAGAACACTGGTTTGCTAACATCATTCCACTGCAAACACACGCATTTTAATCTTGTGAAAGTCTCAAGAGTGCTTTGGCAACATTTATCAACTAAGACCCCATTGCAAAAACATCATTATTTTCATTTTCTTGATTAATCTTTTTGGGCATATGGCTTCAAGACAAAAGGGATTTTCCAAGACAAAGTTTAAAATTAAAAGAGAAACAGCTATGCATTTGAATTCATATTTTGTAAGTTCTCCCTTTCTAATTCATTTCCTTTCAGTGATATTGTTATTTATACACAAAAACTACAGTTTGAAGGAGGATGAAAATACATGGAAAAGAAGGAATAGGAAAGCTAAGTTCTGGCTTATTTATGTGTCTCTTGATCAGGCAAGAAAAACTCAGTTTATCTGCAGGCCTAATGACTTTTCACCGTGTGGCCACATTGCACCAACTTGTACGAGATAACAACAAGGAACATGACTGGGTTTTTACACACTCAGGTCAACATGAAAACATCAGCAAGGCAGAGGTGCTAGCAGAGTTAGAAAGCATTACAGTCTGGATCTGCAAGCTCACCTAGTTTGAAGCCTCAGAGCAGATTTACCTCCTTCACAAGCACTTTGTGTTTTAAATTGGTTCCTTCTAACTGTATGGATTTCTTGAGTCAAGGTCAATGCTTTCATCCGTAGCCAGGAATAGGCCAGACAATAAAAGTTGCAGAAATTAATTCATCTATAAAAGATGCGTGTCATTGAGGTTTGAGAAGAATAGAAGTGTCTTCAGAAAGTTGCTGAGTGCAAATATTGTGCTCTGTTTACTCAGCTCTGCAGCGTGTGGGAGCCTGGAGAAGCTGTTTGAAGGTCACATTCAGATGTGCCAGGCTCAAGTCTTGGTACACGGCCCCCCTCTCGCACAAATTCTGTGTGGACATGGCTTAGCTGAGCCTAAGTTATCCTCCCACATTCTGAATTGGGCTGGTAGGAAGGATCTGGTTCTCAGCTCTCTGTGGCATTGAGGCCAACCCCCACAATAGCCAGGAATGTCTAGAAACAGTGCTAGAAATAGAAGTGTCAGAAGTCAGACTTGTTTATAATGTGGTTACAAGGAATCACAGATTGCCATGCAGTGAGAGGCATGAAAATTACATTTGTTAGCAAAGAATTCTGGAAGAAAAGGAACTCTAAGGATTAATTTCAGGACTCACACTTGTAAGGATGAATCTTTATCGATGCTCATCCCAATGAAGGGCACATGAGAGAGTCTGACAAATTGCACTGATTATATTTTCAGTATCAGAGCAAACCAGCATTTTACCTTCATTACTTCTCCATTGTTCTGTTTCAAGCTTCCCACAGGTATCTACAGGACGGAACTGAGTTACAAAGCACAAAGACCAGTGTAAACTTACTTTGATCAGTGAGAAAAAGAGTAAAGAAAAATCAGAAGTGGAATTAACAAGACAAGTGGGACTCCAGGTTATTTGATTTTTCATTCAATTTTCATCTCATCTGGCTAAAAAGAAAAGATTTTCTGGTATACTTGTTTGAGGACTCAAAGATAAAAATTTATATTTTTTGGATTTACTGCCTCAACACAAAATTTCACACTACATTTTTCTACAGTCAATCCTCTCTTAATTCAATGTAGCAATTAGCCATGCCCTGCAACTTGCCCATATTCTTTATGAAGTGTCCTTTTTGACCCCAATAAAACATTTGAACTTTTTTTTACATCTTTCTGTATCAAGGTGTCTTTTCCACTAGCAATTACAGAGCTTCAAAGCAACAGTTTAACATCAGCATGTCAACATCAAACACACCTAATTTTCTATTAACTGGAAGAACATATTTAAATTCTGTAGGACATAAAGCCCTCCCAGATTCTCAGAGCTGCCATATTCTGAAGCCAGGCTCCAGCTCAGTTTCCCCAGCGAGTGCTCAGATGGTTTTGGATGCTGTGTAAGAGAGCTGTGGTGTTACAGGGACACATTGGTGGGGGCTGGTGACTGCAGGGCAGGGGGGATGCCCCCCTTCCAGGGACCCCCTCTACACCTCATTTATTCAGGTGAGTTGAGCACAGAAGGACTCTCACCAGAGCTTCATCTCACGACTTCTACTGAGCTTACATAAGTACCAAAAACCTGTGGGGCTCAGAAGGATCCATCTGAGAGCAAAATGTTTCTCCAAGAGTGATGAGAAAAAGAGTCTTTATCTTTTAGAGGGGTTCCACTATTTCTGCTATGCTCCAAGAGAAGAAAGCAGCTTTCTGCTCTTCTTTGCACCCCAATGGCAATGGGCTGAGCTTGCCCTTAGTGACTGTTTTGGGAGCCACAGAGGTTCAGAGCTCCAAGCAGATGCTGAGAAACCAGAAGAGAGGAGGAGGCAGCACTGCCCATGCCATCTGCTCCCGGCAGAGACTTTCCCCACTTAAATTGCTGTGAATGATGTAAGAGAGGGCCCAGGCCACCTCACACACATTTTAACACCTACAGACACTAATTGAAAATGTGCTGAGAGCAAAGAGCTCCCAGTGGGTGCTTTTAGTGTCAGCTCGCAGCTTCCTCTCCATCTGCCCGAGGATTTGAGAACTTCCACAGCAAGGACAGTGGCAGCTTCAGCACTCATAAAAATAGCCACTCATGTGCCGCTTCATCCCTAAAGCTCCCAGACCACAGAGGAGCCTGTTTTATTGCTGACGAGTTCATCAAGAAATGTAAAGGGAAATAACAGCGAAGTTTTGTCAATTAACTGCTGGTGGAAGACAGCCCCAGTGATTTGCATGGCTCTCTGGTAGCAGGGTTAAAACACTAATCTTAAAGAAATTAGGATTTTAGTTAAAAGTTA
>PYHW01010607.1:4034783-4052493 GCA_013186435.1 Turdus rufiventris | reverse complement strand
TTTGTTTAAACTTGAAATAAATGAAATTTATCTTATCCTTCATGTTATAAAATAAAAGTGAGAAAGATGCTTGCAATCCTACGGCAATGGGATGCTGGGTGTATCTCTTGGGTTTGAATTGTGGATTCAAATAGTTAAATTTTATATGAAGGGCACCAACTTCACACAGTTTTTCAGAGATTCTGGTAAGCATCTTTTAAATTTAACTGGGGATAATAATCAGTTTTAAACTCATAGAGGTTTTTTTTCAGCCTTAAGCATTATTTACATTAGAAAATAATATAGCACATTCTTTGAAACTGAAAGTTTTGTAATATTTTTTAAATAATGTTTCCATTTTTCAATTTCAGCTTAGCTCTATTGACTAAAAAAAAAAAACCCAGTGTGTGGGAGAGCTGGGATTTACATAACATTTAGTTACTCTTAACTTAAAGACCCATCTTATTGCACCACATCACACAGCTTTTACCCTTAAATTTACTGAAACAGCCAGTTTTTGCAATAGCTGGATTTACATGTCATGGACTGTATTAAGAAGTGCCTCAGCAAGTTAAAACTATTAAATTGTGCAGTTCTTTTTGTGCATCCATGCCCTGATCTGGGTTATTCAGCTACATTTCTGCTAAACAGGTCAAAAGGAGAAGAATACCTATATTATACAATATTTCTGCTGAATGGAGCTTTAATAAATTGACTAGGCTTCTATTTTAATCAAGCATTGTGCACACAGAGCAAAACAGAGCGTGTGGAACAGCCTCTGAATGATCTTGCTCTGTCTCTTTCTGTAGAGAAAATGAACAATTTATGAAAGTACCAGCCTGTCTGAAGATAAAACAGATGTTTTTCATATTCTAGGATGCTGAATAATATCAATAAGCATCAGAACAGGGATTGGAGTTGGTCAACACATGATATTAATACCAATTAATAATAATGACAAAAAAAAAAGCTGACATAATTTAATTCTGATCCGTTTCTCCTTACCACAAGCAAATTTGTGTTGTACCACTGGAGCTTTTGGCTGTGTGATTTATGCAAGATGAGGCTCATAACCAAGGAACAACAAGAGTTTCCAACAGCTGAAGACAAAATGAAACAGTCTCTAAGAGGCCAAATCTTCTTAAATCGGAAATGTGGTGCTGATATTCATTTGTTGATATCTGTAATTTTCAGATTAGAATAAAGGAATGCAGTTCTGGAGCTCAAATATTACTTAATTGATTTCACAACACAATCAGCAAATCAGATTTTCTGGGTTCCAGTATTCATTTGAATGAAACTTGAAAAAATGATCAATTTATTTCAATATCCTGCTAGGTCAGCTACAAAACATGCAACATGATGATCTCTAGAATCAGAAGATGGATATTTCTTTCCATATCATTTATTTATATTTGCTCATAAGTGCATACTTATTGAATACATCTAGCAAGAGCGTTCAGGGGGAGGTGAAAGCAAACAGAAAATGAAACCACTCCATCTCTTTCAGTTTCACACCCAGGGAAATGACAACACATGAGCATTTACTCCCGCAGTAGCATGGACAAGACAAATGTGAGGCAGCCCCAGGAGCACCAAGACCAGCTGAGAAGAGCTGATGCTCACAAAATGTAAAAAAAAAAATTTGGTACTAAAAGCCAAAACAGTAGGGAGAGATTTGAGATGATGTCAGACAATGAGCGAGAATATTGGGAAAATCCAGAAGATGCTCCAGACAGAAACGGTTCTCCTCTTGCTGCGCATGCAAGCAGCCAGCATGGTGGTTGTACAAGGAGTATCCACCACGGAATTCCCAAATCTCCAGCAGCTCTTCATCCCACCCACCTTTTCCCCCTCCATACTCTCTGCTTTTCCCAATATCATTATCATTAAAGCAACATTATCTCTGCTTGCTGCAGCTCATACTCCATCTATCCACCAGCCCTGGCCTCTCTGGTACGACATGGAGCTACTTTGAACCATGGAATATATTTTAATTTGCCTTCCCATAAATCCTGGCAAAACAGAGTTCAGCACATTTGGGTAGATGATGTTACTGAAAAGCTTTTGAGTCCTCTGCAAAACATGAATCACAATCAAATTGAATGCAGAGGGATACTGGACAGGGAGCAGATGTTCTGCTGACATCAAGTGAGGAATCTGTCACAGTCTGGAGGGAAAGCAGAAATTTGCAAGCTCCTTAATTTCTTCCTTCCATGCATCTTATAAAATCCAAATTTAATATGGAAATCTTATTTTGAGTCCTTTGCTGTTCTTATCCACCAAGCTAAAAATAAAAAATACAAAAAAATTTAATATAATTCAAAATTTTAACAAGTTGCTCTTACTAAATTCAGTTTTCCCTTCAAACACAGCTCCTTTATGCCATTCTGTCACCTCAGTATTTTCAAAATCCCACACTCCTGCTGAAGGTTTGAGGCACAGAAATGAGTGTCACTTAAATGTTTGCACTTGAGCTGTTCTTAAAAAAAATTCTGACCTGACATGGGAACATAGAGAAGAAATTCAGCATACCTTAGCTGGATTTATGGGATGTAGAGCAAACTTCCCACCAAGGAGGGCTGCTCAGTGGGTTAAAGCTTCTCATCTTTGGGGAGCTTCCTTGAGAGCACAGAGTGGAAGCAGGGGCTGCATCCCCTGAGGATGTTCACAGGCATCACAAACTCACCCCACAGTTCAGCTTCCACCAATTCCACTGACAAGAAATCAAACCAAAACCTGCAGGAGTGTGTTAGGCATGGACTGCACCAACACAGCTGTAGAGAGAATTCTGCAGACACGTTTTGGGAAGAAAATAATTCTGATTTCTAATGCATTCTTACAGACTTTGGAAAGGAAGCTTTCAGGTTCTGGTGTGAAGGTTTTGAGAAGGATCATCTTGGAATACTTGTGAATGAGAGACTTTTAATTTTTCAGGTAGGAGACTCTCATGTGGTATTTTATTTGCTTATCTCCAAAACTTTATTAAAAGCAGACTTTGCTTAAGACACAAAGCAAATAGATAAGAAAAAATTATTCTCTAACCTATCACTTTTTATTTAAAAAACCCATAGAAAATAGGAAAATTCCTATGGCAGAATGAGCTGCTTGTTTTAATGACACTGGGAAGATTATGCAGGTGTAATGTGAAAATTCACTTTGCTTTGGATTATTTAAGAAATGATAGCTACTCTGTTATGTATTTGCTGTGTCCTCTGGAGTTGGGATTTAGAACTAGCATTGATTTTGCACTGGATAAGACAAAAGGTTTCTATCATAAGAACACAGAGCTAACACATCAAAGTAAAGAACAGCAGTTAATCTAATTCAGCTTCTTCCCCAGTTCCCCATTTCAGGTGCTGATATACCTCTGTAATTACAAATAACTATAGAACTAAATGGAAAAAATGCACAGTGGAATCTGAGCAAGATTTGAATGGTTCAAAGTGGGATAAGTCTTGTGAACATTATATTCCACTTTTTTTTTTATTTTGGAAAAAATATCTTCCTTATACTCCTTCCTCATCTTCTTGGAAATCAATACAGCATCATCTAAATTCATTACAGAAGGTAAACTTCATCCATTTTAGATGCCTATCTGAAGGCATTTACTTCTGGAGCACCTGACTCAAACACTCCCTTTCACTTTAAGTCTCTATGTTTCAAGGACCAGGACACAACATACCTTGATCCAATAAATTAAATAGGATTTGAACTATTGCACAGGTTTTTTGTACAGAGGTGAATTTAGTTCCTTGACTTCTCATTCCATTCTGGGACGACCCTGCAGAGCTGCAGGAGATGGCAGTGCCTACTTCAGAACAGTTCACTTCCCCCACCTCAGAGCTGATTCTCAGAGCAAATCAGTGCCAGGAGTGCCTGTGTGCCCCATCCACAGGCAAGGGAACATCCCTGGGGAATTTGCAGACTGACCAGAATGCTTCCAAACCATCACAGAGGCAGGTAAAGGTGCAGGAGAGCTGGGATTACAGAGCAAAGCTGCAAGGGGCCAAGGAGAAGATGCCTGCTGGCTGGGACACTGGGAAGACACCACAAGAGAATGGCAGAGAACGATGGAGTAGCAAGAGAGAGGCTGGAGTGCAGTGAAAGAGGAGTGGGAGATGTTTGTGTGACTGCCTCTCCCAGCCTGAGCCAGGCAGGGGTGATGCTGCACAGGCTGCCACAACAACCCCTGCAGGCAGAGAAGCCCTGCACAACTCAGCAGGTGAAGAATCCCTCTGGTCACCTGGACCTGCTCTCCCCAGCACACAGATGGATTATCTGTACCCACAAGGAGTGCTGTAAATCGACAGATGCTGCAGAACACAGAACCAATGGCCACAGGTCTGCTCACTGCTCTTGCAAGGCAGGCACTGCTCTGTGTCAGCCTGACAAACCACCCAGACCACAGCACTGGTGTAAAACAGCTGCTGACTGACCCTTGCTTCCAGCTCCTGGGCAGGGACAGGTGGGGGAGGCAGAAATGCACACCAGGGTACTGCAAGGTCCTGCTCCCAAAAGGTCCTGGTCACCCCTGCTGCTCCTCTGAGCCTGCAGCTTGCTCCACATCCATTGGATGGATGGAAAGCCAGACACAGTTTTATCCCTGCAGGAGGCACCACAGGAGGGATGTGCAAGGGGATGTGGTGCAGCAGAGAGGGTTTGGCAGCCTGGGCAGGTGCAATGTGCAGGAAACACAGTAATTCTGAAATAAATACCTACATCAACTGCCAGAAATTATAGAGGGGCTCTGTTTACTTGCCTGTTGTCACAGAAAATTGTCACAGGGTATTGCAGAGAGTGAGACTCCAACTGTTCAAAAGGAGACCCCCTGAAAGGCATGAGGGGAGGCTGTGCACTGGTGGTTATTAAAGCAGGGGAGCAGAGCCAACCTCTGGCTCTGGAAGCCCTCAAATTGCTGACTCTAAGAAGTGAGAGTGTAACAGGGAAGGCACAGACAACATTTGCTTTGTGTTCTCATGCTCTTTCCCACAGCTATCTACTGCTGGTGCCATTGCCAGAGCTTCAGCCATGCACAAAGGACATAAAAAAATGTAATTTGTTGTGTTTTATTAGATCCAATTTTTAGTCAATCTGATAGCAACACAGCAATTTAGTCTAACCTAGTTACTCCTTTCATTAGAAGGAGAGCTGGTGAACATTTCTATTGTGAAGACTGGACCTTTTGTAAAGCTGGAAGTTTCTAGCAATGTTGGTTTTTTCCATGCTGTTTCAGAAAAGACCATTTATTTTTTGTGGTTTTGTTCCTATATTTTTGCTCTGTTTCTGACACAGAATGAAAGAGAAAAATTTTAATTATAGGGGATTTTTTTTCCTCTTTCTTTTTCTTCTGACAGTAAAATTTTGAAAAACTAAACTTTCAAGTTACTGAACAATAAAAAGAAAAACCTACTTCCTCCAACTGGAGTAATCCCAAATTTTAATATTAGAGAACAAAAGAAAAAAATCTGAAATCAGTTTTTTATTATTAGTCATTGCTAGGCCAAAGATAGCACAAGCACTAATTCTGATGGAGCTTTGCAGTTCCCTGAACCAGAATTTTTTCTTCTCATCACTACATATTCCACACAAGCACCTTACCAAAGGCAGCCTCAGTCATTCAGATTCCACAAGCAAGATTAGACACAAATAAACTCATTTATATAATGCAGGGTAAAGGCTCAGTAACAGAAGTTTCCATCAGAAATTCCTGATATTCTGTTTTTCTTGCCAGGAAAGCAGCAGTTCACAGTTCACCAGCCAAACCACACATGCCCAGGCAGAGAAGTGTCACAGGTGACAGCTGAGCAGGCACTGAACTTTTGGAGTTCCCAGAACTTTTTGCCTCCCTGGTTACTCCAGAAGACAAGAAAAACTTTCTATCAACCCTCCTGCAAAGCCAAGGAACTGTGCAGATTGCATTCATTCCTGCCCTCACTAGAACCACAATGCTAAAATTCACCTTTCCACAACATGTGCATTAAAAACCGTTGTAACTTATCAGCATTAGCAGTCTCCCAACCATTGTAGGAGTTCTACTTTGTGGTTATGCAAGTGCCATCTCCAAATAATTTCATTTTATGTTTAAATCAAAATAATTTCTTTTCTGCAACAAAGAACAAACTATGTCAAATGTTATCCTTTCCAAACGAAACCCTGGCATTCATCAGCCACAGAAAATCTGCTTTTAGGACCAGAAGGTTTATAAAAGTAAGGAGAGCTTTTGTCCTAGATAAGTGCACAATTTCTAATTGTGTGGGTAGATTTCTGTGATGTGTTTAACCAGAAGAAAACCTGGTGCCTTGGTAAGGTATGAATGTAATAAAAGCTGTTCATCACTTACAGACTGAGTTAGACAACTTCAGTACAGCTGCAAAGCCTCTGCACTCAGGAAGTGTTTTTCAGGATTAGTTTTGCTCCAGTGGAATCCAAACCATGGCTCAGCAGCTTTAAGAAATTACTGTTCTGGTCACTTTATTAATGGGGAGAACCACTGGCTTTCAAATAATGCAAGAGAATTGGTTCCTACTGATTTATAGCTCATTGGGGTACTTTTAATTGGACTTTGCTGTTTTCCTGGACCATGACTAGTCCTTTCTTAACTGTTTGCTTTTTCCTAAGAAGTGCAGCCCTGAGAAAAATTATTTTAATGATAATGTGGGCAGAAAAATGCTCCTTGGCAGATTTCAAATACTGTTAATTATAGCCCCCTCTGGAAACACCTTGCCAGATGCCTGGAAAATAGTGCCAATGGATACCTTAAATATGAAATCTGTGTGATTTGTACACAGAATATTACATTTAGAGAGGAAAAAAAAAAAGAAAACACTGTGAGCTTTTCAGGTAGCTTTCCATTTTACAACTTATGGATTAATCCTTTGGGTGTCAGTGCTGGAATTGGGCTCATTCATGTTCCCTGATGGGGTCATTTTCCCATTTCAGTGTGGACACGCACACACGGGGCTGAAAAACCTCTGCTGTTTCCACTCTGCATTTTCTGTTTTTCCTGTTAGAGCACACAGTGTAGAAAATTCAGGGGTGCACCACATGCAATCCAGACTTCAAGGAACATAAAAAATGATGTGACTTGGACCCTCTAACGCTGAAGCAGATAAGAGGTCTCTGCAAGAGTTATTTAGGAAGAGAGATTAAAAGCCTTTTAAATAATTTAAGCCTTCAAAGGGCATAACTTATTTCTATAAATAATTTAACATATATATTCTGTGATTAATTACAGACAAAAGGCCTCAAAAATTCCCACAGGCAGTGCCTGGGATCCTGGCTCTCCTACAGAGACTTCAAGCAAACACATTTATTGACAATATAAATGCAGATAATGTCAGAAGGCACTACTGAAATGCTACTGAACATTCAGACTGGTCTTTGCTCTCATGGCTGGGAGAATTTTGCCCACAAACCAAGACTTGCTGTGCTGGGAAGGTGAGCTGAGGTTTTTCATCCCCACACAAAGAGATCAGGAGAGAAGCTGGATGAAAGCAGAGGACAAGCTTCGCTCTCCATGGTGCAAGAATAAGCCTGGAGCCACTGAATAGAACAATAAAGATAATCCTACATTTCACATCAGGACAGTAATTCTCCCTTCTCAGGGGAAGAGAAAAAGGGGGGAAAAGAGGAAGATTTTTAAACTAGCTGCTGGTGGTTGAGTAAGTGGGCATGATGTTTCTTGTTCACCTTTAACTAAAACAGTTGAGATGCAAGAGAGAAAGATGTATATTCTATGTTTTGACTTAAAAACAAGTGAGATTCTTAAAATAATCTTTTTTTTTTAAATCATCTGTATACAAGTTGTTCTAGTTTATTGAATTTATTTCCTTCTCCTCTTCATCACAAAGCAAGAGCAAAAAACCTCAGCTTTGAAGTTGGAGCTCAGTTGCTGTGGAAAAAAAGTTGGAGGGTTCAGTAATGAACTTGGCACAAATTCGGCTCTTTGTGCCAAATGACCACAGAGCAGAGAGGAAACTCTGTCACTAAGAATTTGTCAGGAAACGCTTTCTGCTGGAGTAAATCCCACCTCGTGGCTTTGCAAAACCCTCCTTTCCCACTGAAACAGCTCCAGTGAGCCAGGGCTGATTTAAATGTTGCCTCTGCCTCTCTGCTCTGCCTGTCTCGTGGAGAAGGGACAGCAGCTTGGGAGAGGTCTGCATTTCCTTCCACAAACTGCTGAAATGCTGTTCTGGCCTTCTTCCATCCCCAAATCGATTCCAGTCCCTTACCTGGGTGCTATATCACACCCCTCATTGCCATTCTCTACTTCATCCTGGAAAAAACAACCAGGGCTGGGCCAGCCCTTCCCAAAGAGCAGCAGCCAGTGCAGTGCATGCACCCCTGTTCCATGAATCCTGCATGGAACACTAATCCAGCCCTTCCCAAAGAGCAGCAGCCAGGCAGTGCATGCACCCTCCCATGAATTCTGCATCCACTAATCCACCCTCCTGTGTCCTCAGTGCTGCCCCTTCACCACTTGGCTTGGCCCAGGTTAGCCATGGTAACTCAAAAGTGCTCAAAATCTCCTTGTGCCACACAGGGTAAAGTTGTGACCATGATGAAATCATGTAGGAGAAGTCCAGAGAGAAGTCCAGTGTGAGAAATTCCTCCTCTAAATTTGTGATTCCCAGTCACTTCATCTTAAAATTCAGCACAGGAGATTAGAAAGGTAGATCATAATGCCTTTCTACCACTAAAAAAAAATCAAAACCAAACCTGAAAATAATCAGAGAACTAACCAATGCACATCAGTGTCTCTCAGCTGGGGCCTCTTTCTAGAAATACCAGCAGAAAGTTATTTTGACAAAAACCTCCTATTCACCTTCAGTTGAAGTTGTTTGGTGTCAATGCAAGTGACAGCTCTGCTCAGCATCACTGCATTCCCTGTTAGTCACCCCTCTCCAGGCTCTACTACATCTTCTACTCTATTGGCTCGTGGCCATCTCAAATGTTATGTCCTTGAGTAACAATTTCCTGCTTTCTCAATTTTTTTACCCTCAAACCCAATCGAGTTTTGTGGCATTAAGCATGCAGAGATTCAGCTGTACAATCCCCATTGATACTATCTGAGGAGAAAAGTCAAAGCTAGAGTCACAACCCAGCCCACATTATGTTTATATATTTTTCTTACATTTATAACTGAAAGTACTGTTCAGGGAGCAAGGTTTTTTTTTAATCCACAACATTCCCCACGTGTGATAAAAGGAAGCTTCATGTGTGCTTTCATAATGTACTTTGTTTCCAATATAAATATTTGTTTGTTTTTTTTTTTTAATTACATTGTCAGATTTTAGCATTATTTCTAAGCAAATTTATTCTCATTTAGGAAAATATGAATTCTAAAATGAGCTCATTACTAAATTATGTATATATGCGTACAAAAAACTCTTTAAAATACTGATCTGGAAGAATTCTGAGTTTATACCAAAGATGCCACTGTGCCCTAAGGTTAAAAGCTGCACCTGATATATTGGACTTACAGGAGTTCAGTCCTTCCAGGCCCATTGAGGCATTTAAACAAGTGTAGAAACATTTTGGGCATCACAAGTCAAACTTCCCACCACTGTTACTCCTCAGAGAATTCCGTGGGGCCAGTCCTGAAATTTTCAAGTGCCCCCTTTTCTGAACATGGGACAAAGTGAGTCTCAATAATGAAATTTTTGAAGGACTTCCCACACTGTACAGCAGCTGTGGAGGGAGCAATCTGGGCTCTGTTGAGCTTGGAAGTATTAATCAAAATTTCCAAGAATGCCAAGCTAAATTTTTTTGCTAATTTTTTTTGCTAAATATATGGAGTGCTGGAAATCAATAGGTACCTCCCATTTGACTCCAAACCTGCAAACACAAATAACACCTCTTCTAATCTTTAAAATATCTTCATAGAAGAAAACCTGCTTCTATTCATGATATATTTTAAAGATTTTTAATTATACCTGTACCTATCATAATTACAAAGACTCATTATATGATTATACAGCTTCCTATTCATTACGAAACTGCAATTAAGAAAATCAAAGAAGAAAAACGTCACATGCACCTTCCAAGACTCTGAAAAAGAACTTCTGAGAAGGCCTAACTAGGGTTTCACTGAGCAGCCCCACAGCACAGGAATACAAGATTTAGGAAAAACAGGCATTAGGTGTGAGAGCATCTCTGTGACTCTCTGTGCACCATGGACCAGTGAAATTAAACAGAACATCATTCCAACCTTTTCTTGCACCCCTGCTTGCTCCCATCCTGCTGAATTGTTCCATTGATCAGGCACTTTCCTGGCTTCATGAACATTTGGTGGAGATGGGCTGACCAATTTCTCCTGACAATAACAGCTGCGCCCTGCCAGCATCACCATCATTTCCTCAGTTATCCAAAACATTTTCATTCCACTTCTGGAAAAAAACCTTCCAACGCTGAGCTTTCAATTTTGGCAACAGCCAGGCTTGTTTCTCCTACAGTGCTGTTCCTCTGCTCCTAATGGAATATTGATCTTTCTAAAGAAGTGTAAAGCAATCAATACACTAGAAAGAGGAGAAATAGGTAAGAAAAAACATCTCCTTATTCTCTTCATGCCTAATTAGAACAAAGAGAAGTAGGCTGAAACCAACAAACCAGAAATGTTTGGACACTAAAGATTATCTTTGAGGTCTCCACTCTAAGACAAAGTTCTGGCACATATTGGATACACAAGCTTAAGCTCCTGGATGTGGGACTGGTAGAACAGAGCCAACATTTTAATCTGTGCTGTGATGATTCTGGCCCCCAGTAGAGGTAGAGCACCAGGTAGAGTTAGGAGGGATGAATTTGCCCATACCAGCTTTTATCTGTGTTTAAGATCAAAACCTGAGGAAGACAAAATTAAGAGTGGAAGAGCATGATGAGGAAAAGGCTTCCCTGGGTGCTATCCTGCAATACTACAAATAAAAACCAGCAAATTGAAATGAATCCCCCTCCTCCTTCTGTCCATGTTGGCCAGAACAGTACAAAAATTACCCCTTTTCTAAACTGAGAAAGGTTTTGTTTGACCAGACCACTGCCAAAGTCATTTCCCTGCATTAAAAAATAACCAGAGATGGCTCACTTGGGATTGCATGCACTTACTTGAATTCTCAGCTCCCCATGACTTGTAAATTAACAGAAGTTCCACAAGCTTTTATGTCTGTAAATCCAGTGTGAGCACTGAGGTCTCTCTCCCCTCTTTGCATTGTTACTGTCCTTAAACTTCATCAGGGTAATGATTCTTTGCCCAAAGAGCTGCTCTTGTAAGGGAGACACACAAAAACACTCAATAACTTAAAGAGACATTTAATTTGTACATTGAGTTCAAGCATTACTGGTGGCTCATTTAGAATTCTCCATAAATTAACCTTTCTTGTAAGCAGCCCTTACCTAATGTTTGAGTAATGTCAATTTAGCTGAAGTGGAAGATTTAAACACCAAGGGAAATATACTGCAAATGAATGGATACAAAATGAATCATTAGTCAGGACTATTAGAGTATATTCATAACTTAAATGTTTTTTAAATGTTACCTGTAAGTAGATATAAGAAATTACTCAAGCCAACAAAAAATGAAATGTAATGTTTCTGTGAATTGGCCCAAGGAGTAAATATGTATTTGCCAAATTTAAATAAAAGATCCCCCATGAAAGAAATTTTAAAAAGTCTATGAAAAGGTCTAAAAAGCATTTTTTAGCAACACATAAAAGAGCTGGAGCAAATTCTGAATTATCTCCTGGAACACCAAAATTTCCTCTTTATGCAAATGCATGAGCTCTCTTTGTAGAGCATTAACAAGTAAGAATGAGGCACAGCAAATTCAAATGGAAAACAAATTTCACAATAAGTGTACTAGAAAACATAATCATGATATTAACAGGAGATATTTTTTCCCCTTATGTGTAGAAAAGAAACTGGTAGTGAGGATCCAATCGTGTAAGGAAATGCAGAGTAAGAGAAGAAAAAGCTCTTCAGTGAGTTCAGATCACACAAAGGCAGGAAGAAATGCAAGCAGCAGCTGAAGAACATCTACCATAAAGGTGCCAATTTTTCTCTTACACCTTGTTTTGCCTTGCTCTGCTCTAACTATGCCACAATCTGTGTGCATTCATTCCCTCAGAGATCAATGAGCCCAAAGTTTCAGGCTAATTACAGAAGCTGAAAGCAGCCCTTTCTGCACAGAACATTTTAAAATTAAAAAATCACAGCAACTAGACTCTAGTTCCCTCCACTTCTTTCTGAACATTGCCCCATTATTCTAATAGATATCCCAGAGTTTGTGTCCTGCTAGTAAAAGGGATGAGAGATCATTTTGATACAGTCCAGCTGAATGATTTACAGCATAAGATAAAGAGATTGCATTATCTCCATCTTTCAAAAGATGCTGAGTGTAGAAGTGACTGAAATTAATTTCTGATTTTTTGCTTCTAATCAGATGACTGAAAATCATCACAAATCCTTCCAGTCTCTAGGGTTTTTTTTGATATGGCAAATATAATTTTAAAATTCTTTGATGAGAAGAGGCAGCACTAGCTGTTTCAAATTGCCTTGTAATTCTTACATATATATATCTATGAATGAAGAATAAGCTCCAGGAACCTCAAAAATACAAAAGAGAAAAAACTCCTCTGGGCACTTGCCTTGGGATTCTATCTTGCAATCAGTTTATGTATGCTGAATTGATATCATAGGTTTTCACAGAAATTAGATTCATTTGATAAAGAGGCAAAGGAAACTATACAAGAACAGTGAATAAATAGAAGGTGAAAAGCGAGCAGAATGAGTATTTCTCACTAATGGAAATGCTGGCAAGAAGTGGAAATGGTGTACAGAGCCCCCATCAGAAGAGACACATGGTTAATTTTAATTTTAACCTCATTTAGAGCATGGGATTCACTGCCCCATTTAGTTCAAAATTAAAATTAAGCATGTGCTTAAGTGCTTTGCTGGACTGAAGCCATATACAAGAGTACATTGGTCGTGAATCTGTATGCCATAGGCTGATTTGGAATTGAAAAGTCAAAGCTTTAAAATAAAACCTGAAATGCTTTACTTTGTCTGTTTTTAGTGCAGGACTGCATTGGCATCATGGAAACCTGCAGCAGTTACACAGTTCTTTTGAGAAACTAATAAAAAACAAAGAGAAATCCCTAAAAACTTGGCAGGGGATATTAATCTAGAAAATTCCCAGATCTCAGAGAAAGAACAGCAGTTTTAAAAGCCTGTGTGTGTGCCCCAGCCCTGTGCAGGGCTCCCATCCTACAGCACAGAGCTCACAGCCTAGGCTGCAATCAGCCCAGGAAAATCAGAGCAGCTGCTGTGAGCATCCCAATGCAGCTGCAGCACCAGCAGGGACTGATTTACCTCTGCTCATCCCTGGGCCTGGGAGAGGCTCAGTCCCTGGGCATGCTCAGGGAAATGTCATTCCTAATGTCACCTCTTCAGCACCGCAGCCAAACTGCCTTTCACTGCCCATAAATCCCCCAGGTGAATGCAGAGGAGAAAGGGAGCCACAATTCTGTCTTTTCCTCACTCTAAGTGATTTGTTACCTGTGAGTGCAGAACAGGGCAGGTACAGCAGGAATTAAGTGAAGGAAACATGCCCTGGGTCCCCAGAAACACTGTTTTGCTGCACTCCGTTTTATATTTGTGCAATCAGCCCTCCTGGTCCAGAGTAGATTTTTTTTACCACAATAAAGGGAAAGGGGGCAAAACACACCTACTCAAAAATAAGCAGGGATCTCATGGAAATGCCCTTACCTGAGCTGCTGCTTCAGTTTCTCTTGTCAAGGTGTCCTGTTTGGTGTTCCTTAGGCACGCTGGTGCCTATGCCTGGCAGTCAGGTTCTGTCAGGAGTGGAGCATCTTTGTGGGAGCCAAGGGCTGGGCAGGCCAGCTAGGAGCTGCCAGCTGCTGGCTGCCTGGCAAAGGCTTGCTTTCATTCTCTAGTAACACTTCTGGAAGTTTTGGAAAAGTCTAATTTTCATAGATTGAAAATTTACTTCTAATTACCCCCCACACACTTTTTCTTTCTTTTTTCAGAACATACTCTACCTTCATTAAAAGTTCTCAAAAATTTTTGTCAGTCCCAAAATTAGACATTGAAGCTTGACAGAAAGTAAGACTCTCTTATTCCAGAAGACATCAGCATTTCAGATAAAAGATATCCCAGGCTCCCTGCTGCTCTCAAGGATTCCACCATTCCAGAAAGAATTCCCTGGTTAAAACCTCTTCCTCCTCAGAATTTTTTTTGCCAGATATTTTCCAGCTAACAAATGTCCCTCCCACAGCATTGTTTCTCTCTCATTACCTTTCTACATACCCACAGTTCTGTTCACCTGCTCCCCTCTTCCCACCCGTGCTCTGCTTTCCTGTGTCCCCTCTGCTCCCCCCTGCACCATTTCATGGAAGCCCTTACCTGTCTGCCAACTAAAGCTTGTGCACCCAGGAGGATGGAGAGCTCAGCTGAGGGGCAGCAAAGAACCCAAGCCACACAAATGTCTCTTTGGACTCATTGCTTAGTCCCAGGACCATCACAAGGCTCCAAAAGGGTTTTGGAAGCACAGACTGAGATCCCAAATAAAAAGCAGAGACTGTTCTTTAACACCCAGGCATTACTCTAAGGACTTAATGAACTGAAAACTTGCTCTGCTAATGAGAGTTTCTGCTTTCAATTCCACTTTCACCAAATATGATTTGTTTCTGAGAAAACTGTGAGAAACCAAACTTGCAAATCTTCAACCACTTTTACTTTTTGCACTATATTAAGTATATAAATTAAGCCTCATATGGTCCAGGCATTATTTTAAATGTACAATGGAACAACATATTTATGTACAAATTATGAAACAAAAGTCATGAGGGACCTGTCTTTTGGCAGTCTCATCCCCTTTTTAAACTGTGGTTTCTGCTTTGGAGACTGCTTGGATCTTGTCACCAGAGCAGATAAATCTCCGCAGCCTGCAGAAATTAATGCCACACCCTGGGTTTAGACTTGCCTGATAATTTGGTTTTCAGAAGCATCTACTGTGCTCACAGAAGATCATAGAACCGGAGACTCACAGAATGGTTTTGCTTAGAAAGGACTTTAAAACCCGTGTGATCCCACCCTGCCATGGCAGGGACACTTCCACCATCCCAGGCTGCTCCCAGCCCCAATGTCCAGCCTGGCCTCGGGCACTGCCAGGGATGGGGCAGCCACAGCTGCTCTGGGCACCTGTGCCAGGACCTCACCACCCTCTCATTACAATAATTTTTTCTTAATATCTAATCTAAAGCTCCTCTCTTTCAGTTGGAATGACGCACAGACTTAGTTCCTGTATCTTGGAAAATAATGTGGTTGAGTAGTTTCACAAAGGTTTGACAAGGAGGGGAATTGAGAAAGGAAATGCTGAACTTGGCATAAAAGATCATCATCACACCCTTTTAACCTATAATTTCCCCTAAACAAGACTGACCTCCCAAGTCTGTAGAGTATTATCTGACTCAAATTCACATATGCTTGTTTTGTGATCTTCAAACATGAATAAATATTCAAGATATACTCAGAAAACATAATTATATAGCTAATGTAAGTCCCATTTACAGTTAGGCCACTGGCATAGAAGCAATAGAGAGAAGTAAATGACATGCAAAATAATGCTGTGGGCAAAGCAAACTTGAAAAATTGAAAAGGGATAAAGAAAGAGGCAATTATCTAAATGGAACATAACAGCCATTAGTCAAACATTCACAGCTTGATCTAAGCCCCACTGAAGTTAACAAACAGGTCCCCTTGACTTCAGCGAGTTTTGAATTAAGATTTTAAACATTAGGAAGAAGAGTGTTTGATGAGATCTATGTGGGTTTACTTTTTTTTAGCATTTCACCCTCAAACTCTGCAATAGAAAGGCCATGAAGTAGCAGCTCCTCTTCATTAAGCAGACAATAAATTAGTTGGCTTCAGAAAGGCAACTGATATTTAGCAGTTATTTCAGACATATCTGGCTGTGAGTACAACCTCAGTGCCATTGGGTTCCAAGCCCAAACTGTCACAGAACTAATATTTCACATAAAACCCACACTGTGGTCATTTAAATGATGGCTGAGAAGCTTTTCCAGACTCATTCCAGAAGGGTATATCTCTGCTTTGGGATGTAGAGAAAGGGGCTGATCTGCTGAAATTACAATTCCTTTCACACTGGAATGAGTAAACAGAAGTTTGTCATCACTGACTCTCCCTGAGATGAAGTGGTGACCCACAAAGGCTGTGCCCAGCCTGTAGGTTACAGTGCTAGGGCTCAGCTCCAGGTGTTCTCTGCAGGGCTAAGTCTTTGAGAAGAAATAGAGAATATTCAGGGCAGGCCCCTGCAGACTGAATCACCTGGAGCATCCACCAGGTACTCCCAGACTAAGAGCCAGATGGCTGCACTGCATTTTACAGTGAAAATCCATATGTTTTATTTTAGCAACATTTATAGCAGGGACAATTGATCTATAGGGGAAAAAAAAACACTTTAAAAGAGTTCTAATTACATGCAGCCCTGTCATGTTGCTAAATGAGGCCCACTGCTGTTTTATGAATAATTTGCAGAATTCATTGTCAGTAAATTATATTAGGGAGTGGGAATAGGCTCTGAACTGCACTGCAGCAGGTTTTTCCTTCCCAACTGCCTCCTTGTAATACATTCAGAGTATTTGCTATAACTACAGAACACAATTGCAATTATGCTCAAAGACAAGGGACTATAACATACAAACAACAGCATTTAATTTCCCACCAGATTGTGATTTATACTTAAACAATAAAAGTAGCTGAGTAACCAAGAAGGGAGACTCTTTCCAATCAATGAACCAAACAAAATGGCTTACCTACAGAAGGTGGTAAATGGGAATGTCAAAGTTTCTTTTAAACACTTTTAGGCTGATGCCAGGAAGATCCCAAGGGTTTCTTTTTATTTGAATCCTGTATCTGTAGCATATCCATATGTCACCCACAACCCAACACAACCACAGAGAGAATTTCTGTAATACACACGTAAGGAGGAGGAACACCCAAGAACAAATATAAGAGCAATAAACAGAGTTAAGGGGTGGTAGTCTTTGATTAGGGAGATAACACAGTCTAGACCAAAGAGAGCTCTGGAAAACAAAATCTCTGATGGGTCCCTTCCAACTCAGCATATTCTATGAATTTTTCCATGGAAAGAAAAAGATACTGAGTTCACTGAAGTTCTGCCCTCTGCATACATCAGAGGATTACATGCACAGTCTTTTTTCTAGAGCCATTTCTGCAGAAGCCATTCTAAGCTTCCAGACACTACAGTAGGATAAGTTCAAAGGCTGGATGAAATAGTCACCACAACTGAAGAAAGCTCTTGCATTTAGAGAAGAGTTTGGGAAAAGCTGGAATCTGGTCATAGCATTACCTCCTGTGGGCTGCTGCTAACCCTGCAGCTCCTGGTGCACTTGCAAAAAGACTTCGAACACACATGGTCCCAACAACACCAACAATTCCAGTACAGCTTGAAGCTCCCTGCTCTGCCCAAAGCACTGAGACGAGCAAACACCTCTGGGAGGTCACTGTGCCCCCACCACGAGGGACTGTGCTTGCAGGCTGTGCACTGCTGCTGTACAAGATGTTTGCCACTGAGAAAGGAAGGGGGACCCTGAGGTCACAGAGCTAACTCAGCTGTTCTTCACTTATGCAAACATCATCCTCCCAGCAACCTGGGAACAGGCCTTGTGTCAATGGG
>PYHW01010607.1:3994918-4032247 GCA_013186435.1 Turdus rufiventris | reverse complement strand
GAAATATCTGCATAAGCAAAATTCAGATAATTGAAACTGCATAATAACATTCAGCTTAATGAAATATTGATGTTATAACTACAGAAAAACAGTGCAGAGTACCCATATGACAACACAGAATAATCTCAAATTACAGCATTAAAAAACATCCACTTGATTAGAGGCCAGGTTTCCAATTTCCTTGGAAACAAATTCTATGCTCAAGAGGCTGCTTGTGCTGCTGGTTAATGAAACTGCTGCATGAGCAACTGCCCACAGAACTACAGCATGGCTCTAAGATTTATATATTTTTGCCAGGTACATAGAAAGGCAGTGATACCCAGCACAGCCTGTTCACACAGACTCCTGTGACAGCCCCAAGCTGAGCTGTGCCAGCACACTCAGACCAGCAGGTTTGTGCCAGGATTCTACTTTGTACTACAGCACAAGCACTCAGACTTAGCCAAGGTTCCCTCTAAGCTACACACTTTGTCTTTGCAGAGCAAGAGGCAATTCTGCCTGCAAGTTCCTCACCTGAGCAGAGGATGAGAGGAGAAACAGAGGCAGAGCAGAGAGATGGAGCTGCTCTCAGGAGCACCACTGAGCTCAGGCCAGCTGTGCCTGGTCCCCTTGGCTTCTGCAGCATCCTGCTGCTCTCTGCATTAACCCCGGGCAGCCAGGGCAGCCACTGTCTGCAGGAAGCCACCTTAGAATGGAAATGCCACCTTTCTCCAGCTCCTTTAAATAACAAAAGAATTATAAATGTCTTCTTTTATCTTTTTTCCTCCATAAATCAAGAACTTCTCCAAGTTCAGAGTTGTTGCTGTTACAAAGCTAATCTCAAAGATCTGTGAAACCACACAGCTGCCACCTGAAGCAGAAATTATATGCAACCTTTGTCTAGTCATTAATTTACTCCAGCCTCCTGGTCAAACCTCCTGCTAGGATAACAACCCATGGTTTGGAGGAAGAATTGACTCCCACACAACCAAAATGTAGGTAAGATCTCATCAGAGCATTCACAGAGCCAAAAAAAAGGCACAGAAAAAATTGAAACAGAGTACTCAAGATGGCTTGTTCCTGCATATTGGCCTTATTAACATGTAGGCACATATTGTCTCAGGCAGGTAGTTTGTACAGAAGTTCATTATCTTACACAGTGCTCATAACTCCTTCCACTTTAATCTTGGACTCTAAAAGCAGCTCCTCGGAGTTAATTCTAAAGCAGATATAAAAATGTGTAGTGGGTATTTTTAAATGTTTTTAAAACAGCAACTAGCTTTCAAAGAGCTGTGTTATCTCCAGAATAAATTCAAGTCTTTTTTGCGTGAAAACAACTCTGGAAATCAGCAGAACTGCATCCTCTAAAGACATGGGTGATGTTGTCCTCAAACCTCAGCTCTGAAATGCAATTGCATCAGGACTGCACAAAAAAGTGGTGAGAGCCCCATAGCATTTCAGAAAACCTGGGGTAAGCCAGGGTGTGCTTTTTAAGAAGGCCACTGTAACAGCCAGTCTCATCAGCCAGACCAAGCCCACGGTTCTGACCCGTTGGGGCAATCTCCCCCACCCAGGCAGTGCCCATCTGTTGTACAACATTTGGGCAGATCTAGTGCTATAGCACATACATCTTAGAACTCAGGGAAATAAATCTTGACACCAGAATGGAGCAGCGTTCTAATGCTATTTGAAATAGTGAAAGGAGAAAAATTATGTAAGAAAGATCAGTTGGGCTGAATTGGTTTTTCTCCTCTAAAAAGGCACTGGAGTCTGTACACCAGGTAGATCTTTTTCAGAAAGGACTTTCAAAACCAAGTCAGACTAGACCATTTATGGGGGAAATGTGGCTGTGAGCAAAACAAAAAAGCATAAATAAATTGGCTAGATTTGAGAGAGTAAGGCAATAAATCAAACCCCCATAAATAGCACTCAGAGTCACGTACCATTCAAAGTCACCTAAAGCAGTACAGAAAGAAAAAAACCTTTGGAAAGCATAAAACTCCGAAACCAGACAATTTCAAGAGGGCAGACAGTGCATAATTTATAAGACAGGTGAAACTGCAGTGGTAGCAACAAAGAAGTGAAAAATAGAAAACTGAAGTTTTTCACTTCAAAATTTTCCTATAAAGTACAGTAACTCTGCTGTCATGAGAGGGTTGGAGGGCACAAGCAGGACAAGCGCACAGCCCTCTGTTCTCCTGACAGCAGCTTCTGGGGGAGCCCACTGATGGAGGCACAACAGAAATGTCCAGTCTAGAAAGTGTCTCTCTACCAAAGGTACTTCAGTCACCATTAATCTTGACATTAGCAATGTCATATGGCTCTAATCTTATCTGTCTCAAGACGTTGTACGCAGTTTTGCAAAAGCATGGGCAAACGTTGCTGGTTTTGAAAACAGCTGAATGCATCTCACATTTTAGCTCCAGCTTGTTCCCATTTCCTCACAGCAATGCACATGACAAGTGGAAGGCACAACAAAGCCCAATCATTTCCCCTTGGTTTCGTTCCTGTCCCTGTACACACATTCCCCTCTCCACACAGCCCACATAAATATTGCCTTCCAGTCTAGGGTGCAATTATTTGAAACTTCTTGCTCTGGTTGATCTGGAGCTCTTGGCATTTCTTGTCTGAATGTTTGGTATGGCTTTGAAGCAGCAGTGGGACAGGGATGAGAGGCAATCAGCTCAGTCTGACTCCCACAGCCAGGGGGACAACAGGAGCAATGGAATCAGAGAATTCATGGCTGGAGATAAACACAGGAACATCCCTCACCAACTGCAGTCATGGGTGAAACAAACTCTACTTGGGAAAAATGATGGTTCATTCCCAAATGAATAGGCAAAGGCAGAGCTCCCAGCCCACCACTGCCCCACAGCTCTGCCATGGCCTATTTCCAGGACAGGGACACAAAAACTAAAATCATTTTTCCACACAAATAAGCCATGGTACAAATCTGTAAAAATTGTCTTAACACTTACTGGATTTCATGGTTTTTATTGTACATGCCATACAAGAGAGGCAGAACAGTTTTTGGGAGTTCAGAGGAGAAGTTCTCACCCTTTCCACCTCCATTTAATAACATCTTGTGCTAGCTTGACACTGAAAAAGCCAACTGAGCTGTGCACAGCAATTGCACAGTTAACTGTTAATTTGCTTTAAAGGACACCTCTTGAGCTTATCATCTCAGGGGCAAGAAGAGCTTTTAGACTCATAGGGAAAATGGTGCTGGCTGACTACATAGCAATCACTGCCAGTGGGAAAAATAGTAGGAAGCCAAAAGCTGTATTATCAAAGTGTATAGAGGGGAGAAAAGTACAGCCATGGCCATGCTTGAACTGCTGTTAGTGTCTCTTTCTGGAGAAGATTAAGCCTGAGATTCAGCCATGACTTTGTATGATTGCCTGTCCTTTCATTAGCTTTTATAACACAGTGCAATTCAGACAGGTTACCATAAGAAGTCCCAAGCCAAGCTTTGCTGTATGTGCAAAAAAGAAAATGAAGTCTGCACTGCCAATGCTGGCTTTGGTGCTCCAAGGAAGAATTTCCTCCTTGCCCTTCTCCCATGTGTGCCTTGGCTCCTTGCAGTATTTTAAGCAGAGAGCAAGATTACAGCCTACAAGACTCCAGGAAGAGCTCAGTGTCACTGATAATTCCCATCACAATTACTGCCTGCATGAGAGAGAATAACAAACAGCACTCAGCTTTTATGTCCTGTCTCCAGTGACTGTGAGCTTTAGGGGTCTGAATGTGTCACGTACCCTGCACATGAACACCCTAATCTGACCTCTCAGCATTTTCTCTATCAAGCACCTTTCCTTTCTTTCCCCCTCCCGTTGCAGACTGTGATGGCTGTATTTTAGGAGACACTATGAAAAGGCCAGTAGTTTCAGTAACTTTGATTATAATCAGAACAATTTCTTCTCCTGGGCAGCGTGGCTCCTCCTGTGAACCTGGCTGAGTCACTCAGAGTTTCCAGCAGTGATGTATTTGTTTTCTTTCCTCCAGAATAGGGGACACTGAGGAATTACAAGGAGCAGAAGTAATGTCTCCAGCTAGTGCCCCTCCCTGGATTTTCACCCACTCTGCTCCCCCTGCTGAGGCAGCCTCAGCACAGGAGCCCCTGCCAGCCCAGACAGGAGCCAGAGATGTCAGTGCAAAGGAGCTGGCTGGGAGCTGAATGTGGGAGCAGCCTGCCAGGCTGGCCCTGCTGCCATCACCCTCCATCTGAGGACAAGTGGCAGCAGTCTATATAGCAGTCAAGGAAAATTAAGAGGCAATAGCTGCCTGTGAACCTCATTTCCTGATGTGTCACCATCAGGCAGATTGCATTTCTGGGAAGGGCTGTTTGAAACCCAACCAGGGAGGAACTCTTATCACTGGCTTTGGTGTTTTGGCTTGCCTTTGAATTAGAAGTCAAGGAAGTAGGAGCAGAATAGTCAAGAAAAGAGCTACTAAATGAGACACTTGTCAAACTAAGTTAATTTCTAACCTACCCATTTGACAACATCTCCTTAATCACAAACAACAAAGAGATGATCAGTGCCACTGAATTAACTTCTAATTTCCTCTGAAACATTTAACATAGCATTGCATAATTCTGCTGATAAACCATGACTATGAGCAAGCCTTTTGGAACACTGAGAAGCCCTAGACAAAGTATTTTGCCATGCAATATTTGTGGTGTACTGCAGGGCTGTGAGGCAGCATTATTGCTGCCCTGAGATAGAAAACACACAGGACAGAAACCAGCACCTCAGTTAAACACATAAAACTTAGAAATTCTGAAGGATGCCTTATTTTTTTCTGTGAAAATCACTACATCACGAGGTCTCTCTGCCTGTGGAGCTCACCCATGTGAGGGAGGGCTTGGTCTGTCTGAGCATGGTCACAGCACAGAGCACAAGGTGCTATCAGGGATCAATGATCCTCTGCAACACACTTCATTAGCACTTTATTATCAGGGGGCTTGCTGGGAGATGGAAGAAACAACATTATGTCATGTAGGAGGTGAATGGAACAGAGCTGTAAGGCTTTGTATAATCTCTGTGTCGTTTGCTTTTATTTCCAAGAACTTGAAATATTATTGAATTGATGAGACCTTAACGTTCACCTTTTGTATCTTAATTGCATCCTTTCCTGAGGGAAAGTACCAAGAAGCAGCAGAAGAGTATGTGAACTGCTCAGGTTTGACAGAGTTTGAGGATTAGTTTGGGGGTACGTGTCAGCCCACATATCTTAATTTGATTGCCAGGCTCATGGTAAGAATTTTGACAACTTTTCATAGATTTTACTGCAGATGTTTTACTAACTGTTGAAGCACTGGTTGACAGCTAGATCCTTGGGACAGATATCGTAAAAATAATAAATGGAGCACACCCACAGAGGTGCAATCTCCCACACTCATTCCAGAATAGCATTTCCTTCTCCCAGATGAGACTCTCCATCTCTTTTGGTGGAAACCTTTTGCACAGGTCACAGGAGAAGCAAACACAGACCACCACAATTGAGGTGCTTTGAGGACTGGGCTGATAACCACGTACAGGCTGGGATTTTACAGATTTGATAAAGGAAGGCTTTGACAATACAGAACAATCTGAACAGACAAGACAAAAGAGTAGGGAAAGAGAAATACATAAAATCTTTAACAGCAGAGAAAGGAAGACTGCTGTGTAGCCTCAAGGTTTAAACACTGCCTGAGAAATCAGTCTCTTTGCTTCAATCCATTAACAGTGTGTTTCAAAGGACTGGAATAGCTTCTGACCATCAAAAGCTTTGCCTACCAGCAGTGAAAAGCCCATTTGGCACATTCCTGCACCATGAAGGAAAATGTGAAGGGAAGGAAAAACCCCTGCCAACAGCTGTGTGTTGTCAAATCTGAAATACATACATTTAGTCTGTGACCATGCATTTCTCCAAAAGTTACATGACAGATGATAATTGACCTTAATTCCTTATACAAAGCTTTTGAACCTTCATTATACGCACGGATTCATTTGTACAGCCTTAAGTAACTACCCAGGGCATGGGAGAAATGAGCTGCAAGGGGAGCAGGGAGAACCTGCTTGGGAGCCCCAAAGCAGCACTGAGCAGGGGCAGAGGATTATCTGATACAAGGAGGCATTTTATTTCATTCTTTTCAGAAGTACATTCAATGGAATTGTCTATTAATATAAAGACCCTAATGTAATCCTAAAAATATTGTGTTTTCTTGATGGCTTTTATGTATTGTAAGAAAATTGATAATGACCCTGTGGGGAAGAATAGCAAAAGAGATGGTGTCTGAGAGAAGTACCAGGAGAGCAAGTAATGCCACTTTTACAGTGCAATTTGAGATGTCTGTAGAGAGTGATTTGGTTCTTTCAGTGTTCCAGGCTGCTGTCCCTCAGAAGGACACAATTCTGCATTAGCAGGCTGAGGAAAATCTGTATCCTAGCGTCCAAACCAAGTTCATATATCAAAGACATCCCAGACTAATTTCATATCCATAAAAACAAAAATACAAACCTGCAATTACCCCTATGTCCCTGTCACAAGGAAAACAGAAATTCCTAGGCAAAGTGTCTGTATTTAGGGGCTGCTGCTGATTTCTGAGCACAAGGTGACAGACAGAGTGAGCCTCCCCACCTCCAGGGCAGTCAGAAAGCAGGAGGTGTCTGTGTCACTGGTGAAGCTGCAGTCAGGGCTGAGCTGAATGAACAGTCCTGTGTCATGGAGATCAGGGGCAGAGGCATCCAGACCTGCATGGAGCCTGTGCTGCTCCTGAAGGGCAGTGCCAAGGGACAGAGCCTGGCTGCCCCTGTCACAGAAGGAGGGGACAGTGGCACACTGGAGGACAGGGAACACTGCTCCCAGCTCCTGAGCTCCCTCTGCCTCTCAGGCTGTTTCTGTCCAAAGAAAACTTGGACAGTTTTGCCATATCCCAAATTGGTCCCAAAGCCATGTTTCATCTGAACACTTCAAATTAAACAGATTGTACTAGCATTACCTGTGTAATTTTAATATTATATAATCTTGTTTTCCTTGCTCTAAGTGTGCACTTGGCAAGCTGTGCACAAGAATGAGTTTGGTTTAAGAGTTTGGAGAACTTTCTTTATATTAAAAGTGACAAAACTAACAAGACCTTATGGAACAAATAGATACAGAGGAGCTAAATAAGACAAGAATAAAACTAGCATGTACATGGAGGTAAAAAGGAGAAGGGGACTGGAAGACAGGGACTGATGTGCTCCTTCAACTTTTAGGGGCTCCAAGGCACATTAAAAGCAAAAAAAAACAGGAGTGATTTTCTCTCTTACTGACCTTTTAGTCACAGGGACTCCAAGTATTCTCAGGAAAGAATCTACTGCTATGACTCACAGAAAAAGGGAATCTAAATCAGGAGAGCAAAACCTGAAAGCACAGAGCCAAGACAAAGTGTACTTCTGAAGGACAACATCTTCCTAATTTTTGCAGCCTGCACCTCTCAAAGGCCTGGCTTGGTTTCCTTTGCTTTCTTTTCTTTTTCCACGCCACTTCCAAAATTGTCTGTAAGCTCAGCTCCAGCTTGCAGTGCATAGAAAGGGAATGCAAATCAAAGAACACTTTCTACAGACAGCTTGTGGAACAGGAATGTCTGAGCATCCTGGCAGGTTTGTTTGTTGTTGCAAGTGGGTTTCCTTTCCATCAGACTCCATCCCAGCTGTGGATGCACAGGGCACAAACACCATCACTGTCGAATCTGGCCCATTTGTGATAAACTATAAACATTTCATCCAGCAATTCTTACATCAAGCCTAAATCCTATTTAAGCAAAAAGTTTATTCTTTACATAAAGGTTGCTGCATCAATACTGGCACCATGGAACTCTGCCTGAAGTACTTGTGATTCCCTTTATAAGTTCTACATTTCACATCATGGAGGCAACCATGACAACAAACCCACTGAAAAAGCAAACTATTTTCTGTCACTAAAGAGAGCTATCATTACATCTCTCTCTAAGATTTGATGTAGGACTAATAGCAAGGCTCTGTGGAAAGCTCACATCAAAGCTGTCCTTCGAAATTCTCTTTTTTCCTAGCCTGAGAAAAATTAAACTTTAAATTCATAGTAGGTGCTTTTTCAAAGGACATAAAATGAATACACAATTCCAATGATTACTTTGTCTACTTGATATTTTACAGTCCTTATTAGATTTAATCAATTAAAAAATAGCACTGTATTTCTTCTGGATTCCTAAAGGGGTTGCAATAAAAATAAATTTGGTAGTAGATTTATTTAGTTCTTTTCATGCTCAATGTCATTGATAGGATTATGGCTCTGTCTTTTAAAGGAGTTTCATAACTGTCATTTTAGGCTCTTTCTTCACATCACAAACTGGCTCGTGGTAATGACACTTTCAAGGTGATACTTCAGGGTTTCCCAACTTCTTAGATCATCCTTCTTCTTCAGCTACAAGCTAATGGTTTATTTCAGGAATATGACAAGTCAGATAATCACAGATTTACCAGAGAAGGCAAGAACATTTTTGGAAGAAAAACAGAGCCTTAGGTAATGGAAAGAGATCAGGAGAGAAAAAAATCAAGTCATTACAGGAAAACATTAGGAATAAGATCACAGCCTTCCAAGACAAGAACCAGGTTGCCTGGGAAGAGAATATCACTCTGTGGGGAGAAAAATACCCCTCAGAGAAATGACAAAACCCTACTAATGGATGAAGTGGAGGTCTGGGAGAAAATCTAGACCAGTAGAAAATTGGTCTGGACCTTTGGAGGAGGGAACTGGACCTTTGGAAAGAATTGGAATTTGGAATTCCCTGGACAGTAGAAACATTCACAAAAGAAAATAGCTGAAACCAAAGATGAGGCACCCATATGCTTACAGTGAATTCCACCTTGTAAAGCTTTGACTGTCCTTGAAATCCTGTCCCTGTCCTTTAACAGTCTCTGTTTCCCCTGATGTGACTGCTCCACCTGCCTGGTCCTAACTCACCAACAGGTGAATAATGCTGCTAAATTTGTATCTCCAGCAACTATATTAAACATGGAATTTCTACTTCTCTTAATGAAATGCCACCAAAATTTCATTAATGTCAGTAATTACCTTTCATTAAAAATCAGTGGAATTGGTGAATATACCTTAATCTGTTTCCTTTTACACTGAAAAAGAAAGTTAACTCCAAAACCTTTTGGATTTCTGGTTGTTGTTTCACGTGAGGTGGTGTGGGGCACTGCCTGCACATGAGACAGGTACATGTATGTAAATTCTCACTCCAAGAGGGACACAGGCATGAACCCAGCAAATACTGGGAGACTGAAGAGAAAGAGGACAGTGCTTAGAAATAATCGTGATTTCACTACTCAGTCCCATAATGGTATTAATTCTCTAGAAGTTATCAAAATACTCACTTATACATTCATTGCTTTCCAAGGAAGTTATAGAAATTAGGCTTATGAATCCACATTTTTACAGTTCCTATGTCTGACAAAATATTTTAGAATAAATGAAAAGTGAAGAGAAGAGGAGGGAAAATTCAGTGGGAAAAGGATGTAAGTCAGTCTGGTGAACACAAAAATGACAGAAAGAAACCATTCTTGTGGTGTAGCTGAGCTGACTGCAAAGGGTGCTTGGACCTCTGCAGGGTCTGGATGCTCACGGATTCACACAACTGCATCCTATATTTCCCTGAAATCATAGCTATTCTTTCAAGAAGGGAATGCAGCTGATTTCCCCTCCCTCATACTCCACAAAAGCTCTGATAATGGAGCATCAATACTGAACTTTGCAGAGAAATCATCCCAGATGCACAATAGACTATTTTCTCTCCTGTATTCTCTGTGTTTCTCTTTGAGATAATTCCACAAACTGTTGCTCTTGGTGAGGGAGTGTTTGTTCACTCAAATTAGCCTGAGCTGATGCAGAGGTCAAGCCTACTGACATAACCCAAAACATGCTCTGAAACCTCTGTGCTGAGCAGCTGCCAAAGCAGCACCCATGGGATCAGCAGGTCTGCGATGGGCACAAAAATATTCCACATTAATATGCTGTAGAATATTTTAAAGCCAACATAAGAATCATTAAATACTTTAGGCTAAGACCTTTGGAGGGCATCTAACCCAGCCCCATGCTTAAAGTAGAGCCCACTTCAAAATCAGATTTACTCTAGAATTAGAGACACAACACCATGGGAAGGATTTCAAAGTACCAAAAAGATTCTCCAGATTATTATACACAGTTCATGGGTTTTTGATTATGCTGAAACACATCATGTACATGCTCTGCAAAATATGAGCACACTGGTTTTTTTCCTTCAGTCTTTCTCCCTTTGCTTCAGGAAAATAAAAGTGACTTACATTGACTTCAAGACCTTAATGGAGTTCTTCAATCTTCTGGGAAAGAGAGAAAGAAATTAATTCCTGCATGTTCACATAGGAAAAATGACGTTTTATCAACTGCTGGTGAGTTATGAAGGAGAAACAAAATGGAATTAATAGAAGAAAGAGATTGTCCCCAGATATAGAGGAGACTATGGACAATGCTGTGAAGACTTGTCCTATGGGAGTGAGATTAAGCCATAAAAGAGATAAAGAAAGATATAAAAATTATATACCCAGAATGGGTCAATAGTGCTTAACCATAGAAAATGTTAAGACTTAAGCTATTTTTAAGATAGTGAGAACATAAAATACAGACAATTAATGCATGGAAATGGAAGAAAAAAGGTCAGTCTGCTTCACTTCAGAGCCAAAAAAGAAAGCATTTTTTAAAACATCCTCATTTTAGCACTGTGGACAATTCAAACATCAAAGAAAAACAGAAAGAAATCAACCAAATTAGCTGAGAACAACCAAGATGAGAAATTTTATAATCAGATATATATGACATAATCATATAGTAAGAGCTTTTACTCCTGCACAGCTCAGCCCAAGGAATATAATTCGGAAAACTTCTTCAGCAAATCAGTAACTGGGTGAAACTCTCCCTTTAGAAAATAATTCAGTCTTGAACTTGCAGTCATGAAGAACTACACGTTTTGGCTAACACTGAATTATTTTGAGAGTATACCTCTGGTTTTCTGAAGGGGAAATCCTGATAAATATCCAAGACACCTACTTAAATTCAAATTCCTGGAATCATTCTAAAATACTGCACCTCATAATCAAAGTTTCAGCAGAGGCTGGCCCATGTAAGAAATTGAATTGCTGCTCCCTCAACAATGTGAATTTTCAAAAATAGTCCAAAAGTGACTTAGGGAGAGATTCATTATTGAAGAATCTGCCTGTTTCACATATTTCTTGAACATGAGGACATCATTAACATGATTGAAGAAAATCTTTCCCTCCCTCAAACATACTTAGCAGCAAATTTCTCATACTAGTCCCAACACCTACACAGGCTGCACTGCTCAGTGAGGACGTGGCTCTGACCTCCAGCTTTTGGCTGCAGCTTCAGCACAGCATCAGCCACAACCAGTGCAAGTGATTCTGTTTTCAGATCCTAAATTATTTCCTCCATGGACCAGGAGAATAAAGCCCAAGGGAAGGGAATAGGGGTGGGTGTTTCATTACTGCAGATCAGAGGAGCAGATGCAGTGTCTGACGGGAGGAGATGGTTTGATGGACACAGCTCTGAGTGAGACAAGAGCCACAAACAGGCCAGATGGAAACAGGGCTGCAGGAATTGCCCTATGCAACAACAACAACTCAAACACACACGCAAAAAAAGGACATTTAGTAAATGATACTCAAGATGTGACTTCTGACTTGACAGGCATTCAGGAAACAAAACTATTTCAATTTTCAGACGTTGTGAGTCAAGCTGAGGACTGTGAACTCATCTGTGTAGGAGAGGAAGCTGAGAGAGGAGCTGGGGGATGAGTGGGATCACTTCTCTGCTTCAGGAACTGCCTTCTGGATATTCCAGGCTGACACATTTTGTTTTGACATGTTCTGTCATTTTTTTGTCACTTGTATCATGTTACATTGTCTCCTGGACTGTAATTAAGTTTGACAGAGGAAAACAGACCAGCTGAGACTTAACATGATGTGGCAGTTAATAGATACGAATATTTGTTAATGGTTTTGCTAAATAAACCTCCCTGACAATAGACTCTGGAAAGGACAAAAGAAAAAACTATAAGGAGTTCTCTCCTGTGTAGAGAAACAGGAGAAGTAACTTAAGTTGCTGGAGCTCTCTTGAGTCTCCATGCTCTCACACACAAAGAGAGGCAGGTTGGATTCAGGGCACAAACTCTTCCTAAATGTACTCCACAGACTAAATTCATTGTTCCCATGGAAGAGAAAAAGGCAAGTAAAGCTGAAAAGTCTCACTGCCTTCACCTCTCCCAAAGCCACATCCCTGCCACGCTGCACCAGAGCATCCATCAGCTGTGTGCAAGTACTTCCCAGGAGCGAAATCTCTTCTGGGAGATCTCCCTGTGCATGAAACACTGCCCAGCCAGCTCCATCTGACTCTCACCGAGAGGATGCCCTACCTCAGGAAATGCTCCAGAGCAGGCAGCAGGACAGAGGCAGCTGCTCTGATGTCCTGCTGTGGATGTGCCAGAGCTGTGCTGCTCAGCTCTACAGCAGATGGAAACAGGTCCAAAACACAAACCAAGAGATGCATTCTTGCTTTGGGTAGAACGAGGTGGAATTTCGAGTAACATCAGTGTTTAGCTCAGAAATTCAGAGAGCATGGTCCACAGAAAGCTCAGCTGCAGTAGTTTGGCTCAGCTCCACAAGCTTTGATTGCACACGGCTAATTTACTCAGCCCCAGAGGAAATCCATGCTGTTCTGAGAAACGGAACAATTTCTCTAGGTCTGCTCAGTAACATTTCTCACTTGAGCAGGACACTAATTAAATCTAGCATACAACCTATTAGCTGTAACTGGGAGGGACATCCAAATCTCTCTCCCAGGAAAGCCATGCTGACTGCTGAGATGGCCCTGCAGTGATCTGGGCAGCAGCAAGAGACAGAGACATTTCTTCAGCTCTTCCTAACTTTTGCTAGGAACTAATTATGTAGCTATTATAAAGAAGAAGTATCTTTAACAGTGAAGCTATTTTACTAGGAAAAATGGCTCTCTCCTAAATTTAATGAATTAATTCTTTAATCTCTCCCAACTCTTGACCTTCATTCAGATTTACATGTTCTTGAGTGATGCCCAGAGCAGCTGAATAAGAAGATAGCAGGGTGGTAATAGGGAATCCTGAAAGGTTGTCTTTGAGTGCCAGAGTGTAAATAGTGCAGTTAGGGGAAGAAAACACACTTGTTTGCTTGCAACTTATATAAAAGTTGACGGATTCAAGAATCATTTTACATCAGGTTTTATCATTACACCATCATCATATTGCTATCAATAAGCACATCCTATAGAAGCTGAGGTGTTCCTGGAAATGCTGAATGTTCTCAGGTCTAACCTGAGAGTGGGAGTTCTCTGGAGATGGTGGTTGGTCCTGCACACTGTGAAAGCCAGAATCTCAAGTGACAGTATCAGAACTTAATTTCTGCTATGTGACTATTGCTATAAATATTTGTGCTTTTGTACTAATTGCCACCATCATAAACACTACACGCCGGATTCTCCTCTGTGTAACCCCAGGGAGTACACCAGTGTAACTCCAGTAGAGCTGCCCTAAAGATAAATTGTATTTCACTACCTTTGCATGGCCAAAGAACTCCCATTTACTACTGTGAGCACTGTAAAAATTATCTGATCTGCATCATTGCTGTCTTGCAGCAAAAAGGAACAGAGTGAATGTGGTACAGGTGAGATGTGGTCACATCAGCACTGCAAAAACCCCTGTCCAGGTATCATCCCACCCTGGCAATACAGGGTATGGACCTCAGAGCAGCTCCTGATGGACTCATCTCCTCCTGGACCAAATCTGCCCAGGGCTGGGAGTCTGGCACAGAGCAGAGTTTATTTTAACAGCTGTTAATCTGACACCTAATAGAGCTGTTTGAAATTGGTTATGGGGATGTAATAAAGGAGAATTGTGCCTTATTCCACACTGAGCTGTACTTACAGGTGATCTCTATGTAATTCACCATAAAGTTAGGCCATAAACTGTTTCCCTTGGTTATTTTCTCTTTTTTCACATTATGCCCACACTGAACAGCTCAGCACAGCCCTGTGCTGCTCTGTATATTGAACAAATCTTGAAATCTTCTGGCTTCATTATTCTCCTTTCCCTGATCTCTGCTGCAGATTTTTTTGCCTGGTTATTCCTTTTCATCTTTTCTTCTTGCACCTGAGCCCCTCACCAGCCTGTGCAGGTTCAGGGCTTGCCCTGTTCCCCTGACACCTCCTGGACAGATCTGCCCCTCAGCTGGGAGTAGGGGCTTGGCCAGGAGGGTTTTTTTTGCAGCCACTGCCAAATCTCACAAAGAGGCACCTCCATGCAGCTGTTCTGGGACAAGAACAGCTGAACTTTGCCAAGATGTGTGCTCTGACTTAGCAAACTTGGAATTTTGAAGCACAACACTGCAGTGAAAGCAGCTCCTCTTGTGACACAGCTCTGATATTTCCTTATCCACAATATTTTTCCTCTTGTAATTCCTCGACTACAGTTTGGTTGGGGCACTACGTGAAAGAAAACTGAAAGAGCTAAAACTACAAATAAAAACTGAAGAAGCCTTACAGATAAGAAGATTTTGTTCTTCCCGTGCAAGTATTTTAAAGCTGATAGACTTTTGTTCTGTTCGATTTCTAGGAGATGAACATGATGTAGTTGTCAAAGATAAGGAACTGTATTCTGGGAAATGAGATGCTGGAAGGTCAGAGGAAGGTCTTGAGCTTTGGCACTTAAAAATCCATAAAAAAATAAAAGAGAAGGCAAAGGTAACTTCAAAAGAATAAAATGAGGGGCTGTGACTGGATGGAGACCAAACCAGCCGTGAGCTGCATTTTGTTTTCATAACTCATTTCTAACTTGAGATTTGGACAGATGCTTGCTTTCCTGAGGCCACACCTCATGGCAGAGCTCAAATCAGGAAGGAAATGGCTCTTCCTCTTTCCCGGGCTTTGAGAGCTTTCCCCCAGTGCCCAGAGGCTCCTTCCAGCACATGGGGAACACAACCCTCACTGCTAGAGATAACTGAATAATTAAAAAACTTTGTTGATTAGTAGTTATTTTCCTGAACTTCTCAAATTGCCCAAGTATCACTTAATGAATTCGTAGAGGAGCCAAGGCTTTGGAAGTAATCAGCCTCTTCAAATAAGTTCTTAAAATGAGGTTTCTGTCACCACAGTTGCGGAGAGCAGAAAGTACCAAACGTTGGTTTCACCTTTTCACCTGTATAAAATCTATTCCCTATCTGCTCCAGACAGCCCATGACCATTCTTATCCCACTTTGAGCCAAACAAAAATCTTTCACTCAGTTTTTTCCCCTTAATTTTGATTTTGGTGAAAACCTGAAGGCAGTACATTTTGAAATGCCTAGTTTTCCTCCATCCTCAAGAACAAACAAAATAAAAGGGAAAAAAAACCTAGATATGTTTTGAGGAGAACAGAACAGCTCAGAAAGGATAAAAGGAGGCTGCATCTCCAAAAACTTGAGAGATCCCAGAGGAATGCCCCATGGCCTCTCCCTTTACTGGAAAAAGGACTCCTCTGTCTCTGTTTTGGACATAAACTTCTGGTGTTTGTGGATTCATTTCCCTGACAAGTGGGACCAGCTCAGCCTTTGGTTTGTGCTTTTTTCCTGCAAAGAGGAAGAGAACCAGATCTTCACATAAACCTCCCTTTACCAAATCTCAGTCTATGCTTATTTAAATGGCCAATCAGAACAGGTTGCCACTGTTTCCTTCATTGCTTGAATTTCATCCTTGTGATCTGAAATTCACAGTTCCCCCAGCACTGCCTTAGAGAACCATTGTAGAAATTCCAACAATAAGGACAGTAGGGTAACACAGGCAACAAAACTCCCAACTGCAGCTTCATGTGCATCACAGCCCACAGGTTCTGACATGTTGCACAAGCCAGTTAATCAAATCCAGTGCTATTTTTTTATTATATAGCACACTGTCCCTTTGCCATTGACAGAAGACTGTTTCCTGAAACAATATTGAAAATAATTTAACTTATGACTTCTGTTATAACTGTCTTCTAGCACAAATTTAGAATTGTCCTCCTTTTATATTGGCCTATTAAAAAGAAACAAAAACAAAACAGGATTTTTTTTCTGGGATTGAATAACTAAGTCATGTTACTTTTATTTACTTAATTTGATCAAAATATATTGAAGTTAAATTTCAGTCAAACTCAGATTAAACCCTGTCATGTTTACATCATCTTACCACAAGTTTGAGAGCAATGATTTGCATATAATAAAATAAAAATATTTGACTATTTGTAAAGACAGAAGCAATAGACCTGACTGAACCCCTCAGCTGGGGAGAAATCTGGACTTTTTCTCTCTTTCCCAAGAGTTCAGAAAAGTGGAGTGGTGTCTTGTTTTGTGCACTCTCAGCAAAGGATGTTTTCACCTCACCTGCACTCGATCATTGCCACATGAAATGAGCCATGAAAGGAGCTGAGCTCAGTGCTCACACCAGGGCAGATCTTAGCAACAGCAGCATGTATTGACCTCACTGTACAGATTAATTTCTCTTTGGATCTTCAGGCTCTCCTTTCTCTGTCTCTCTGGGGCAATTCAGAGCTTGCAGAGACTTCACCAGTGCCTTGCTACACTGCTGCTGAAAACAAACTGAGATCTCCAAATGGACTGGGAATTTGGCAGGAATGGAGAACCTGAGACCAAAATTTCAAGAGAGTTCATTTTAGAGCAAACCCACCACAACAACTAAATTTATTTAGAATTCTTGTTTAGAGAGAATCTTATGCAAGTAGTTTGCATATAAAGCAGTCATGTGAGCTGTAAGATTTGTGTTTAGGGTTCTATGAGAATATATAGGGATGTCTTGCACACCTCTCCAAAATTCTAACTGCTAATTCCTTCACCAATTGCAAGAAACATCAATAAGGCAATAAGGAGTGTTAGGAGAGATTGTGAGGCAGTTTGTGGATTTAGGGTGATCCTTCCCCCTTACTTCAAGATCAGAGTTTAGCCAGCTAAGTCAAGGGTGCTTATCACTACTCTCATGCATATCTTACAGGTATGCCATTGTTTAATTATGTTTGGCTTTACATCTTCTTTTGCCAGGACAACCCATGAGAAATGAATACAGGCAAGTCGCTGCTTTTACTGAGGCAAAACAAAATTTATGCAAAGAACCTGTTACAAACACAACAGTTTTGTCTCCCAAGAACAATCCTTCCATAAAGATACAAATAAATATTCTCAATTACTTTTCTGAAATAGGCACATTTAATTTACTGATGGATGTTTCATCCCTTTGCATCCCTTTCCAGCTGCAAATCTTCTGCCATACACTGGGACAAGTAGCCCTGCCACCCTGCTTTGTGATTCCAACAAGAGGCTAAATGAGTCCATTATGACCACCACGTGCTCACCAAACTATTCACACTTGTTTACTAAGGTACACGGTGACTTACTGCATCTCCAGAGAAAATTACCACTCATTACTTCATGCATCAGATTACAGCTAAATTATTGTTCTCATAGTACAAGGCTCATGTTTTATTCAAATTCTAACTAGTGCATTAACTCTGCCACTCAGCCAAGATTACAGCTAAAAATAGAGAGCACATGTCCTACTTCAGAATATGTTTAACCTTACTGCCACCAGCATCTCAGATTTCACACATGCTCCGATTCCACGGCTTTGACCTTCAAGGGAATTTGAAGGGTGAGAGTCAATAATTGCTCTAAGAGTAAAAGAAAGCCTTGGCCATGTGGTAGCAGCTGGCATGAGCAGTTCTGCATGATAGAACCTGCACTCCTTCAGTGGAGGAGCTAGCTACAGCTATTTGGATTGTTTGATTTGTTCGGAACAATGCAGCACGTAGGCAGGAATAACCACACTGCACAAGCAAATTAGATTATGTGTATTCAAAACTTCTATAGATTCTAAAAAATTGCACTTGAGCTGTGTCCATCCTTCACCCTTGATCTGCCAGGAAATTCATAGCTCAGGTACTGGGAGTGCACACAGAAAGAACTAAAGGAACATTAACCTTTCTCTCTCTTGGATACAGTCAGTGGTGGTGCAAGACTAAAACTCAGCCATGTATTGCCCTTCCTCCTGCTCTCTTCACTCCAATCAGCACTGCAGACTTTGGAGCAGGAGAATTCCTGCCCTCTTCTCAGCTGCTCGCTCTCTGATTGACCCTGTGCCGTGGGTGCCAGCCCAGCCAGCTCCACTCCTATCCCAGCCCAAATTCTGAGCCACAATGCCACCCAAACAGGGCTCAAACCAGGCTGTGAACAGACACAGGCAAAGCACATTTTATTTTCACTTATTATCCTCATCATTATTGATATTGTTCTCAACCACTTCTGGAAGGAGAAGAAGTTTTCTTAACTCTGTTTTTTCTACCATCATCCTTCAAATCACAACTCAGTTTTTGGCACACATGCAATCCCATTTTGACATTGAGTGCACATAAGAAATAGGGTTATTTATGATTTAAAATATAGTTATTTTTATCCCCTGTAGAAAAATTTTTCTTGGACTTTCTCTGGTGTAAAGACTTGGACATAAATGACCTGCAAAGTGTCCTAAATTGGCTTTATATAAATAAGAATTAAGCCTGAGGCATTTAAAATAAATGCTCATCTAGAAATGGTTCTACATTCATTAATCAATCTCTTCAGCTTCCATTTTAGACACATTAGAGGGGCTCTTCTGAAGATGAAATTGGCCTGTAATCTGTTTATAATCCTTTGTAAGTTTCTTTGGTGCTCCTTTTACTTTTTCATTCTATTTCCTTGGTATTCTGAAAATCAAGGGGCCAGAATTAATGAGCCACAGTACTTCAAAAGACTCCAAAGCCAACACCTCCTGCCAAGGTTAAAGATGAAAAGTGAAAACAACTCCATTGTATTTCCACCTTCAGAGCCTCTCCCTGCCTGCCTGGGCTGCTGTAGTTCCCCACTGTATAACAAGGCATTTTTATTACAAAACTCAAGCTTTGTTATCTTTAATTCCGTAATTTTTAATCCAATGGGCAGGTAACAGAAATAGAAGTTCATATAATATTAATGTTGCCCTCTCTAGCAGTTATTTAAAGGGAAACAGTTAATTGAGCACAATTTAATATTAAGTAAGGCACCTGGACTCAAAGGTTGTGCACCCATTGCTTCTGGAATGTGCCTGCATTTTCTTCTGCAATATGGAGCACACATTTCTCTGGGGGGAAGGGTTTATTCTGGTCATTTCAGCTCATAGTCAGTGTTCTGCAGACTCCAAGATGAATAAATTAAGAAGGTCACTTCCTGAGCCAGGGCTTATGTATGGCCAAGAGCAAATCCATTCTTGCTTGTGACAGATAAAGAAGAAAGTCATAATTTACTGCAAATGACAAATGCAGGAATTCCAACAGGAAAATCTCTTCAAATTTTCATGATGCCACAGAGGGGCAGCCTTTTTCTCCTCTTTGGCAGTTCCTTTCCTAGAATCTTATTCCATTGCTGATGGAGGTTTTCTCCAGCTTCCAGGAATGCATAGTAGTAGAGCAAAAGCCTGATTTAAATTAGGATTTATTGAATAATAAAACTGATTTCCTAACTCTTAATATTGTCAAAGAGCTGAAGAGAGAATTGAGAGCCACAGCTGACATTTATTTCTGTGTATAAAGCCTCACACACCAGTTCCTGATGATGTGAACTGCAATCTATGCAAGAACATGTTTTGCACAAGGGATGTTGAGACAGGTTAAGATGCACACAGCACTTAGCTCATCTAAGATGTGTTTGAGTGGATGGTGTGTATGGGTTCATTCTGATTTTTCTGAGAAAAAAAAAAATATCTTTCAAAAACCTAGGTTACTTCTAGACAGGACAAAGGATTGATAAAAAGCAATCACCCTGAGGGAAGCAGGACTCATTATCAATATTGCAACAATTCTTCTGAAAATAACTGGATGCTTTTAATAGCCACGCTCAAAACCAGTACTGCAGGTGTGAAATGCCACATTTTGGTTATTCTGAAACCAGGGCAACTTGCTTGGTGGAACGACTGGGGCTTCTTAACGCAAACCAACAGGCTCTCACTGAACTCAGTGCAGCCATGCTGGCAAAAGCATCTCTAGTAATGCCACCAAAGCAATGGGAGTAAGTGCTAAACATGACTTACATTATCTGGACTTAAAATATCTCCATAGTCCAGAAACCTGCCCTAGAAAATCCATTCTTTTATTGAGTTGTAGATCTATAAATGAAAAAGTGGATTTTTTTTTCATAAATATCTCTTGCATTAAGAGATGGTTCCAGCACCTAAAAAGGCTCAAGTGTCACAAAGGAATTAGCAACAAGCAGCTGTTCATGCACCAGTGATAAGGAGAGCTCTCAGCAGCATTTTCCCCTCTTCAGGACAGACAAGCAAACTAACTGATAAATACATTGGAAATTAATTGTATAATTCATCATGGAGGAAGCAGGGCCTTAAAGCAGGATCTTGCACAGATGGGAGCAGGAGCAGGGTGTTAAATGGCACTAATGAAGTGGCTGAGTGGAAAGGAGGGCGCCCCTGGAGAGAAACAACAGCTTGAACACACATTTTCACCTGCTGCCTGTTTTATTTTATCGGCATCCCAGCTCTGAAATTCCATTGCACTTATTATCTGCTCTGCTATGTGCCCAGGAACGATCACTTCAAACCTTGACCTCTAAGAATGAATATGCTATAGAAAATAGAGCTAAGTATAAACAAATACCTATCCTTCTATCCTGAGCCACATGAAACACTGCTTTGGAACCAACCAGCCTGCATGTGCACAAAAACAAATTAATAAGTGATATGAAGTCATATTCACTAGTGCAGAACTGCTCACAGGAGTAAAGTTCACTGTCTTTAAAGTGTTCATTTGTACTTCCAGTAGTAGTGCATTTGTCTTCAAAATATATTGACATTGATAACATTGAGGTATCAAGTAGGATTATACTATGGGATTAATTTCAGAGTTTCTCACCTAATTTTCTACTAAATATCTTTATGACAAATTGAGCAAAAGTGCTGCATTTCCAGCACTGTCTGATCTGTGTCAAATGTTACCTAAGGAAGATGACAGCACTCTAGAACTGCCTTTTTCTCAGTTACAAAGAGAATCCTGCTTAGAGAAAATCAGCTGAGACAAATCCTTTTCCAGCTGAGAGCACAGGATTCAGCAGAACTCAATGGACTATGCTCTCATTCATTAATCTTCTTTTAATAGGTAGCAGGAAAAAAGTATAATTGTGATAGCAAGCAAATGTATAGATATTTTATTACACAGGTTAATAATTATGTCCAATTTAAATATTTATCAAAATTAAACAAAATATTTACATGAGAAGGTAGAGATTTGTCCCCAGCAGTACTATTAAATCTTGCATTGACAGGAAGAAAAGACAGCTCTGCACCTGTGAGCCTTGCTGCCTGTTCCCAGCAGGACAACACTCACATTTATTTGTGAGCATCATTCTCTAAGCAAGCAGGATGCCTCCAAGATGAAAACTGCTCTACAGGTACAAGGTGACATGATTGTAACATTCATCTTCCACCGAAATTTGAGCCCTAATTATCCTTTAAATTACACAGCATCTAGAGGCACAAGCAGAGCCAGCATGAGTTATTTGCAGAGCTGTGTTGTGACTACACTGTACAAGGCATCATCCAAGCTGCAGACCAACGGGATGAGAATTCAGAAATCCTCTATCATCTTGCCATACACTAATTTGTTACCTGAGAGAGAGATCCGAGCTCCATTGTCCTGGGAAGTGGACAGGACATCAATCCCCAGGCACCACTAAGCACATTTCAGAACAGCTCTTTATGTGATTATGAATTTAATGTGAAATTCTCCACTCGGGGAGGAGCCACACGCCCTTGCACTGGAACCACGCTGCAGATCAGCTCTGACAGGCTCCAGCTGCTGGGAAAGCCTCCCCAGAACTGGGGTGGGAACTGCCCAGTCCTGCCTGTGCAAAGGCACAGAACAGCAGGACAGCCCTGAGCTCCCTTGTACCCCTAAGGACAGCTCTGAGCTCCCCCTGTGCCCCCCTAAGGGACAGCTCTGAGCTCCCCCTGTGCCCCCAGCCCCACAGGGATCCAGGTTCTGGGAAGGGCTCTCTGGTGAAAGGAGATGCTGGCAGCAGCAGCAGCTGTATTTTCAGGAGATCAGCCCAGTGCCAGACTCAGAGAGCCTTGGTGGGTCTGGAGAGCAGGAGCAGCCAGCCTGCAGTCAGTGGGATGTGTTTGCCCTGCTCTGAGTCACAGGCTGAAAGGCAGTGTCATTGCCAAGGCTTAGACAAAAGGACTTTGTCTCACCCCACAGCAGCCACCTCTCTCTGATGTAAGCAGAGATCACCAAGGCCAGGAATCAGCTCTGACTTTGAAGACTGTATTTTTCTAGCTCCAACAACAGCAGGTTCATTTTGCAGTGAGTGTAACTCCTTATTCACAGCCACACAGTGTCTATTATAACTGCCTTTTTCACATTTTTATGTGACAATGTTAACACTGTGCTGCAGTCCTGGTTTTCATAATTCAGTACAAGATTTACAAGTCCAAGACCAGCAGCCATTAAAAAATATCCTGTTCAAAAATCTGTCCCTCTTCAGTTCTCTCTACAACCCAAAACATATATTACTGATTTTATCACACCATTAAATTAGTACCACAAAGTTTTATAGCTGGCTCCAATGACATTTAAAAATATTTGTTAGCAGTATGGTAAATAACTGAAAGCTGTGCTTATTATATGGCTTTTTACAGTCTTTATCATTGCAATGATTTACCATTTTTAAAGCTTTATAGCAACGATATATGGAGCAGTGTAAGTCCCATGGTACTCACAATATTCACTCCCCAACCGAGGCACTGGCTCAGCTGGATAGCAGCGTTTAAAGTAGGAGAGGATTTGTAAGGAATAGAAAACCCAAGTACAGAGGGGGCAATTTTATAGTGCACAATTAAGTAAAAATTGCTGTGCTGTGCTTTTCCACAGTTTATGCACATCAATAATCCATGCTCCCTGTTTCTCAAGTTTCAGCACTGCTCCTCCACAGAGTTGAAGACCCTTCTGTAAACTTTGGATTATTTGAGGCTCAAATTCCCTTTGTATTGCACATATCTCTTCCAGAACAAATTAGTGCATTCAACTTGCAAAGCAGTCGTCACCTCAGCATCTCTGTGCCGCATCCCACCAACAGCTGGGCATGATTTGCTGACACCTTGCCAGCTTTCCTGGCTCTGCCTTCCTCAGCACAGAAATATTTCCAAAAAATTAACTCCTTTTTTGGCAAACATCTATAGCCCTGCTTCTGAACAAACACTTTACGAAAGCTGAAATTGGAGGGGAGAGGCAGCTTCCTTTCCCCTCCCTGGAGGCTGTCCCAGTGCCCCTGGCTGCCCTGCAGCCAGCACAAGGCAGGAGGGGCAGCCTCACCTGCTGTGCTCACAGCAGGCAGAAAAGGCAGCCATAAAACAGCAAATGTGTACAGCCACTCTCCACTTTTAACAATTCTACCCACCAGGTTTGTAAAGGGCTCTCTGTAGCCTTCTATACCCCCAAACAACAGAAAGAAAGTGTTGAGTGCTGGCCTGATGGCTCCTCTGGCTGCTCTTGTGCCTCCAGCATTGCTGGGCACACGTTGCTGTAATTATGTCAAGATGGACACAACTGGCATCACCACCAGAGATGCCTTCTATCAGTGAACTTCTCTCAGGCACCTCTAACTCCTTCCCTCATAGGCAGTTCCACGCAGCAATGACTGCTTCTCTCTTCAAGTTCCTTCTCTCCTCTACATGACTGGCTAATCCCAAGCTGTCCCTTTCCCAGACACCTCACACAGCACTTTCTTACCTTGTCTGTCCCTTGCATGGCCCCGTGTTCCTTCCTCCTCACAGCACAGCCAGCAGCCTCCATCCCAAACTGCAGCACACTCTGGCTCTCCAAATCCAATTTACTCTCAAGCAGCTGACCCACTGTTTTATAACCGCCATGCTCATTGGGCAGGCAGGGCTGCCTCCACTCCTCAGTGCTCAGTACAGCTGTAATTCATTGGCAAAGATTGCCTCCTGCACTCACAGCCTCCTTTCCCACAGGCACACAGCAGAGTGTCCCAGCTGCAGCACATCTGGAGGTGTCCTGGCTCTGTCCTTCTCTGCAGCCCCCCTGCTTGGCTGCTGCTCTCTCCATGCCATCACTAGTGGACAAACTTACTGCTCAGACAGTGCTGTGCCAGCTGCCAGCCCTGCCCCTGCTGCCCAGCAGCACAGGTGGAACAGGGAACACGAGGGAGCTCCAGCATTCAGCACCAGCCCCAGTGCAGCCTCCCAGGGGCTGCCTGCAGTTATTCCAGGGTTCATTTAGAACACTCCACATCCCATGGGAGCCTCTGCTGAGGGACTGTGGCAATCTGGGTCCTTGTGCCGGGTTCTGCACAGCCCCAGGGCACGAGGATGGAGCCCAGCTTCTCCTGCAGCATTGGCACTGCTCCATTTCCTCACTGCATCCTGAACTGCTGCATTCCAATTAAAAAACTTGTTGAGCACAGACTTTGTTTGGCATGCTCAGAATGCAGAGGTTTGAGCTGGTACTAAAAGAAGGCCTTTAACAAGTGATTTCCCATTGCTTTTCTGACTTCCAGACAAAAGCAACAGCTTTTGACATCTTTGAAAAATTCAAAAACTTGCAATTATTGCTCATCAGATGGTGGCTAGCAGCCCTATGACATTGCATATTCATCTGAATTTAAGATTTTATGATTTGATTTTCCACCCAGAGGTACACCCCCAAATTAAATGTGTTAATAGACACACCAAATGCCTGATAGCAATCCCATCTGCTTTTATAGATGAATAGATGACACTGACAACCTAATTTTGTAAATGCTTAGAGTAAATGAAATATGAAATACCAATCATATTTTTAGATTTTTATATCTAGATATATCCTTTTCATTCAGGTTAAAAAAGAGGATGCCATATTCCTGCCTGCTCGTCTTGCAGAGAGACAAATTTAATATTTCAGAAATGCTACATGTAAAAAGAAATTACCATTGAAAAATCCAGAGTAAATGCTATTAATATTTTTAGTAGGGTTTTCTGGGTTGGAGTTTTTGTCTATATAACTGTGTAACCAGTGGGATTTGGGAGATCCTGGCTTGGTAAAATGGCATGCTCTTTTTAGTTATGGTAAGAATTTCTGAAAAGAAGGATCAAACAATCAGCTTTATTACTTTCTCCACTGCTTTTGAAAACTCCTGCCATAGGCAATTCTGTCAAAATCAGGATTTTTTTTTTTCTTTCTGAGAAAATAGAGAGCTGTTCACTTCAGACTGAATGATTTGACTTGTGCTAGAAAGCCTCAGAGTTTTATACATCCAGGAGCTTGAGCAAAAGGCCTGACAAATATGTGTGCAGCCAGCCCAGCCCCACCCCAACACTGAATAACAAACTCTGCAGACTGAGACCAAGGTGTTTATCTTCCTTGGATTTGGAGAGGAACTTTTTTTTTTTTCAGATTATACAGGAAAGCAAACAAAACCATCAATTATTCTAAAATTAAAATTATACTTCTTCCTCAATAACTGTCCACAGGCACATTCCATCACAGTTTTAATCTCTCAGCATTAATTACATCCTACATTCAACAAAGGGGGAAGGACTCATCCAGGAATAAAATTACAAATTCTTGATATCACCTGTCCCGCTCTGACAGCCCCAGCTCTTCCTGAGGTGAATTTGCACCACCTGGGAACACCAAGGTCTCAGAGGAAAATATCAAATCATGGCAGAGTCATTCCTCATTCACCACATAACAGAGCTCCCAGCCAACACTCTTCACATTTCCAAAATTCTTCACAGCCAAGTATTTCCAAGTTTTTTCTGCTGACCTCATTTGAGGGTAGAAGGGTAAATTGAGATTTACTATTACTCATTGTTTACAGGGGGAAAAGATATTGCAAATATATAAAAGATTAAATAGTTTTATTTCCTTAAGGTGAAAATCTAGAGCCAGCAAAAGTTCATGGCAACTCTTAAGTCTTTCTTGAAAGCAGTAAACAAGTTGAAGTGTTTTCTGAAGAGAAAAAATACTTTCTCTCCATTTCTCTAAGAGGGAGTAAAACTACTAAAGAGCTCTGAGATCACAATTACAGAGCCCAGCACAGAGTGAGCAGGATCATTTCTAAATCTGATCTGCCATGTAATACTGGATGCTAGCAAAAGCAGGGATGTGCAGTCAGCTGCTGGCTGTTGGTGTGCTGCCAGCCTGGCCACGAGCTCTGACACCAGAGGGTCCCTGAGCCCTGGGGCTGTCCCTGCTGCACCCCTGATCTCTGCTGGGAATGGGCCCCAGGCAGCTTGAATCCCTCCCTTGAGAATCAATCCCCCTCTAGCATGGAAATAAGAGACAGTTGGTTTGGTTTTTCCTGCTGAAACCATTCAGGTTTATTATTTAAAGATGACTCTGACTTCTCATAACCCCTGGTTGTGCACAAAGATCAAAGCCTGGGCAGCAGAGCTACATCATGCAGCCGGGCAGCACGTTGTTCTGGGCCAGCTCCAATAAATGACATGTGACTGCCTTTGTGTCCTGGAATATAAGGACATGAAACATGCAGCAGCTCTTCTGAGGGAGCAAAACATGATGGATCAGACTGTGTTCAAAGCAGACGTTAATTTGTGAATAAAACCAAGATTAAAGTTGTTCAAAAGTGCATTAGGACCAATCTTTACACCTTGGCTAATACAGAGAGCTGGGCAACTTTTTTGCACAAGAAATAGCTGCAGAAGGAAAGATAATAAGGCTACCAGCTACAAATTCAATCTTCTACATTGTCACCCATCTGTATGTTGCTGTATGACTTCATATGATTTGAAATTTAGGCAGACAGAAGCGAGCTAGGACAGCTGGCAGTGCAAATAACCTTTTCTTCCCCCCTTTTTAAAGGGAATAACTTTTTCATCTCCCTGGAGAGACTGGATTCTGTCTGCTGAAAAATGCATATATTCATTTTGTATGAAACATTATATAACTGGATTACCTTTGGAGTGGCCTAGCGTTCACTTCTTATTTCTTTGTACTGAAATTGCTTTGTCTTCACAAAACTGGAGCCACTCTTCCTTTCAAAAGGCACTATCTATATTTGTGATATAAAACAAATAAAAGCAGTCTGGATTATTGAGACATGCCCATTCTTCACCCTGCCTGATAAGCTGAGCTGAGCCAATGAGGTTTTCCAGGCATAACTTGTGTCTCTGGGAATTAGGACCACAAATATTTTGTGGATTGTATCTCCCTGACAAAGTCTACACTCCAAAGAATATAGGATGCCCAAACTGGCAATAGCAAGCTAAGGTAAAGGAAAGGTTAAGATATTTAGATTTACAAGATTACATTTTTGTCACACTGAGAGCTGCAGTGCATTGAGCCCAGGAATGTCCTGCTGCTGCCAGTGTTGCAGTGTGATAGGAGAGAGGATGGTTGGAGGTAATCCCATTTCAGAGCAAAATAAACAAACCAATCAAACACACAGTGCTGCAGACACCCTCCATTCCTACAATAAAACTATCTGCTAGCACAGGTGAATTCCCCACACTGCACAGGAGGCACCAAGCAGTTTAGATAAAGGGTGGTTTATCATTATAATTTCCCCAAGCAGCAGCTTCAGAGGCCCTGAAAGGAGTTTCACATAAGAGCAAACATCCCTGTGTTCCTTGGGGGTGAGGCAAATCCCATCCCTGGGAGGGAAGCCTCTTAATTTTCATCCACTTTTGGAGCCAGCATTTTAAACCATGGAAAGACACACAGAGGGCACTCATAAAAGGCAGATAAAAACAAAACATCCACAGCTTCATCTGTGTGAAGGGAAGTGCACAGGAGGATTCCTTTGAGCTCCTTTGCACCATGCACTCATGCAAGGCTGCCTCTTGGTCTGCCACAAACTGGAGTTTTGGGCTCCTGGGCTTAATGTGAAGACAAGTGGCAATAAAAACATAGAAATAAAAATTTTTCTTTTGGTGCCTATTATCTCTCATGAACTCAAATTTCTGTCAAGTTGTTTAGACTGATAAATGCAGCAGTGAGTGGATTTCTCAGCAGTGGCACCACTGACTGCTGCCTGGTGGTACAGCCTCTCTGCTGCACGGTTTGTGCCGTGCTCTGGCCAAGAGGAAAACACCAGCACAGAGCAGCCATGTGTTCCCCAAGAGACTCAGCTCCACAAAATTTCCCTGCTCCTATTCTCCCTTCACATTTCAGTGGGTAAGTGTCCCAAAGTACTGAGCATTCTTGTCTGTGATTACTCCCATCAGTCCTTTTCTTAATTGGCTTTGGGTGAAAAAGTTGCACAGAATTCTGCTGTGCTTGATTATTAGTGCATGGATAGATCTGCTCTAGCTCTGCCAAATATCTTGCAAACTTTGTCTTTCTTTTGCAATCTAAATTTGATTTTTCATGGAATTAAGGGCATGTCACCTTATGTTTTTATTTATGCCTTGCTTTCTCAAGCCTTCCTTGGGATAGGACTTGCAGAAAATGGCTAAAAAAAAAAAAAAGTGTGGTGAGTAGGCTCTGCTAAAAGTTAGATTTATGTGAAGAAGTTTGTCACTACATTTTATTACATTACAATGCCAGATAGAAAATGGCCATATTCCATATGGTTCACTGCTGTGTGTGTGATTGCAGGTTTGTTTTGGATTTGAGAAGCAGCTGCAGCAGTGCTTTGCACAAACCCAGCTGAATATCTACACCTACAGACACGGAGGTGTGTGAGGTGTGCAGGAATTACAGCTGCTGTAGCTCCACAAGTTAGCAAGGAAGCATCCACTGAAATGCTGGCTGGCAACTGCAGCAGGTCAGGGAACAGAAAAGGTTAGATCATAAACTAACAGAACTCCCTGAAAAATAAAAATTGCATTCGTCTTCTCCTGACCTTAAGATGTGAGATGCTTGAGAATGAGAAACTCCAATCTCTTGGAGTAGATAAAATGTTCTGATGAACAGTATGTGCTCAGCCTCCTGCCAGATGGGATTACTTTTTTCTCCTCTTTTTAAACTATATGTGCAACCTCCCTGTTTGCAGAGGGGTTTTAAAAACTATTTTATTCTAAAAAAGCTGTGTCTGTTTCAGACAGGTTCTTGAAATTCAAATGCAACTACACCACCAGATATTTACTTGGTGTAAAGTAACTACCTGAAAATCCACTCTCTTTTTTAGCAGTTGAGAATGTCACTTGATCAAGGAAATTATTCCTTCTGAGAAACCAGAACACTGGAATAATTTCTCTGCTTTTTTTTTTCCCAATATGTTATCTGTAAGTCATCATGCCTTTATCTGGGAGTGTCACACCACATAATTAAATCTTAAAATGGTGTGGCAAATGCAACAACTCTGAAAATTTGGACCAACGACCACCACCAAATTTCCATACTACTCAATCTCCATTTCCCTGTAAACCCTGCACAGAAACCTTGAGCAGTGACAGTGTCTCTGTGGATTTTATTAATGACACTTTTCTGGGGATCAGCCACCACACTGTGGGCTTGAAAAGTAACTCCCTTCAGTACTGGAAGAGACTCTTCCATTAGCAATTACAGACTTGTGTCTTCTGTAGCATATTGAGCTCTTTACATCAAGCAGCTTCTTAGCAGTCAAATCCTTTCACCAGCGAGGTCTCAGCTGCAAAGGTCAATAAACCTGGGGAGTTACAGCTTCAGGGGGTCTGGAGCAGTAATGTAGGAGATTCCTGATGTGCTTGATATATTGCACCCCACTGGTATTGGAGCTATTCAACTGAAAAGTCATAAAATAACATCAAATAAAGCGCTGGAGCAGAAATGATTCAGTCATTAACACCACAGAGTCTCAGCCATTAAATCTCCCCACCAAAGCCACAGCAGAGGCAGCACAGCCAGAGCTCTGTGTGTGTGTGGAGCCCTGACAGCCCCCTGGATTCTGTCTGGGGCCTTGCTACATGTGCCAATGGTAGTTCCATAAATCACAGGGATTTGCCACAACTTTACCTAGATGTGAAATCACATTATCATTTTGCTGCCAGCACCACTGGCTGCTTTTAGGCTTTAGGAACCTCTATGCCCCAGGTGTAGGTTCCAGGAAAGGCACTTATAGTGTCTTTTTACTACAGAATAAATTCAGATTCATCCTAACAGCTGGATAAGAACTCCTCTGCAAGCAGAGCTGTAAAAGCACAGAGCCCTTCTCCAGTGGAATCACTTCATCCTGCACCCCTCAACCACTGCTGCTGCAGATCCAGAACAGTGAAGAGAGCAGTGAAGGAATTCATTGCCATGAAGAAATGTTAGCTTATCGAGATGAGAATCAGGGCCCTGAAGAAAAAAAAACCTATTTATCATCACCTGGCAGCCACTTCACTCTTTTGTTCTAACGCAGAGGTTTGCAAAATACTAAATAAATCAGAGTGAGGAATGATTGCTGTGAAGATGATGCAAGGACAGTGACGAATTGAGCCAAGCCTGAGGGGGAGAGACCTAAGGAAAGCTATGAAGCACTGAGGAAAATTGGAGGAGTAGAGAGTCCATGTAGGAGCCACAGGAATAAGGGAGGTTTTATAGCAGGAGAGACAGACCTCTGAGCCTCTCACAATCCTTCATTTCATACAGCTTTGTTTATTATAGCATCTTTCTTTCCTAAGGCTGGAGCTTAAGACTTTGATTTATATTTCAGAGCTAATTTTTTTTTTTCTGACCTTGAAACATAGGAGAAAAAAAATGAAAAGATTTTTCAAAACAACTGCAGGGAAGCTTTAATGCAGCCCTTTCTTACCTCCTCCAGGGCTGGAGGTATTTCAGGCTGCAAAGGCAGCACAAACATGAGATGTTCCAGGCCCTGTCACTGTGGTTGGTGTGAGACACTGCTCTTTGCTGGGTGCTTCAGAAAAGTATCAGCACAGTATCAGAAAGCCTACACAGGGTTAGCACAGGAATTCTAAACTGCCTGTGCAGGCACCAAAAAATCACAAGGGAAGTTATCATATTAAGGCAACTTGACTTTTTTCTCCCCCAGACTAATCACAAGGCTTGTGCTGATTGTTGAGGATGGGGCTATTGAAAGAAAGGGTCTGAAATGAGAGATGCAAGCACATGAGAATTCCCAACACTTCCTTCCAAATACCGAACAAAACCTGTGGGCAAAAGGACACGAGGAAGTCTGGAACATCCATACCCACAGCAAACCCAGTCTGCAGTGGCCACAGCAGCAGAATCTTCATTGCTTTAAAACCTGGGTGGGTTACATGGGTAACCACATGTCTTGTGCCACCAGTCTGGGTATTTCACACCACAGCTCCACATCCATCACACCACACTTCAGGGACATAAAGAGCACAATCAGTGAAGAGAGCTCATCAGTGAGCAGACATCTCTGGAGGGCATTCAGCCCTCCAGACCCAATCAGCCTGTTATCTGTAGGGGAGCACAGGTGAAGTGTGCTCCAGGTTCCAGAGCCTTGGTGAAGTGTCTGAAGCTCAATGGAACAAATCTCACCCAAGAGGCTTTCAAAGATCCTTAATGGCTACTGCAAATCATCACAGATTTCAACGAGTATGGGTCAGGATTTAGCTTCACCCTATTTTGGTAATAAAGTCAAATTCAGCCTTAAGTATTTAAGAAGAGAAAAAAAGTCACAACTGAGAATTTTTCTGAGATTGCTATCTCTTTCAGTTTATCAGAATGGCAGCTTGTGATAGTCCCTTAGTGCTGTTTTCAGAACTCTCCCTTCTCCCTCTTAAATACAAATCCAAGATCTGGAGATTAACTGTAAAAAAACAAGAGCCTGCCAAAAAAGAAATTAAATGGTAGTTTTAATTTCTGGCAGGAAAACCGTACATTTTTCCCCCCAAGTTTAATGTCAAAGAAAGAGATGGAATCACATTCCCTTTCACAAACAATCAAACATGATTTCTTTTGCTTTTATGCCTTTTGTCAGCAGCGCCAACTTTTTTGACTTACTGTTAAATGCAGTCATTGTAAACAGAGCTAAAACCCGTCTACTCCTATTATCTCACTGCACCATAAATTGCCTTGATAGTGAAATAACAGCAACAAGACTGCAGTGTTCTTGCTAACAATCCCTCTCTGACTGAAGTGGGTAGGTGGTGTACACAAAGCCAAGAGCAGCTTTGGCCACAGCAAAGTGTTAAGGGATGGATCAGTGAAGTGAAGGCTGTCCTTTGGGCAGTAGCACACAGTTTATTATCTGTACCACTGCAGCACCCAAAAACCCTAAACCTAAATTCCAGTCTTCAAAGTGACAAAGAAGCAGAGAACATAAGCAGTGAGACAAGAACTAAAGGCTGCTGTGGGGCAGACAGGAGATGCTGTGTGTGCAGGTCCATGGTCACTGCCTGCCCTCCCACTGCCACAGGAAAACTTTGATCCAGGGCAGAAGAGGCTGGGAGGAGAGATTGGTTATAGAGAGCTCCTGCTGGGTGTAGGAAATCCTCCAAGATACATCTCTGAGCATTTAGTGGTTTTTAAGAGTTTTAGCAGGGCCCAGGTGAGAGCTGGTAACTCAGGAGCAATAAAAAGGATATTGGGGAGGAGGAGAAGGGAGCAGCAGCCATGAGCAGTGCTGCAAATGGGAATTGCTCACTTATTCCTGACCTGACTGGGAAGAGGGAAGCAGTGAAGGAATACAGAGAGCCAGGGACATGGTCTGAGCCACAGACTAGAGGAAATCACCTTTCCAGAGGCTTCCCACCAGCTATGAGAAAGGCAGACCACAGTCACCAAGGAGAGGAAAACAATTCCTGCAGAAACTGAAATATGACAAAACAGCATTTCAGCCTTTTTTATGTATGAATGGCAGGGAGGAAGAAGTATTTTGCAGCAGGAATCAGCAAGATTTAGACATTGGCCAAATAAAAGCATCCACATGAAAGTCTCGGTCAGGGACAAGGCTTCAACCCCACAGACTGCATTTTGTCCAGGCTGGTCTAATAAATCAGCAAGGTGGGAGTACAGATTAACCTGTCTGCAGCTCCAAGCTGGACCTGGCAGCTCCAGAGCTCCGAAAAGGTGTCAGAAAAACGGATGTGGGTCAGGTAGTGGGAAACACCAGCAGAGAGATGGAGCTGGATTTATGCTCGCAAATGGAGTTACAAGACACAAGGGGTGGGTCAGAGAGGGGAAGGGTCCTGCAGGAACCTCCTGACAGTGGGCACCCCAAACAGCCGGAGAGAGCTCTGTGCCCACCCCTGGCCTGGATGCATTCAATGCCAGGAGTGCAGCTTGGACAGAATCACCTTTGGGACCTGTTTCAGACACAGGTTTTACAGACACACAGATATCTTCTTTGTGGATATAGGTATTTCACTGCTTCCTGCAAGTGCAAACAGCTTTCCTGACAGCACTCCACACTGCTGTACTCCCTCAATGCAGCTTTTAATAACCAGGCAGAAACTGGAGTACAAAGTAGTCATAACCACTGTTTCTCTCTCCAAAATCCCCGTGTTGCAAAGAAAGAAATTTGTCAGAAGCTCAACTCATTCATTTCCATTTGTACCAATCCTTTCCTCTGCAGGTCAGGAATTGCTTCTTGTCCTGCAGAGCAATGAAAAGCAGGCCAATAATGCCACCCACAGGTGCCTGGGTTTATTGCTGCCATGGATTTCCAGATGGGTTCTGTTTTCCTGCAGTCACCTGGCATGCTGGCTCTAACTCCAGAGAGACACAGGTGCCCCTAAATTCACCTGCACTAAGATCTGCACTCCCTGTGCTTTTTCACTGGGTTAGAGAACTCACAGGTTACTGTGCAGATGGCTTGTTTCCATTACAAAGAATTTGTGCAGGGAGAAAAAAAACCTTACACAGGTTACAAAATAGAAATTAAAAATAAAAAAATATCTCCCATCTAAGTGCTCAGTGGTATAGAGATCTAGTGAAAACACTTCAAGCAATAAAATCTACTTTTTAAATTAAAAACATAGAAGTATGTTCTTACGATGTTCAGCTTATTTTATTTTGCCATTCCTATCTCAGAGATCCTTCAATTGTCATGACAAGGACTGTGATGATTTAAGAATTATTCTTGACAGAATTAGACAAAAGACAACTAAGAGCTCAGTCTTAGGTATGGCTGAAGCAGGGGGAGTTCTGCTCACAGGTACTGTACTCATTCTCCTATTTCTTGTGCCCATTTTGTTAAGAATGTTAACACTGGAAACAACATTTTCAGTAATTGTTACCTGAACATTAATTAATCTAGGAGTTTATGTTTAAGGTAAAAGGGATTAAAGGGTATTTATCAGTTTATTCTCCCTTTCTTCCAGAGCCAGAGCACAGTCCCATTAGGGGATTGGGATCAGGTCACTCTGCAGGGAGGAGGCAATGTTTTCTCACAGGTGGTCTCTCCCAAAGCAATGCAGGTGGCCACTAGGGGAGATAGAACCCTGGCACTCTGCACGTCTCATGGCTGGAATTCATTTCCATCCCCCAGGCAGATCCACAGCAGTGAACTCTGAATTCTGTGGGGTGTATGATGGCTCTGAGTGACACAAACCCTTCCCATGTTCTGTTGTGTCAGCCCCTGACAAAAAGACAATTCATCTGAATTCTCTAGGGTTTTCTCTCACTACTGACAGGCTGAAGACATTGGTGTACTTATAGAAAATCTTGGAGGAGTCAAAGAAACAAAGGTAATGAGCAAATACAGGACTTCATACTGCAAGTGGAAAAGGGACTAGTGCTAGCAGTGTATTCACTGCATGAAACATGATTTGGATGAGCTTATCTTGGGTGTCCACATCTACTGAATAATTTAAGAAAATCAGTAAGGGAAAATTTTCCCTATTGAAAAATAAATTTGAGAATGAAATTTGTTTGAAATATGTTTAATATGAGAACTTAGGGATAAGCTCCTGCCTTTGTGTTAGGTACCTCTACGTTTTTCTCAGATACAGTTGGAGATATGGCACCTACATTCCAAGTCTAAGCACAGTATTAATATCATCCTAATTTAAATATAGCCATAAGTCTGTGTATTCATTGCCTAATCTTTTAGTTTATTTGAACTGCTTTATTGCACAGAACATAATCAGCTGAGGCCAGATTCAAAGTAAATTAGAGACACATTGAAAAACATGAAACTGTTCTAGCCTAAGCTCTTACTAGACACACTCACACTTTATTGATGAAGTTCATCAATACTCTTATTTAAAGACCTGGAGCTCTGGAGGAGCCATGCTATCACTGCTGGCACCAGAGGTAAGAAATTATTTCTGAAACCTATGTGTTCTCTAAAGGCCCCTCAAGTTATCCAGTTTCAATATCAAAAGCATCATCTGCTGTCCTTAAATATTTGAAGAAAAAAAAAAAAAACACCTAAGTTATTTAAGTAATTGGGTTTTTTTCTCATTAAAACCAATATTTAAATCCTTACAGCCTAATTACACAAAAGATGGCACATCTACCTCTCAGCACCCCGTGGGACAAAGCCCATTTAATGTGGTGTGGGGAGGTGCAGCAGGTCCTGTCCCTGCAGTAGGGCTGGGCTCCCAGCAGCAGCTCCAGACACGTCCCCAGCCCACAGGGCACCCACAGGCAGGAGTTAAACAGAACAGGGAGCTGAATCCGACTTCCCCACTAAAGGAATTTATGGAAGAGCAATAAATGGTAATGATTTTGAGCAGCTACAAGACAGCAGAGCCCTAACTTTGCTCTGTGGCCATTGCAGAGGCTCTGCTGTAACAGCAGCTCCAGGTGTTTGGAGCAATTTAACACTGGGACACAGAGACACCCAGCTCAGCCCAACCGAGCTCCCCCCAAAACAAACATGTTTATCTACACTTCTTTTGATGCAGTCATTTTAAAAAAACCTTATTCAGTTTAAAGATTCAGTGACAACACAAGACCATTCAAATAGTTTTTCATCAGAAGCGCTGCATTTGTTGTCATGTTGGTGCCACAAAGGATTTCACCAAGCAGGCAATAACACATCTCATGATAAATAAAACCAAAACACCCTCCAGGCAAATTTATGGAAATCATCCCTCACAGGCAAGTGTGATAAAAAAGCATCAAGCTAACTTCAGGAGCAGTGAGAGATGTGATGCTCGGTAAAGTCACAGCCCAGGCAGTCTGGGTGATCTGGAGGATACCTGATCTGCCAGCAGGGCTGGACTGAGCTGGGAGCCCTGCACGTGTGCTGGCTTTGCCTGATTGCTCTGTCCCCGAGCAGGTGGCAGCTCCCACTGGCTGCTGCACCTTCACCTCCATCCATCATCACAGCAGCATTTGTGACTTCCACAGAAAATGCCTTTCCTGGGGAGAGCAGAGAGCAAATGGTGATCCACTGGGTGGGCTGGGTGGGGATAGAGCCTGTCAAAGTGAGTTTGTGACTGGGGAAACTGGAGAAGCTGCTGCATCTGCAAATACAGCCAGACCTGCTGAATCTGGACAGCAATTCTCAGGGAATGGTGTTTACCCCATGGCAGACAATAGCACAGGAACAAGAGCTCCCTCCACTGAAAGCCCTTCGGGATGTGGCCCCTGACAAAGGTGAGGGGCTGCTATGAAAGGCCCAGATACTCAATATCACTGAAAGCAGTGCTACACAGACTTCTCTCACCCACTCCCAGATTTCCTGTCCTCTGGACACAGTGTGCTCCCAAACACCAAGCCATCATGGCCTGGGCATTCATTACTCCTTCATGGGAGAAGGCAGCAGCAACACAGGACAGAAGTTAGAAAGGGTTAAATGGAGTGGTCATAGGTCAAGTCTACAAAGATTTTTCAGAAAATTAATTGCAACTGTGCCTGGAGCAGGGCGTTCTGTAATTATGTTTTCACAAATATATCCCATACCCATATTTACAGCTAAAATCCTCATAAATCTAAAAGAAACTCTACACTGCTAAGTGGGAACACCAGCCCCTCAGTGTGCCACACTTCACTGCAGGCTCTGAGATAAATCATGGCAAGCAGCAAGGGCTGTGCAGTGGGAGAAAGCTCTCAACACAGAACCAGAGCTTTCCAGCAATGCTGCCAAAAGAGAGATACTCAGAAAAGCAGTAATTGATTCCTTCTGGACATCTTCATGTTGATAGCTTTTCCTTTGGATTCAGCAGAAACAGCACAAGAACAATAAATACACATTAAAATACACCAAAGGTTTGCTCAGAAAGGTGGTGAGGCCAGTCCTGTGGTGCTGATGGCACTCACACGTGCCCATGCTCACATGCCTGTGCTCTGACTCTAAAAGGAGCAGAGCAGAGCTCCCTGGAGGATGAGCTGTGACCCTGAGCAGAGCAGAGCTC
>PYHW01010607.1:3928251-3994645 GCA_013186435.1 Turdus rufiventris | reverse complement strand
GACCCTGAGCAGAGCAGAGCTCACTGGAGGAAGGCCAGCCAGGCTGCACCAGCACAGGACACAGGACACAGGTGCCAGCCTTCCAGCCAGCCTCAGCTGCCACTTGCTCCCTCTCCATTTCAGAGGGCCAGCACTCTCCAAAGGTTGACAAGCAGAGTTAAAAAAAAAAAAAAAATCCTCCTTGGTCTTCATGAATTAGAGCTAAATCCACTTCAGTTAAACTCCAGTTTTCAGTGTTTTCTTCCCTGCAACCTGTCTTTGACACAGTTCCTCCTTCCACACACTCCCCACACTGTTTTTGGGCTGGTTCTTCTGATGGGAGCAAAGCTGAACCAGGCCACAGGTTCAAGACAAGTGACCATTTGTCCAAAGTGACCATTTCTTTTGGCCACTCACTGTCCAGCCAGATGAACTCAGCTCACACACCCAGGAACAGGGCTTGACCTGCCACAGCCTTCAAAGCAGAACCTTGCCAAAATCCCCTCCAGAGGGTCCCAGCAGAGCACCACAAACGTGTGATGCAAAGATTCACAGTGAGGAGTGTTAAAAGCACATCCCATCCCAGACCCACACTGGGATCAGGCACTTTGCACTGTCCAGGAAAACCTGCAGAACTACAGGGCTGATACACTTTGCAGCACCGAAAGAGAATTGCAAATGTTGTTTGGTCCACCAGAATATCAGAAAGGAAGCACAGCCAGGGCTCCAGTGAGAAGCAGATACGTACCTTGGCAGCTGTCCAGCAGGGCTGCAGCTTGCATTCATTCACAGGGAGGCAACCATAGAATAGTTCGAGCACAAATGCTTTTTCCAATTATTCATAAGCTATTAAAGTGATATTCAGGGGGAAAAAAAATAGATCACAAAGTTTTCATCTGCAAACACAGCTCCCCCTGGCACAGCTGGCACCACATAACACATAAAACAGGAATACTGAGTCTGCAGCTCCCAGAAGCACCAAGAGAGTAATTAGCAGCAAACGATGACAATACAAAGGCAACAGGTCAGAAACAAACACTCCAGAGCAGGTCTAGAGGCTGGTTTGCTTCTCCCAGCCCTCCCAGCCAGCCTGGGGGAATGCTCACACCTGAGCACAGGGTGACAAGCTAAACTTATATCCAGCACCCTGCCTGAAATACACTGCAAGACCTGAAACAATAACAGCCTTAAATGCATGCAGAACCCTAATCAATAACAGCTTTAAATGCATAGAGAACCCTAATCAATAACAGCCTTAAATGCATACAGAACCCTAATCAATAACAGTCTTAAATGCATACAGAACCCTAATCAATAACAGCCTTAAATGCATACAGAACCCTAATCAATAACGGCCTTAAATGCATACAGAACCCTAATCAATAACAGCCCTCAAATACACCACAGAACCCTAATCAATAATAGCCCTTCAATGCATACAGAACTCTAAACAATAACAGTCCTTAAATGTACCACAGAACCCTAATCAATAACAGCCCTTAAATACATGCAGAACACTAATCAATAACAGCCCTCAAATACACCACAGAACCCTAATCAATAACAGTCCTTAAATGCATACAGAACCCTAATCAATCACCTGTTGGGAAGAACTCTTTCTGAGCCCCCTACAAGAGCTGCCCACGTGTGTCTGGCCCACAGCTCACAGGACACACATCACCACAGCCAGGTGCTGCTTGATAAATTCATGGTTCTAGAGGGTGATTTTGACCCCCTTGATCATGAGGTGGTGCCGGCTGAGCTGATGACCAAACCTGAAGTGCTCTTAGTGAAGTGAAGGAAATATTTGTGTATTGCTGCTCTAGTTTAGGGGTTGGCAATAATGATACAAGGTAATAAGGAAAGAAAAAAAATCTACGTGCAGCTACAAATGGTGGTGGGCTCAATGAAAACCTAAAAATCTAGATAGATTTGTCCCTACTAGGGATAAGAAGGGAGTAAATCGCCAGTTGTAGCAGACATCCTTGATGTCTGTGTACTGATGCAAGGGTTAATAACCCCAATTATCACAGCAGGCAGATGGAGGTGGTGATTCGAATGGGAAAGGTGAAGTGCTCAGGTGTGTATTTGAGCCCTGTTCACAGAAAGGCTGAAGAAACATCAGGATCATTAGTGATTTCTTTGGAGCAGGAAGAGGAACCAGATCTCCCCTGCCCTGTCTGTCAGTGGGGTGGGTTTATGTGGGGCCTGGACTTGTGAGTGCTCAGCCATCTGAAATAAAACCAAAACACAGTACAAAAAGACCACAGCTTGGGGGTACTTTGAGTTTCTATGGCATTTGCACACGGAGAGGTTTGTTTCAGCATTTCTTTCTATTTGGGAATACCTGTGCTCCAGACTTGCAGATGTTCAGTGCCACCTTTGTCACTTGTCTTGCTAATCATAGAATAGTGTCAAATCTTATAAAAATTTGCTTTCCCTTCCATAAGCTTGAACTTGTCATTTCAATAACAAATATCTGTCCACCCTTGTATAAAACCACAATTAAAGATTTCTGAGATGCTTAAATAAAGCAGTCATCATTTTTATCATGACCCCTCCTTTCCCAAACAAGCATGGCTAATCTTTTCAAAGCAAGCATGCCTAATCTTTCCAGGCTCTCTTCAAGGCACTGCATTATCATGACCCAATTATTCCCAAAAAAGATAGCTGGGAAATTTCTATCAGGATGATTTGCTCACAGAAAATGTAGTTCCCACAAATACAGGGATGCCTTCATATCACTTGGAATGGTTTTCCATGGAGAAAATTCAGATCAAATATTTCCTGGCCTATCAGCTTGATGAGATCTTGTTCGTTGCCCCATTCTTTCCTAACTGGATAAGCACAGAGCTGCATTAACCCGAGGTGTGCTGGTGATGGCTGGGAATTGCAGGTCATAGATTTAATTTCAACAGGGCAGAAGACTCTTTTAGTTTTCATTTTCTGACTTTCACTTTGAATTCCCTGGATAAACAAAAGTAAATTTAATTTAATTTCTTGAAGTCGACTCAAGAGAAAAAGATTAAGTGGTCTGTGCCACTCATTTCTGCACTTCTGCACCCTCCTGAATGATCCCAGAGATGGGATCCCATCTCACTGGGCTGTCCCAGGAAAACAAGGTCTTTACCCACTGACAGGACAGGATTTACAAGATCTCAGCAGGGCTTTGACTAATTCCAGCTGCTTGGAGGTGTCAAAGATTTTCAGATTGCAGTGAGTATATTTGGGATTATTTCTGCTGCTCAGTGACTTTAAACTAGGCATGTTACAAAAGAATGAACAAAAGCCACCAATAAATAGACAATCTTCAGAAATCATGTCACCCTTATCAGATTGCTGGGACATTAATGAAACTGCCTTCTGGGGAGACTAGGAAGTTTGACATAAACCTGTCCAACCTCAAAACAACATCAGGGTATGTTAAAGGTAGTTTTTCCCATTTTCAAGGCAGCAGCACAGCCTTCTGCCAGAGAACCAGCTCCAGGACTGAGCCCTCTCTGTCCCTGAAAAAGGAATGTACATCTTATCCTGAGCACTGAATGACCATTCACTTTGCTGAAATGTTATTTCTTTTTATAACAGTTTAAAGGGAGCAAAAAAGGAGAAGGAACCCAATGCTGCCACTTTGGAAAGCTTTTATTGTAATCAACCTTGCAACGCTTTTTGTTGTACAATACAAAGAACTTTTAATCTCTCCTGGCTGGCACATTCCCTCCAGGGTTTTGCTGCTGACAATGGGAGCTTTCACTTTGACCGTGGCAAAAATAGTGTCAAACCCACTGCAAGGCACTGCTTTTACTGAGGATACATTTGGGAAATTCTAAAGAATTAATGACTTCATGAAATGAGGGGAAAAAATAGGGGTTACAGTTGGAGAGACTTCATATCTTTCCTATAAGTTTTGTTTCTCATGAATACCATCATCTCTAAAATGTGTTTCATTTTGGTGTTGCAAATACATGCATGGTTTGTTTTAACTGTTTGATTATTTTAAAGGAAAAAACCAAACCAGAATTACGAGATAAGATTTCCATAGCACTTGTTCATAAATTTCCCAAAAATCTCTGATTGTGTAGTCTCAAGGCACTCCAGGTAGAAAGGGAGAAGGAAACAGAGGTCTTGGAGTGGAGGCACCGAGCCAGTGCTGTACTGTTTGTAGAACTGAAATGTCAGCTTTTCCTTCTTTTTTTCATGTTGGTTTAAAGGAAAGCAAAACCATTTGCACATAACAAGCTTTTGCCTGGATATTTTCTAAAGCTCAGGCCAAATTCAACCTCTGAGTTTGGAAAAGGTTGTTAGAAAGCTGCAATTGAAGAAATTCCTCTGTACTTCCAAATTTGTGCCAAGGTTTTAGATTGTTGGATAGGAACTCCCCAGAAGGATTTGGTTTTGTTCACAGAGAGACAAACAAGTGATTTCCATCTGGATGCCTTCTTTGCAGCTGGGGAACGCTAACAACAAACAAGAAGCGTAGGTGTGGATTGGAGCCAGCTCAGAGTGAGCCACAGGTAGTGAGCAATGTGCATGTCCTGCCCCAGGAGCCACAAACACCCTTTCTGTCTGGAGGAGTCCCTTGAAACACCATAAACTCACTCAGCTGGTTGCATCATTTTCTCTGCTCACAGCAGCTATGTTTTCCACACTAAAGGACATTTCAGATCAGCATCCAGATTGAATCTGCAAAACCAGCCTAAGCCAAATAAAGCTAAGCTTGTGTTTTCACTCCTTTGCCAGAGTGGCATAAAAAAATGAGAGCTATTATTATATTGGTATTAGAGATAGAAGACTAAATCTGCTGAGATGTGTGTGAAGTTCCTGGTGAGGTTCATGGAGAGGATCCCAACAGGTCCTAAGATTGTCACCTTCTCAAGACTGTCCTGCAGGTCAGAGAGAGACTGTGCCACTTGTGTGGGACAGCCCTGCCCTGAGAACAGCAAATAATCAGAGTGAAAACAACATTAGACTCCCCAGGGACTAAAGGTGCTGGTCAGGAAACATTTCTGCATGTGTCACACACAGGGTGTCAAAACCAAGCATGCAACTTTCTAGCAGCATACAAATGAAAAACAGGACACAAAATAGGTCCAAAAATTTACATCCTTTATGCTGGCTAGTTTCTCATTCAGTGTTTCGGTGAAAACTGATTGGGACCCTTATGGAATAAAGAAGACAGAATAAGCAGACATAGGAGGAACTGTGCTGGATGAGCTCTCATTGCTCTGAGAGGTGTTAGATGGTAAATAATCCATCTTGGAGAGGCTCTGAGAGGCTGGAGAGTTTTCCCATCTGCTAGAGATGATTCTTAGTCTTGACTTGGATATAAATGCAGAAGGCTGGTCCCACTTAAGCTGCTGCTCTGTAACCTTCTAGATGATAGGTAATTACTCATAAATGTGTCCTACAGATGCTCCAGGGATCCATCTGCACATGCCTGCTGATGGTTCTGGCTGAGTTCAGAAGAAACCAGAGCTGTGGTAGATTTAGGGGATGCTCAGTAATTCAATTTTGCAGGCTCTGAATGGAAAGTAATAGAACAATGATAAGGCAGCTAGTAATAAAATTACATTTATTTTTGGAAATCAAAGAATTGTACAGCTATGGAAAAGCAGGTAGCTTGCCAAGTAGCCAGCCCACCCTCCAGCTCCAAGATTTATGGCCACCGTGGGGCTGAGACATGCTCAGCCATCCTATGAAAGGTTCCACCACCCCTTAAGGATGTACCCTTAGGCTCCAGAACATTGCTGAGTGGAAAGTGCATTTTTCTGGCCCTCAGTGTGCCTTGGTACAACAGCGCTGTTTGTCCATCCCCTGGCACTGGGGACCAGCCTGCCTGCTGCTAAAACTCTGCAGCCCCCTCAGCAGATGGGCTGGGCTGGCACAGCCCACAGGGACCTGGCTGGGGTGAGATGCAGGGGGTGTGTGGAGGTGGGAGCACAGAGCATACAATCATCTATTTCCACTGACTGGAGACAACCAGAGAAATAAATGAGCTCCCAAATCACCCAGGATAAGTGAGGACACTGTACTGCTTTTCCCTGAAATTAGTAGGGAGGCTGGCAATTAATTCAATACAAAGAGACTTCTGCACTGACCATCATTTCTCTTCTGCTGGAGAGAACTGCTTGGCAGCTTTCTGGAGAAGGAGAACTCAGTAGCTGAGACAAAGCACATAGGTGGGCAGGCAGTTGTGATAAAACCACAGGGAACAGAGAAAATGAGAACCATCTCATGTAGGACTTAGAAATGGAATAAACAGGTTATTTTTACAAGATGGAAAAGAATATATAACTCCAGGGACGAGGAAAAATGCAGCAAGTAGCAGCATTTGCAGTTTGGCATATTCCATTGCTATTAAAATAAAGAGAAAAAAAGGCAATGAAAGGAGCAGTATTTTGAGAAGCAGACAGGACTGTGGTATCTGTAGTTACATACTCTGCCTTCTGCATACCCCACAGTAATTAGAGATGTGACCCTGTAATGTGCTGCAGAATTGCTGGACATTTTCTACTGCCATTAAGATGCAGAATGGGAGCTGCTCTTGCTCTCACGTGGGCACTCGGACAATTTTTCTTTCTTTGCAGTTTCAGCCAATCCACACTAACAGTCTATTGGACTGGCATTTTCTTTGCCCTTCAGGATGGAAAAATGGAATTGATTCCTCTGAGAAGGAAGGGAGCAGGTATTCATTATCATAAGGGGAATTTGTAAAGTTCTGGTTGGTTCAGCTCTTCCCCTTCATTTTCCAGCTCTCTCCAAGTCGTTGACTCTCTCGCATCTTATCCCATTGGATGGAACAGCACATTATTCAACATTGTTAACCATGGTCAAGATGATCCTTAATATTGAAAATTAGCAGCAAAAAGTGAACGATCACCTGAGAAAGCATTTCTCCACTTGAGCTTTATGACCTGCACCAGAATGTTTTGCAATGAACAACAGCTCTTTATCACTTGGAATAGTTCTAATACTGTTGCTGTTGCACTTTTCCACCACAGTGAAATCAGTGGTATTAACCTTGAAGCACCTAAAGAGCTCAGGTCAGAGGACCAGACCATCTGCTCTAGTAAAGCACAGTAACTGCAGCCATTCTAACAGCCCCAGTGCATTGTTCTGCTCCCATAGCCAGGCTGCAGGAATGGCTGCACTGCAGTGTGCAAGCACTGCTGGGTACTGAGAGCTCAGACTGTGCACAGGGCACTTGGGGCTGGCATAGGGCTCCAAATCAGAAACTGAGAGAACCATCCAGCTTTTCTCATCCCCTTGTCAGGAACCATTTCCTTTGTTTTCCAGCACATGGAAGAAGTTCAGAGAGCACACACCACTGTTGAAGAGCCAAGGCTTTGCACAGAGCAGGTCCCTGAGGTCAGAAGCAGGGCAGCAAGCACTGGGTGAGCTGGGGCTGCTCTGAGCCCTCAGTGCTGAGCCTCTGCGAGCCTTCTCTCCTGGTAAGCAGAGGCTGCATGCTTGTACCCTAGCCCAGCTGTACTCAAGTGCTGGAAATTGAAAATGACTATCCCAAAAATAAGACAAGATGTCGTTAAGTCTCATATGCACTTTCTTTTCAGGTTCCTACCATCAATTATTCCATTGTCTGTAATGGCTTCAGACTCTTTCATCTTCCTCTCAGTGGACTGCTCTGCTGCTTTGCATTTAAATTCACCTTGTCTTCCTAAATGCACACAAACTGTAAGCAATAAATGAGCCAGGCAAAAACAAACATGCTGTTGTTTTCTTGAGCAAAGGGTGTTTCTATATCCCTTTGAGAAAGCCATCCAATGATGAATAACTATTTGAAAACAAATGGGTAGGATTGTACCAGCCACCTACTTGTCAGCCTTAGAAAGAGTAGGAAAATCCACTTGTCCATAAGTATTTTTTAGACTGATAGTTCTGAAAATAAAGTAGGATAGAATGTTCCCTATCAGGCCAGGCTGCAGCATTCAGCTTATATCAATTACTGTCTATTTGACATGCTTCATGCTCTCTTCATTAACAGGATGAAAGGTTTTATGGAATAATAACCCAGTTCCAGTGAGCAAATGGATTTGTGAGACCAAAGGCCGAGTCCTTTGTCCTTGCAGAAGGAGCCTCGAGACTGCAGCAATTGGCAATGGTCTGGGATGGATAAATCACAGAAGCAAAACTTCTGTCCCACAGAACACTGTCCCATCCATGAATCACTGAGGATAAAGGATCCTCACTGCAGGAGAGCTGAGAGAGCAGGGACCATCATGGAGGGGAATAGAACAGCCACTGGCTTCAGCTGGATATTGAAGATCCTGTAATTGGAGTTACTGCCATGTTAAATGGTCCCTCATGGTTTCCTCATCTCAATCAAGGTTTGATTGAAAGCCTGTGACCTGAAATTGTGGTCATTATCTTACCAGACCTTATTGGTTTTCTTGCTCTTCAGGCAGTAGGCAGATGGTAATTGCTTCCTAAAACATTTCTCAGCTGAACAGCAGTGACAAACACTCTTCTCACCTCAGAAAATCCCAAAGCACATTACAAACTGCCTGGACAAAGAGGACAGATGTGTTTTCCTTGGATCTGGCAGGAGCCATGCAATAGCCACTCTCATCAGGGAAGAGGTATGCTTGGCTAATGGAAAATAATCATACCTGCCTTTCCACCCCAGCAGTCCCACACTGTTAATCTTCCTGTACCTGCACTCAAATTATCAGCAGGGATCCTCTTCTCCTTCTGCATTACCTAATTATGTGGAAAATCTCCTGTCCCAACACAACCAGAGCAGGCTGTAAGGATGGAGGAGGGTGTGCAGTAAGGGATTGCTAACAAGAGGCAAACACTCTTCAATGTTCTCCAAGCTCCCCATTCCTCCACTGGGGCAGTGAGTCAGGACCCAGTGTGTGCTCCCTCTGGCAGCCTGACTTGGGTGCACAGAGCACCATTTTCCCCCTGGCTGTGGTTTCTGGCTGTGTGGGACAGGACTGCATGTCAGGTTCTTGCTGCTAGGCTCTATTCCAGTTCACACAACCCATGCACTGTAAAAAGAACAAAAATATCTGCACGGATCAAATATTATCACACAGTGGCATCAACATATCTCATTGTACAGTCCTAATCTATGTTCTATATTAAAAAGCCACCACAGTGGCTTTACTGGCAGGCATTGTGAGTTAGAACCTGAGAGCAATCACAGGAAGGACTTAAGAGGGGTCTGTACTCATGGCAGATGAAATCAAATTAGTAGTACAGAAATTATTTGTTTTAAGCTGAAACCATGGACTGAATTTACAGGTCTAAATCAGTGTTCACCTTGTTGAATGATGGGTTCTTACAGGAGAGCATTTACTACAAAAACAAAGCTTTTTATCCAAATCAGTGAGTGTCAGAGCTTGAATTATGGCTGTAAGAGAAAGTCTTTTGTTTCTGTCACCTCCTTAGTCAATGCTAATTTGACTAAGGTGTGAATGAGTTAGTGTTGCTCCCAAAAATTCTGTGACGTGCAAAGAGCCACCTTCTCCCCAGCACCTTTGGAACTCCTTTTAGACATCCTCAGAGAGTTTAGATGAAAAATCTGCCTTCAGATGATGGAAGACAGTTTAGTAACTTGCAGATTATTTATTTCAAGAAGCCAAGTCATGGCTACAACAAAACAGCTGAAGAAAGGAGAGGTGCACAGTGGAGTCACACTGAAAATTTCTACTAATCTGCTCCAAGGTGAGACTGAAGGGCAGCAGCCATGGCCAGCACAGAGAGGAACAGCACATCAGGAGGTAGGAACAGCACCTCAGGAGACGGGAACAACACCTCAGGAGGTAGGAACAGCCTGTGGAGCTCTCCAGCAGAAGATTTGGGAGCTCACCTGTCCAGGGGTGGTGTGAATTGCAGAGCCACCTCAGGTGGGGTGAATGTTAGCTCACTGCAGCACTTGCTCCAGAAAGCACTATTTACTAAAATACATATTTTTTTCAATTTTCTGGTCTGATGTTATTTTGTGCAGACCCCACAATCTCACTGGAAACTTCTACTTGAAAAGTCTCCTTGAGCAACTCTCAGAATTGGGATATGCTAAACTGGCATGACAAAAAAAATAACAATCATTTGGGAGCAATTTATATCCTGCTGTTATAGACTTGCAAACACTCATTTCCATACCACCTACAGATACGTGTGCATCTCTTTGTTCTGATATTGAGAAAAAACCCATTTGTATTTCAATACAAGCAATCCTTGGCTTGAATTTTTTAGTTGGTCAAATAATGCTAAAGAAGGAAATATTGGAATTTCTGCCAGTGCCATGGGACTAGTCTGGCAGGCAAACTCTATTACAGCCACGGTCTTACCAAAGGAAAGTTAAATCTCCTCATTAAATCTTGGTTGTTGTTGTTGTTTTCAAGAAGAGAGCCTCTCTACTGCAGGCAAAATGATGGAGCCACTTTTGTCTCCTGCCTCTGACTGACCACTGGACATCAGAAATCCAGTCAGGAAGGCTTCATTTGGCAAGGACACATGCCAAAGCTCACCTTTCCAGAAGGATGTCCAAAATCTGCGCCAATAACATAAAAGTAAAGCAATTAAGAACACACTCCAATGGAAGTGGCATTGAACCCGATTTTGTGTATTCATTTTTAATTATTCTTTGCATCCTTGGTGAAAATACTGTAGTCTGAATGCAGCAGAATATCCAGCTACCTAAGTCCTACAAGATTTGAGGTGCAATGCTAAAACAGAGCCCCCACAGCCCGCTCCACCAGATTTTTACTAGTCTGTCATTTGTTAAAATGGATATCAAATTAGCCCTGCATTCCTACTGTCTTACCTGTTTGGGGAGAAGGGGAAAAGCAGAAAATACAGAGAGAGGATTATGTGACATAAGGAAAATTCTGCTTATTTAAAAAGAAAAACATCTTAGAATGTTATTTTGTGAGAGATGCAGTTTGAAAGCAGCCTAAGAGGTTTTCAGCAATTATGGTTAATGTATGTAGAAATAATCTAAATGGTTAGTAAAATGTTGAATGTTGACTGGAAGATAAACATGTTTATATGAAACTAGATATTAAAATTGCTTTTTTGACACTTCAAATGAAGGGAGCTGTGTGGTCCTTCTACTGTCACTCTTAAGAAATGTTAATAAGACTTTTTCCTGCTATATTTTAAATGGAAGTGGTGTAAACAAAACTGAAGATGGATTTCTTTGCTCTGCTGGGGTATCCTTCAACCCACCAGACAGACTTTTATTTACATATTCTGTATAAAGTTGTCCAAGAACCTTTAACTCATGCCAGGATCCCAAACTCTGTGCATTCAGTGGGCAAAGAGCAAATTCCCTGGCACCTACTGCCCCTGCTCTCAGCCACCTGGGGGACATTAATCCAATTATCAGCAGCAGGTGAATGTCTGATTTAGGAGTCTAGGAAGTTATACTGAAAGATTTTAAAAATAGAATTGTTGGCAATACCAGAGGCTAGGTTTTTATATCAATGCAGCTTGAATTAACCTAACTTTAACTCCCTTTGTTGGAGGCACTAACCTGTGCCTTGGGACCTGTGATCACTGCTTGGCCACTCACCCTGGAGCAACAGGATGCCTTTGGCTTTTGACACTCTGCTAAGCAAGGGAAACCTGGAATCAGTCAGCCCCTACTGAAAGCTCACGTCAAAGTAAGCTTTTAATTTATTCTGAACCATTTTAAATACAGCTGAAGCGCCCATTGTACCCATTGTACCTAGACAGGCCAAATTGCCAGAATATTTATCTATGTGTATAGCAGAAGGCATAACTTTCACTATGCCTTTAATTCTGAAAATAAATTACTAAGAAAAATTCAAGTCTTTGCAAAGTAAAGTTTTTTTTTGCTGTTGTTTTGGTTGGTTTTTTTCTGAGAGCAGATTGGATTGACTACCAAAAAGGAAGATAAGTTAAAAGTACAAAATCTATAAAAAACTAGTGTTCCAAGGAGCAAGCACTTGCACCTAAGAAATCTTTGTTGATTGTTGCTAATATCTATGATAATCAAGCTAAAAATACCCACAAAGCAATAGAATTTGCAGAGATGAGTCTATTGTCTTAAGCAAATAATGGAGCCAGGAACAGTTAAATTGATCCCACGACTCTCATTTCAATAATAAAGCAGCAACAACTCTTAATCTATAGCACTCAGTTTAAATTACAAACCCAGCGCTGAATGGGCAATTTCATTAGAGAACACAGCTAAGAGAGAAACAGCTGGCAGGGAAAAGGAGTCACCCCCATCGAAATCCAACCTTCCTGAGAATTTCTTGCTGCTCTGTACCCAGACTCATCATCAGGGAGCAGTTCTCACAAATTCCAGGTGTGCAAGCAATTCCCTTTATCTCCCCCCAGGGCTGCCAGGATCCAAGGGGCTGATCCAGCTGCCCCAGGCTGATGGGAGGTGTGGGCACTGCTCCAGGATGGACACAGGGACCACAGGGAGAGGGAGGGGAGCAGTTCACCCCCACATCTGCCTGTCCATGGGAGGTGTGGGCACTGCTCCAGGATGGACACAGGGACCACAGGGAGGGCAGCAGTTCACCCCCACATCTGCCTGGAACCCCCAACAGTGCTGGCAGAGAGGCTCCAGGACACAACTCATGTGTGTCCCCAAGGACAGGAGCAGCTCAATGAGCAGATGGAAGCTGGCTTTTTCCTCTTTTTATTCCTGTCCCCAAAATCAACACATGGTCTGCGAGCCAATCAAACTCACCCACGGATACCAGCACTGCCTAGAGGAGACAGTTCTCTTTTTAAATTGGATCCTTTCAAACACTTCCACAGATCCTTGGATATTGCAGGGGCTGTGGAACTGAAAGCAATGAACATCCCCAGCACATAGGAGAGGAAAGGCTTCCACCATCTCTCCTGGCAGCTGTACAGAGCTTCTGGGAGGAAGAACGTCCTGTTCTCACTGAAGGGAGCAGGCAGGACTATAAATATCCACATGGAACATATTTACTGAAGGATGGAGTGCCATACTAACTACCATTTTTTCATGGTTTCATTTCTTTCACAGGTATTAGCAACTTCCTGCAATAAAGTCAGAGAATTAGGGGATAACTGAGGTGAGAAGGGACCTATGAAAGCTTCGGTTCAGCCTCATGTTTAAAACTGGGACAGCTTCTATGCTAAGGGAGGTTGTTGAGGGCCTTTCCAATTCTTTTCTGATAAATCTCAAGGATGGAGAGCCCACAGCCTCAACAAGAAATATGATTCCTGTGCTGCATAACCCTGTTCTGAGGATTTTTTTCCATATACAAACAGAAGGAATTTCTCTTTCTGCAATGACCACTGCCTTGTCATTTTCCAGCATGCTGTGGCAGAGTCTGAATCCATCATCTCTCCAGTCCCTTTCCATTAATGCTAGAGAGTGATTAGATGCCCCCTTATCTCATCTCCAGGATAATAACCCCAGCCCTCCCAGCTCTGCTGGCACACCATGTGCTGCACTCTCCTGAACACCCCATTGACTTTCTGCTGGACTTGCTGCAACCTCACAAGTGCTGAGTGAAGTGTCTGACCTGAACACACCTGAACAGCCCAAAACAGGCAGGGTCAGCACCTTAGATAGCCCTGCAGTGCCCCAGGTCCCTGTCCTTTCTGCAGAGCTCCCTGAGCTGTCAGTCCCAGCCCATGCTGTGTCCCCAGGGCAGCACTGGCTGTGTTTCACCTCACTGAATGTCAGGAGGTTCTCATTTCCCTGCTACTCAAGGTTTCCAAGGTTTTTGCCCAGCATTTACCATGGACCTAGAAGGTTTGGTTCATATTCTGTGTGCCTTCATGGAAAAGAGGAGTGACTCTTTTTCTCCTAAGGTTTCTGTGCATTTGGCCAGCCTCCCTCATGCCATGGTGGTTTACATTCCTAAACCCCAAATTCCAGCTGACATCAGTTTTTAGTGACTGCAATGGCCTTGGCAACACTCTGTGCAGCAGCAGATCAGGATGTCAGCACTGGTGGGGAATGGGGTTGTTTTAAGAGGACTTGGCTGAAAAGGAAGGAAGATTTAGCTGCTGCTCAAGCGGAGGTGGGGGAGTGGTGTTGAAATCTATAACCAGTATCCCTGTTTAAAATTCTGTTAGCAAAATTTATGACACACATTGGAGCCTCATTTTTCCCCTAGTAAGAATATTTCTTTCAGCTATTCATTTTGCATTTCATGAGACCTTCTGCAGATGCAGAGAGCTGTATCACTCTATTCTGCTCATCCACATCCTGAGCTCTAGATGCTTCAAAACCTGGGTGCATTGTAATGACTTCATAGAGTATCTCAATGAAATGCTACATCTGCATCCTTGATAACTCATTTCTATTCAAGTGGAAATATTCATTGCAGCTTTTGCAATTGCTGATATAAGCCATGGAGTGGATGTTCACAAAACTCAACCTCCTGTGCCCAGATTCTTCATAAGAGTTCATCCTATACACGGGACCTCCTTTATCACAGGAGTTGTGTAAATCATTGCCTCTCCCTAATGAAATTTCTACTTTTCCCCTCTCTTGCTGCAATTACAAATGCATTGTACAATTACACTATGGCTGTGCTGCTTTAATTTTGTTATAACACCCAGGGAATAATTAGTTCTGTATCTTCTAACAACAAACAAATATATTCATTCCAAAATTAAATATTTACTTGCCAAAGAGCCATCACAAGTTGTCATGAGTGCTTGTCTTCATTATGTGTGGGAAATTAAATGGACTTTGCACTATAATTCTGCTGGTATAATAAAGGATTATGCACAACAAGGGAAAAGTGACCCTATTAGGCTGGAAAGGAACAAAAGGCCTTCTCATGAAGTTTTACTTCATATTGCAACACTCAGGTCTTATCAAATGTTAGAAGTTTAGACTCCTTTTCTGTACTGAGACACCCTGTCTGCTCAGGAGATACAGGACTAACCTAGTTTAGATTTGAAGAAAACCTTGAGTGGTACCAAATTCCCATCTGCTGATACAGAATTAATGAATTGGGAATACTCTAAATAAAAAATAAGCCCAAAATTTTTAAAAAGCTCCAGAATCAACATATTGAAAGCTGAAGGTAAACAGGTTGCCCAAATGTCTGCACCCAACTGCAGCTGGTTTGTCCTTTGCAGCCTGGTGAGGATAGATCAGAAAGCATCAAATATCCTGCCTTGGATTGTTTTAACTGATCATAATTGTGCACATCCCATTGTCTACAGCTGAAAGCAGCACTGGGACTGTTTTTGTAACAGAGGTGCATTAGGTAAACACATTTCCTTAGCATTTACTGGACCCAAAACCTAGGAGTTTCCTAATTTCTCTTTCTTGGACACATCAGTAGTAAGTAAAACCCTCTGCCCTGTGGCTGAGGCACACAGTTTACACTCCTACACAGGATATTGTTATCCTCTATGTTTGTTTGCTGGCACTGGGGAATCTCATTTTTACCCCATCTTCTTTGGAAACATTATAATGCTGGAGGTTTTGAATTTTTACCCTTGCCTTCAGGCTACTTAACATTTGTTCCAGTCCTTTTAGATTAGCTATCCCACCTTCTAACTGGCTTTAGGAGGTTAAAACGCACAGAGAACCTTTAGCTTTTTACACCAACTAATCTATTGCTAAACCACCAGCAGTCTCCCTCTCTCTGCAGATATGCTAACCTCCTGTCACTACATGAAAGGGTTTAACAGTTTCTAGGACACAGAATACACTCAAGCACAGAATTCTGAACTGCTTTTCACCATGGATTTCATCTACAATTTGAGGCTTGCAAGGCATTACCTAAATGAGACACGACAGTTCTGCTTTTCCAACAAAAGTAGCAAAACCCACAAGCACATGAGCTGGTGAGCACACTCCAGTCCCAGCAAAGCCCTGCATGGCCAGATCAATCAGGGGCACACAGGTGCCACATGAGTGCCAGAGCTGCTTCCAGCCACACCTGGGGCTGTGCACACCTTGACCCCAAGGGACAGTCACAGCTCCCTGCAGGCACCAGCCACCCCCAAAGCTGGGTCCCTCCACTTCCCTGCACAGCTCTGCAGCCTCTCCCAGCCTCAGGAGATGTTCTGCCAAGCTGGAGAGCAGAGCTGGGCTCAGCAGTACCCCATGCTGCCTGCAGCCCCCCAGCCCTGACTGCTGGGCAGGGGCAGCAGCACAGCCTGGGCCAGGTCACTGCCCAGGGCATCTTGCCAGCCTGTGGAAAAACTTCCCAAGCCACTTCTAACCATGTCTAGGATAGAGGCTCATGCCCAACTTTTAGACAAAATATGTTGTTGTGTGTTTCTAGGCATGTTCACAATCCTGAAACACAGGGAATCATCTCACCTTGATCATCCATGGCCGGTTACTGAGTTCAGGACTGCACAGGGGCTCTGTGCTGGGCACACAGGGAGCAGGAAACAGCCACACTGACAGGTTGTGCTCCTTGGGAAGACACCTGGAACACTTTTCCAGCACTGGATCAGCTGCCTCAGTCTTCCAAAGCTGTCTCCTGTTTTCCTAACCTCTCCCTGCCCAGCTCTGGATTCAGTAATGCTTGAAGAGAGCACATGTAAAGGTTCTGTGATCTCAGCTCTTACACAGATAACGAGAAGCTAGACCCTCCTCAAATGCACTCCAGCAGTGATTTTCTGGAAAAACAGGTACATTTTGAAAGTGAGACTTGAGATAAATAGCTGAAAAGCAGTTGTTTCACCAAAGAACTGCCTGTGCTCAGATAACTCATAAACCTGACAGAGTTTGTGCTCATGTCACTCTGGCCCTGAACAGATACAAACCTGCAGGCAGGGCAGTGTGGAGCAGTCATTCTCCCTCTTCCAGAATGAACAGAAAAATCTGGGTTTTGCTGATGTGCTGAATACTGAGCAGTAGCTAATCTCAAATAGCTTTCCTGGCCAGGACCCTTCAGCAGGGAATTTAAATCTGCCTCTTGGTCCTGCAGAGGAGATCTGTCACGAAGGAGCAGAGCTGCTCACTCACCTTCTCATAAGTCATCTCCAGCAGCACTCTGACTGTCTAGAACATTTCCATTATCCACCTGTCAGTGCTGAAATGGAGAAAAGGAAAAATATGGAGCGTTCTGTAGACTACATTTTACTGAAAGGTGAGGAAAGGTTTCAATAGTGTGCTGAAAAGCATGGTACATTTTCTATATCAGGATTATTTTTTTTTTTACATCTCAGGGCTTTAATTTGGAGGAGAAAAGCTATCACTGGAACTGAAAGTCTTAATTAATTTAATATTTGTGATTAGATATTAGTACATTATATACAGTATTTTTGATCTGCTAGTAACCAAATGCTGCACAACCAACACACTGATGATGACTAGTCTATCTTTCCTAGCAGTGTCACCCTCATCTTAGAGGCACTACAGCCACACAAATTCCTTCTCAGTAGATGGACACACGTTTGCACATCCTCATCACCTCCATGTGCTGTCTCAAGACTGCAGGGTGGGCTGTGCTCCAGAGGGATGTATCAACCTCCCCTTGGACAGCAGCACCCTCTGGGCTGGTCCATGCAGCCCTACACATGCACATGAGAACTATCTGAGGTTTGTACAGTTCCTGTACTGCTCTGGAAACATGTTCAAATTAGTCAGAATTATCATTAGCAGGCAGCTTCTTGCAATGCATTGTAGTTGGAGCCTGGGCTGTGACCCAGCAAGGGTGACAGGCTCCCCTCAGACAGCCCGACCCCAAATCCACCTGCACACCTCAGGATCTGGCCCTTGGGAACCCCTAATAACTGTGGGTGTTCCAGATCTGCAGAGGGATTGAAGCAGCTTGCTCAGGAGCAGACTCTCCTGAACCATTCCATCTCAATGCTGACATCCCCTGGGGGAAGAATCAGTAGGAGCCAGGATTTAACCTTTTGGGATGACAGTGTGTGACATATGCTTGAGATAATCAGTGGAATTGCTGAGTGAAAAGCTGTATTATCTTAAAATAAATATGGTTCACCCAGAAAGGTATCCAAGCTCAGCTTCATGCAGAATGAACAATTGTTCACATCCTGTAGCATGCAGCCCTGAGCAGTTACTACAACAAAAAGGGATTAAGTGCCTCTAATTACTGTTATAGTTATCCAAACATTTTGTCATCAGTGAGCTTGTAATAAATAACCATGACATCTCATGGGTACAGCTATCAAATTGACTGTCACTAGCTGAGCTGCTCTGATTAAGGACCAGAGTTTCTCCAGTAAATACACAGATCCCTCTCTAAGGACTGAAGAACAAATGAGAACTGAAAATCTAAGGGAGGGAAAGAAAGAGCTATCATGTGAGCCTCATTCTTTGCTCAGAATGTCATGTGTCTGTAAATATAAAAGACAGAGGTAACAGAGTCCTTACCCCACTCACAGGGACTCCTCTCTTGTGTTATCCATCAGTTATCCACAGGCTGGAAGCAGCTGAGTGCTGTCACATTCATGGCACATCCCTACACTAGAACAGGAGAGAGACAGTGTGTCCTGTCCTGGAGACCTTCAGCAACATGAGCAAACCTCCTGTTCCTTTCCAGGCTGCTTTCAAACACCTGTAAAATAAGCTGAGTTACTTAAAGCTACCCTGATGCTTAAACTTAGAGCTGAGATCTCCAAAACAGATTTTATCACACCCTTCAGAGACAGACACTTAACACAGTTAGTTTGTGTTTACTCAGCTTCCCACATTTTAATTTTGGTTCACCAGCAATTTCTCGTCAAGTTTCCAGCCCAAGTCTGTAAACATTTAATCTTTGGTAGTGAACAGGACTAGAAGCAATCGAGGAAAACCACTCTCTTAGATAAGGTTTGGTAAATTCTAGACATTCAAGATGCAACTAGGAGAAACATCTGTTTTCATCTGATAGTTTTTGTTTTCATGATTTAGAGAAAATAAATGTTTTTCCAACTTCCTCTGAGGATTTCATTGCCTTACCCTCTGTTTCTTCCTGGGAAGTGTGATGAAACAGAAAGAGAAAAGGTATCCTGTTCTCTTCTGACATCTCCTACTGGGACATGAACACCCTGCTCCACCTCAGAGCCTTGAGCCACCTTCACTTGGACCCCAGTCACAAGAGCTCTCCTCTATGAATTCTAGATATTCCACTGCCATATTCCAGTGCTTCTCCCTCTGCTGCCCTCACTCCTGCTCAAAGTCTCCCTTTGTGCTGTTGAGCTGGCATTTCTTTCCCATCCATTACCTCCATGGATTTGCAGTGGCAGGGAAGCCTCATGGCAAGTTGTACTGATTTTGTCGTTCAGGCTTTGGGAACTTACAGAACTAGAACAGGAGGCAGCTCTGTCATCCACCTCTGGGGCTCTACAGAATTCCCTCAGGTCTGGGAAGGTTCTCTGTGCCTGGGGCACTCACAAAATCCACCTGGACCCTCCAGCATCAAGTGACACCTGCCTCTGTGGCATCTTCTCCTCACTGAGGCAGCAGGGACTTCACTGCCCATCTACCACTGTGAATCTTGTAGGAACCACCTCATTAAGCCACTATCCCTCTGTCAAACTGGTGACATTGTCTGAGAGTGCCAGAAGCCTTTAGCAGGGATGGACAGACACACAGAGCCTGGGCAAGCAAAGTCCAGGTCTGTACTTGGAACCTGAACTCATGGTAGTCCACTCTGCCTGGGGCATGGAGAGAGGTCTCAGGGGTTTCACCTCTTCCCTGGGACTCAGCAGTCCTGAGATGGTTTGCAAAGGTGGTTGTTTGCTGTTTGCTCCTCCAATAAACTTTTGCTGCCTTGCTATGCTGTGGTAATCTACCCTCAGCAGATAGAGTGGCTCCTGATGATCTCTCCACAGGACCATTGTTTATGCTGTAACAATCAGAGGAGCAGCAGGAGGGGTTTGAACAGCCTGAACACCCTGCTCCCAGCTCAGAGAAGATGGGAAGAGAGAAGGAGATGGTGGAGGGAGAGGTAATGGAGACCATAGAGAAAAAAAAAAAAAAAAAAAGGGGAAAAAGAAGATGAACAAGCTTGTTTCTCCTCAAGGTCCACAGTTTCCCAGGAAGGACAGAAATGTTATCCCAGCTACCCCTGATAAACACAGCAAGGACAGACACAGGGACACCAGGCTTCTTTCCTGCTCCAGGCAGCTGAATAAAAGTAGCTGCTTCCTGAAGAGCCACAGGAACCTGTGGGCTCATTCCTCCTAAAGCTGAAAAGGACTCTCAGAGATCAGAAAGGAAGTGTTTCAGATCCCATCCCACTGATTTTCCAGGAAGCTCTCTGGAGCATCCACCAGCAGCACCCAGAAACTCATTCCTTGGAACCAGTGCAGAAAAAGAGAACACAGAGAGGCAGGAGAAAGTCAAGGGGAAGGAAGGCTTGGCAGAAAGTAAAGCAGCTTCTTTTCTTGCTGGAGTTCTCTATCCTGTAATTTACCCACCGCAGAACTGTGCAAATTTGCAATAATGGCTGGGAGACCCATTGTGAGCTACTGAACCTTATGAATTACAAAGTAATTGGGAAAACACAATGAAAACAATGTTTTGCTCCATAAAGCGTTCCTAGTTCCTTTGCTGGGATGGCTACAGGTCTGCTTATTTAAAAGAACACTTTACTGCCATACCTAGGAGGGGATGCTTAGCAGAGAAACAAAGTCCTGAAGTCCTAACAAAGAGAGATTTCACTGTGAGCAAGCAGATCAAAGCTATTACAGCAGTAAAAATTAGGTCTGGGAAGAAATATCCAGAACCAAATGAGCTGTACAGGATTTTACAAGAGTGCAGGTTAATGAAATGACATTTGGGGCTGTTGTGCAAACCCTCACCAGTGCTCTCTGTTTTAGGGAAGCCCCTTGTCCACGTGCAGGTGGCTCAAGGCAGAGCTCAGACCCCAGGGTGTGAGCAAGGAGCCTCCTCTGCAGCCTCTCCTCTCCTGCTGCACTCCTTGGAGCCCTCTGGGACAGACTGTGCTTATTGGAGCTGGCTGCTGCTGGGGATGCATCCCACTAAATCATGCAAAGACAAAATCCTCTGCCATAACACTGGCAGACCTCAGAATGAGATCTGGGAATGGACAGCAACAGGTGGAGTTCACCCCATGAGCTCTGGCTGGAGCACTGAGGAGCTGCAGGGGCCAGGTTGCACCTTCAGACACATCCTGAGCCCCTGCAAGCCTCAGAACCACTGCAAAATGAGGAAAATGTTGCCCTGCTTTGTCATTTCTCTCTGCTTCCAGCTATAATACTGATACTCACCCCTCATGTGCACAGTAAAAAATTAGGAACACATACAAGATGATAAAATGGTTGTTTCCCCTCCCTTTTCTTTTTCGCTTTCTCTGGATTTGCTACAGATGTGCTAGTTATTGATGAATGAGTTTAATTCTTCCTCTTTTTCTTTGTTGATTATTTGCTGTTATTTGATTATATCTACAAAAGGGAATTTTCTAATATGTAATGTCTGTGTTAATGGGATTTGACGCATGCAGAAATTATCTGACCCTGATACCCATAGTTGAATAAGCATTTCTGGGATGGATAACTGCCCACAGCCCCTTTCAAAATCCACCATGGTGCTTTTTAACCCTTTTATTTGTTTGAACCCTCTATGAGGAACCTTCCTTCTCCCATTAAAAACCCTGTGAATGCTTTCAGCATTGAAGAAAACAAATCCTTCTAATGGTTTTGCTGATGATTTGCTTAGGGTTGTAGTTCAGCTGCCTGAGTTTTAAATCTTGATGTTATTTGCATTTATATTACATTAATCAGAACAGCAGGCTGGCCTTAGCCCCACAGATGTCTGATTCCAACAAGGGTGCAAGGGGGGCTGCTTTGAAATTGTTAAAAATTCCCACAAGTCTCTATCATTGAGTATGTGCCTATTTTTTCAACTAAATTTCCCTTTTTAAATGAGATTATAAACATAAGAGGTTCAATATTTGCAGTTTTAGGATACACCTTCCCCAACCTTTTTCAATCAGCATTATCAGTATTTGGCACAATGGTGCACAGGCAGACAGTCACCCTCAGTGCTGTCACACAAATGTGCCAGGCTGGCCTCTCAAACAACACTGCAGTGATCACATTTCACATTCACAGAGATGCAGTCATGCTAAAGGGATCCCACTCCAGCACAAGATACGTGAGAGCCCCTGGGAATGCAGGATCTCCTGTGCCCAGCCTGCACAGCTCAGAGAGGAGCAAGATTTTGGGCATGGAAAGCAGCACAACTCAAAGATGCCTGGGAACCTCTGATTCAGTCTGAGCAAAATCAAATCCTCAAAGCTTCCCTGGGTAGCTCCCAGTAAACACTCTGGGAAGCACAGAGGGGATGAAGACAGAGAGGCACAAGAGGAAAACAGTGGCAGTTCCTTAAGGTGAGGTAGGAAAGGAAGAGGGAATGTCGAAGAGAAGAGAAGAGAAGAGAAGAGAAGAGAAGAGAAGAGAAGAGAAGAGAAGAGAAGAGAAGAGAAGAGAAGAGAAGAGAAGAGAAGAGAAGAGAAGAGAAGAGAAGAGAAGAGGAAGAGAAGAGGAAGAGAAGAGGAAGAGAAGAGGAAGAGAAGAGGAAGAGAAGAGGAAGAGAAGAGAAGCTTGGCAGGCAGACACAGCTTTCCTACAAGTTGCATTGTCCCCTGGGAAACACTTGTGCACCCAGAAGTTTGCCTATTCTTTCTAAATGTGACAATTAGAGATATTCCCTCTTCCCACATATCTTACTCCAAATAGAAATTAACTGAAATTGAGTGACAGGGGATTTAGTTCTCTTACAACATCAGGTTTTCTATGTGACTCATGAAATGGCAATACATCTTGGATAAAAGTTTGGGAAGGACCAGTTTCTGCCAGATGGAGAAAATTCTGGCTCAGGAGTCCATGATGCTTCTGTAAAAGCCCTTTAAACATTTAGCAAATAATTAATGTTTAAGTAAATTTTCAGTGAGGACGACCCTGGAAAAAACAAGGGAGCTCTTGTCAGATTGAGCTGTTTTGCTGCCTTCCCAGTGGTTTTGCCCTGAGCAGACACACTCCTCATTTACACAGAGACATTGCCCGTCATGCAGAGGCACAAGGAATGCTGTGAGGGTGAGAAAACATCATTGCCAGCACCCACAGGGAGAGCTGACTCAAGACGCCCACACAGCAGAAAGCAAATGAAGGGTTCCCGTGTTTTTATTGCCGGTGCATCCGAGGGAAGCGCAGGGAAAGCTGTGAGAGGACAGGCTGGGCTGGCTCACCGCCATGGGGCAGCCTGCTGCAATAAACACATCCTCAGGGGGCTTGTACAGAGCTCACACAGTGTTTGCCTTCCTCAAAACACAGACAGCAAGCCATACCAACCACAGGGCACTTTCTCCTTCACCACTGACATTTCAATCCATGAGACTGTGAGCACCATCCCATCAAACTCAATGTGTGTCTGTGTTTTGGATGCTCCAGATGTTCCCAAAGTTCCTTCCAAACCTCTTTATGTCTCCTGGTGAACCAGGTTTGGTTCTGCCACAGCAGTGCAAAATGCAGCTGACAGCACCATCACACACATCAGGTTCTTAGAATTTATCCAAATTTATCCAAAGAAATAGTAGAAGTCGATCTGCCTGCTGTGTGCCATTTGGGTGGAACACATATCAGCATCAAGCACAGAAAAATTTGATTTTGTCTGACTGCAAAACATAGCATTCAGAATGGAAGATTAGAAGAAAAATCCATGGCAAAGCAAGGTATATTTTGAAATGCCTCCCAAGGGTTAAAAACTGTTTGAGGCTTGTTCTCTCTATAGATCTAGATTCTAACATAAACCACAAAGTTTTTGTGCCCTGAGAGAGCAGGATGGCTGGATGGGACAGCCACACCCTTTTCAGTAGAATATCACAGGTGGGAATGCACTGGTTTTTCACCAAAATAACACTGGTATCTTCATTACCCAATGAATATAAGGAGAAAATAAACATTATCAAAGGGTTTCAGTCTACCTGCAAACATTACCAGTCTTGAAAGTGCTTTGAATGTTTGTTCATGGAGCTTTGTTCATACAAATAGGCAGCAGAACTGTGGTAGTCAACACCTGTATAAAAACACACATATAGACAGCATTGCAAGGTCTGGGTCTGTTCTTCCCAGCTCTTATCAATTCTCGTTATTAGAAGGCAAAGGGTATTTCTGACCCACTCTGGAGCTTGCTTCTTAATTTTGACTGAACCAAGCACACAAACTTTAGGTGAGAAACAAGTTTCACTGGTAACAGAACCACTCATAACTTTTTCAGCTCTGGTGTTCTTTCATGAAACTTCAGCTAAAACTTCATCTTTTATGCTGAACTACCACAGAAGACACTGAAATTACAATAACTCCTGTTTGTTAAGATCACATCTGCTTTCAAGATGCACAACTGAACAAAATGAAAGCTGCCTTCCTTTACCACCCAAGATGCTGCTGCATTTCAAAGGGGTGATAGCCAAATGCATTCAGATGATAAGAACAAACTGTTCAAGGAATGATTCTCAGCAATGACTAATATTCAATAATAACAGCCATGAAATGAAAGCAGCGTTAAGTTTTATTAAATGATTTTCCACTGCCTCCACACTGAAGCATTAGCCTGTGCAGCAGAGAGCTCAACTAAATTAACAGCTGAGAAAGAAGTGTCGGGAGCTATTACAAAATGTATTCCCAGTAATGAAATTCAAAGTCCATGGGAGCAGTTGTTTTATAGATGTGGAAGGGGGGAAGGAAAGGCAATCCTTATCAGTAGCCCATGAGAAGTGCAAGTCTCAAACTCCCCCACTTCACCTTTCTCTGCAGAGTCCCTGAGCACATATGTACTTACTGTGCTGGGAACGAGCACAGGGCAAGCTGGGGGCTGAAAGGGCAAGAGGACCCAGGCTATGTCCCACTGCCAGCAAACCAGAATCCTCCCAGTCCTCATTCCCACTGAGGGCTAAGCACTTACTGCTCATTCTGCAGGTGTTGCCTCAGCAGGGGCAGACCTTGCAGTGGAAAAGTGCTTCCCCAGCACACTGAACAGAAGTAAAAATTGTAGCCAAAGTGCATGTATTTCACAGCCAAATGGACTTGTTGCAGATGTGAAGGGACCCCTGGTGTCCCTGTGGAACAGGGAGGTTGCCAGTCAGCTCCAACAAGAGTGCCACCAGCATGTGTTGTGGCCCTTGGTTCTCAGACCCCAGAGACTCCAGCTCCCCTTTCCAAACAAGTGGGAAGTGTTCCCAAAGCACTTGCTCTAAGTAAAACACCTTAGGTTTGGTCTGCCTCAATGACATCACCCATAGACAAATGTTTGGCCATCCTGCCACAATCCCTGGAAGTGTCCAAGGCCAGGCTGGAAGAGGCTCAGAGCACTCTTGGAGAAGGTGTCCCATGGCAGGGGCTGCAATGAGATGAGCTTTAAGGTCCCTTCCAACCCAAACCATCCTGGGATCCTCTGTCCCCATGGATATGACTCTGCAGTGGGGTGAGTGCATCACCCCTGAGGACCCCAGCAGAGTTACAAGGATTGAAGTACTGCAAACAACTGAGAGTTCCCCCAGTTCAGACAAGTAAATAAAAGAAGTTAACATGGTGCACACAGCGTGACCCAGCTCCTTTTGTTCCTCCTCGTTGGGGCAGTGCTGGTACGACCCTGTGCTGTAACTCCCACTGTTTAGTCACCTCAGAGCTAATTATACATCTGCTCCTAAGTTTCTTTGATCCATTATTTTTACAAGTAACTGAAAGAGTTCAGTCTAGAAAGATATTCAAAGGAAGACACCTTGTTCATGAGCTATAATTATCAGCCTAGAAAAGAGGCACCTGAGACTAGAAAATTTCAGGGGGGAAAAAAAAGAACATTGAAACCAAGATGCCATGTCTGAAAAATGGTCAGCCACATTCACACTGAAAATCAAATCTGATCTTCATGCAACTAAACATTGGGTGGACCTCTCATGGGTATTGTGGATTTATCAGCAATTGAGCATCTAAATCAGAAAGTACAATGTTCAACCACAGCTGCTCAGATTCCATGTAGGAAATCCTGATGGAACTTGTGGTCTATTAATGAGAAGGTCACACAAACTCCTTAGTATCTTTAAATTGTTAACAGCATTCCCCATCCAATGCTGCCATCCTTACTGAAACCTCAGCAACTGGCCAGATAAAAAAAAATCCTTGCATGATAAAAAGTGAATTTACTACCCAAAAAGATCAATTACAAAGGCTGGGAGATCAGAGATACTATGAAAGACACACAATTAGAAATACAGGCACACTTTAGTAAAATATGAAATACCAATTACTGTTTTTAGCTGTTCAGCTTAGTCATTAATACCTGCTCTGGGATCACTTTATGCCACAGCAAGTAAAGGAAAGATGACAAGGGAGCTCCAGTCACTGTGGCTGTAGGAAATGACAGGTTTTGCATCACCAGCTTTCTTGCCCTTCCTACTCTCTGCCTCCAGGGATTTGCACTCTCAAGTCTCACTCTGATTAAACTCCCTGTGTAAACTCTATCAGAAGTCTCAGTTTACTTATAGAAGGGGGAAACAAGCCAAGATGTGTGTATACATAACACCAAAAGCCTAATTCATGTGAGGCTCCTGCTGGGGCAGATCTGATGAGACAGAGAACTCCCAGCTCTGAACATATCTGCCCAGCTCCATGGCTGGCCACAGCCCCAGGTGGCTCCCTGAGCTCCCCACAGAAAGGATGGATCATTCTGCAGCCTCACCTCTCTCTCCTGCATGCTGGCCTTGTCTGAGCTTTCATCTGAGCTGTGACTCTGCTTCATAGAGTAATGGGGCAAATTGTCTCTGCAGTGCTGCCACAGAGCCTGCACAGCCACTGGTGACAGGGAAAGCATTCAGTAGGTCCCGAGTGTGTTTCTGTAACAGGCCTAGGGATGCCTCCATGGTGTTAAGAACGTTTGTAAACCTTCTTCATAACTATTAATTACTTGGAAATACAAAACCCCAATCAGCTCCCAGAGCTGATCTGCCTTGGCCTATTTACACAACACATTGTTTTGCTGCCAGTTACTGTGCCTGAGCTGTCAGAGCAGATTTCCTTCCCCATCCAAGCCTGGATGTGCAGTGACGGGCGTGTTTGTGCTGGGGCATTACTTATGCAGGCCAGAAGGTCTCCACGTCCCCTCCACTTCTTCAAGGGCATCTTCCAGCTATAACTGTCTGTGCTATAAATACTCCAACCTGGGCTCTCTTTCCAGGCCAGGCTCACAGGCTGGCAGGGTGAAATAAGAACACACAAAGGTACGGAATGCACTCGGACTAAAACAGACCCACCAGCTGCCAGAACGGCCACAGACCACCTGAAAAATTGTTTCATGGTATTAAAACTTTGCATCTCATTCCCTTCAACTCCAAAGCATCACAGCTTTTTTTTCCCAACATTGTATAGCTGGTACCACCATGTTCCAAACACCATCACCACCTGAAATGATCACAGATAAGTGTGCAGTCCTGCTGGGTGATAACTCAGGACTAGACCCCTCCTAATACTCACTACCTTCTTTGAGCTCCAAATACAAAATACAAACAAGAAATCCAAGCTAAGAAAATATTCGAGATCAAAGTCTATTAGTGAGGATCTGCAATGTCAGTTGTGCTCAGCAGTAAGAAATCTACAGCTTGGAGACTGAAATGTGGTCTTGGATTAAACCTGGTCCTGGTTTGATTCTTGAGACATGAGAGAGCTGTGAAAGAAGTGACATAAACAAAATGGCTTGGCTTTAGGTGGAGGACAACTCCAAGATTTAGATTAACTCTACAAAAATAATGGGACTCTGGCTTTTTCTTTTCTCTGGCAGCTCTTCAGTCTATTTTTCTCACCCTCTGATTGTATTGCTATTTTCAGTAGGTCCTTGGAGGGGTACAGAGGTCTCTAACTAAGGTACATTAGGCTTTTTCAAGCACCTAAGTGAGCCAAAACATTGCCAAAATTACGTACTCTGATTTGCTTTTCCTGTCATTTCCCAAGTAGCCACTTTCCTTCTTTGAGCACACAAGGATTGCAGTGCCTAAATTTAATGTTTAAGGTGGAGGCACAAAATTCTTCCTATCCCCCTCCATGCCTGCAGAGAGTGAAGGTTAAGCATGGATCAGGATCTCTCAGCACAACTGCATTCTTGTTCCACCAAGGCCGTTCTTCCTTTTGCAGGAAAGATGCATTGACAAAATTATAACCACACAGACACATTTGTGTGAGAATCAACAAGAAAACACCTCCTCCTTTGCCTTGGTGTCCTTACTCTTTCCAGGGGATTAACACACATGCCCAGACAGACTGCATGGTCATTTCAGTCACACACCCAGTTCAGCAGACTGCCCCCAGCACTGGCTTCAGCTTTGCTGTCTCTTCATTTTATCACTGTCCCTCTTTTCTTGGCTTCTTTGTGCCTTACGAAAACAATATGCAAATTTCTTCAAATCTATGTCCCAATTCTATCTACATTCATCAGCAGGCTTTACTCTGTTAGTTTKTTTTTCCCTCTTGGAGAATGGCCTCATCATACCCCTCATTCATGAAACAGATCTCATCTCCAGTCCCAGAATGTCTTTACAARCAGCAACAGGTCCTGTCTTCCTGCAGAGATCAAACATCAGGAGCTTTCTCAGGGAGGCTGTGGAGTGGAGCTGCCCAACTCACCCCAGTCCTGCTGTGTTCTTGAGCCCTCACTCTGTTCTGAACTGTGGCTGTGCCTGTGCTGAGCCACTCATGTGTGAGGGAGGTGTTTGGTGGCACGTGTGTAAACTGATTTCCAGGTAGCTTTTACAGCAGAAAACACCACTGAGAAAGGGGGAAATGAAAGACTGTCAGAGTTAAAGCAGTTCCCAAAGTGGTCTGGAGAATCTGTGAGTTACATAAATGTACTGACCTGATCATTTGGCACCTAGACAGCTGTGGGCTCCAACTTCTCTGAAAACCAGTAATAGCAGCTGTTCATTTTTATAAGAACCTTGAAATCACTGCCTAAAACCAATGTAAATCTTGTGAGCTGAAGAAATGATGGAATATTTTGAAATATTTAAGTGTCTTGTGCATATTCTAACTCTTCTATCCTGTATCTAACAGAGTGCATCAGTATCAGTAGCTGATACCTCATCTACTCTCTACAGGCAAATGTTTGCAGCAACTTTTTGTTGACTTTTGCAAGAAGAGATGGCAATCTGAGCCTGTCTGCATCCTTCAGCTGCTCTGACCAACTACATCTTCCCACACTGCACCTACAAGAAGACTTCCCCAAAAAGTAAATTCAGCACATCTGGCAGATTAAAAGACCCTCACATCTAAATGCTACTGGAGGTTGGTACAACCTGTGGCTGGGAGATGTTCCATGAATTCAAATATCTGAACTCCACTCCTGGCATTGCTGCAGATCCTCATAACCTTGAGTAAGTCGTTTTGCTTTTCTTTTCCTGCTCTCCTGGTTTGTTTTTCAGGTGAGAGATCCCTTGAGAATGGCAGTGTCTCTCACAGTGTGCTGAGACAGCAGAGCCCTAAGATGTGGGATTGCAGACTTGACTGGGCAGTACAGCTGATTAACAAATCTGCAAGGAAATGTTTCCTATCAAGGCTTAATTAACAGTTAAAGTTTTATTACATGTGCTTTTTGCATAAGAATTGTCTTTTTCACTTGAAACTAGACATAAGAAAAAATGTCTTGAAGATCAAGAGATTTGGATTGATTTGTCATTAACATCCACAGGGACATATTGCAAGGTCTGGTTCCTGTGCTGCCTATCATCTTCTGGCTGCTGCCCATGCACAGCAGATGGGCTGGACTCCCCTGAGACTCACAGCTACCTGTCAGGCCCTGAAATAGCTGTGGAAACTGTTCTTGGTCCTCTGTCATAGCTGTACCTCTGGTTTTTAATGCCTTCTGAGAGAACATCATCCCTGCACATCCCCTTTCTGCAGGGATCTGGCAATGCAGAGTAGTGGTCCATGTCCCATCTCCTGTTTGCAGAGACTCTGCTCTGAGGTCAATGCTCTGCCTGGCAATTTGTTCCATCAATGCTTTTTTGTTTACTGCCTAGGAAAAGTGTCTCTGGCAAGCCCAAGGTATTTCAGGAAAACCCAGGGAGCATTAGTCAGAAAAGGGCACAGTCATTAAGCAAAATTATTGGAAGTATGTTCATCTCTCCCAAATGCACTGTAGTATTTTCTTACTGTGACTTACACATTGCAACAGAGGCTCCTGGAACAGGTTCACACATATTTTAAGGCATATCCTCTTCTGGGTCACTGCAGGTGACTTCTAAAGCCCCTAAGAGAGGAAGAAATTAGATTTCAAGGACACTTTTAGAAGATACCCTGAGTGATCTAAAGAGCCTCCTGTGGATTGCCATCCTGACACCAGAAACTGCAGGTTCATGGCATCGTGCTCTCTATGAAGACAAATCTGTTGCAGCCTGACCAGAAACCAGCAAAACTCTGCACTTCAATAGAGGAATCAATGCATAGGAACAACCAACATATAAGAATGAAACTCTTGTTCAAACGAGATCATTCATTTCACAGATAGGGCAAAGTGGTTGTGCTTTAAAGGGTTTTCCATTGTATATCACCTCCAGGAGCCCAGGGGGTGCCAGCTTCCAATCTGTCCCAGTGACTTTGAAATTACTGCTCTTTCTTCCTTTTTCTTTCTATGAGGATCCCAGTGACCTTTAGAATTTTAATACAAAAATTAGATCTTTTTCCAATATGTAGCCTACAAGGGCTTTTATCTACTCATAAGGAACACTTACACAAAACTAAAATAGTTAGCAATTAACCACAAACACACACACAAACTCCAGAGCTCACCTGCAGAAGCAGGTGGTGTTACCTCAGTGAGCTAGTCCCTTATAGACATCCACATATATCCCCAAAACCTGTACTGTGCTTCAACAAGGGGAGAGCAATACCCATTTTGGTTATGTGCTTTGTTTTTTTAATTATTGCATTATCTCTGAGGTGTGTGGAACATAAGCAGCCACATTAAGCAATTACCTGTATGTGGGCCAGTAGAGCAGCAGCTTTGATGAAACCCTGAATTCATGATGTGGAATCACATCTCTGCAAAAGACTCTTTGATCATACACACGCAAAGGAATAACCATTTCATGTTCTTTCCTGTAGCTGGTAAATGAGGGAAATCCATGCTTACATCCTCAGGGACCTTCCTAACTAAAACCAGAGAAGCTGCAACAGCACTATCACTACCTGGTGTGTGTGATCTGCTTAAGCACTGCTTGGGGATTGTCTCTGACTCCAAAAAACTGCTCTTGACATAACCTACAGATCCTTTAAAGACCAGTGGCAATGTTCTTGAAAGGATTATAAACCATTGCTGCTACAGCCCAGCATTCCCCAGCCACGCAGGAAATCTTTCTTAACTGTCTGACAATTAGGAAAGAATAAAGAGCAGCTCAGCTGACATATCCAAAGCTTGTGCAAGCTGGAGTCAAGTGAGGCCAGGACAGCAAGGAGAGCCCCAGCAGGGATGTGATGCCCTGCTGTGTTCCCAGGGCAGCCACCCTCCAGCACTGCCTTCAGAGTGAGCCAGCATCACAGCAGCTCCTTATCCTCTGCCCTGCCTTTCCTGGAAGTGTTGCAGTGGCTTCAGAGCCCAGTTCATTCTGTCTCACCCCACCAGGATTCCTCACCTGTCTGGGCCCATTCCCTGAGCCAGTTTCAGCCTTTTCCATGGCACACACAGATCCATCAGCTCAGCAAGCAGGCAAACACCCAGGCCTGGCTCACCACAGTCATTGTTAGGAGACAAAAAGTGACTGTGGTACTTCACCTCCCGCTTTGGGATCCCCATTCTCATCCCTTGGAGCCCATCTTCTGCCATCTACCATCAGAAGCAGCCGTTTTGTGTCCTGCCGATGGCAGATGAAGGCATCCTGCAAGAGCTCTTCCCTTTGTCCTACTGAAAGGCTGCACTTTCCCAGCACCTTGGAACAAGTCAAAAACCATTACCTCAGTGCCAGTGCAATTACACCTGCATAAAGAGACAGCTGAAGTGGTTCTATTCCAAGGAACATCCTTCAGCAGCCTTTCCACTCAGGGATGCTCTGCACATAAAATTGCCCAGTGGCCACAGAGACTGGAAACTCTATTTCTGCCTTACTGCCTAGAAGAGATGAGTATCATAAGATATGGTTTATATTATAAGATAATTATCTGAACTATTAAAATAAGCAAAGCCCTAAATTGTTCTATTAACATGAAGCAATCAAGGTGAGAGTTCTCTGCAAAAAAGTGCTGAGGCACAGCTTGAGTTCACAGCAAAGATATGGAGTGAAGGTACGTGATCCATTTGGGGGGAAAACAAAGCATGGAGTGACTTCCCAGAGTGTGTAAATGACATTTTCCTCAGGTTCCAGAGCTAAATATAATACATAGGATTGTTCCGTTCAATCCTTAACAACACTTCTGGATATTTGAAGCCTTAGTACCAACATTCTCGGGAAAAAAGATTTTGCTTTAATCTAGATCTTGAAAATTATTCTACTTCAGATTCTTAAAATTCCAGTTGCGTTTCAGACATTTGAAAAGTTGAACAAAATTATATTGGTGCACTTTCGGGTTGAGAACAAAGATTCAGTTACAAAGAGAAATACTGCAGCAAAATTGACTTGATGTCTTTTCTTGTAAAGCTGCTTTTCATGTAATAAACAGTAACATCATTAATGCATTTTACATCACTGAGCATAGAGATAAATTGTGCTGGGGTGATGCAAAATCCCAGATTTCTACAAAGGCAAAGCAATAAATATCATCACTTGTTCTACAGAAATACACATGAATACCAAATGTGAGAGCAATGAATATCTGTGAACAGCTTCCTTACTCGTTTCTGCTTTTTAAGGTAGAACAGTGGTAAGAGATGGTTCTTTGCAGCATTCCCAAAATGTGCATCCCCATTTGTCCAAATAAGGTGGATGGGGAATGAAAGAAGACAAGGAGATGCAGGGGGAAAAGCCTTCCCACTGCTGTTCTTTACAGCTTTCTTGAGCTGCTGGTACCTGAGACACAAACAGCAGGGCTGGCCCCAAGCACTCACCTGAGCCCAGCTACAGCCTCACAAGGAGTTCCAGCAGAGGAAACCCCGAGCTTTAACCATTCCCAAACCCAATTCCCCTCCCAGTGCCACAGCCAGCAGTGAGACCTCAGTCACAGCACTTCTCCATACATAGCCAGCTGCTCCAGAAGGGAGGCACAGATCATTCACCTGCATGCCCAGACTTCAAAAAACAGAGATAAATTTCCATTTTAGCCCTTAAGAGACAACATTTTCCTTGAACTGCTGAATGCTTCAGTGGCTTCACTTGAAATCCTGAGCATTCAGCAGCATTCCTCTTCCCAGGGTCACGCAAAGTTTATCTTTCCAAATCACTCAGTGCATCTGTAATCAAACTGTATCTTGGCTGAAGTCCTTAGGTTTACATCTTCCTGTCTGTCACTTCCTTCACAGGTTTACAGGAGGTCAGAGCCCCCTGTCCTTCACATCTTCTCTCACTGAAAAACATTTCTAGTCAAAGCCAAAAGACAACTGATGGAGCTTCTCACGCATCACTAGAAGATTTCAGATAATTTCCATAGCAGAATGTTTTCCATGGTGTTTTTTTTTTCAGCTGCCAAGTGGTTACTCATGCAAATTAGCTGTCTCCTAAGAAAAAGCACTTCAAGGGATGCACTCAGTACCCCTTCAGATCATTGTATTTAAAGCTGTTATGATATTTCTGATTTAATGCAGTTCTTACTGTGAAAACTGCTAGGTTAATCAAAATATGAGGGAGCCCACCATATATCTTTAATTAATAAATTGCAAGTTATTGTGTAATCAGTAAGATTTCATCAGGGTTAAAATGAAGTGCTCATCCCATGATCAATGAACACAATTTTCAGCTGAGGATCATTCAACAATGCCAGAAGATGAAGAATGTAATTCCAAGCGCAAATGTGGCTGTCCCTGCAGCACTGTAATAAGGTGGCCTTGAGCTCACACAAAAGCTTTCAAACAGTAAGGTTGCATTGTTTCAGAAAGTATTTAAAAGTGTGTTTAAAATTCAGCACATCTTTCAGTCCCATTAATTAAAGAAATGTCTTTTAAACAAATCCATAAATCTAAATACAGATATCAATTTTTTCCCTGACTAGATGATTTAATGAAACATTCATTTTTCTGAGCAGGGGTCTGAGCACCTCAGGAAAGCAGCAGCACCCAGAGGCACTGTGCAGAGCTGCTTTTTGGCCAGCCCAAACCTCTGCATAAGCCTGGAGATGCCTCCTCAGAATCTAGTTTTGTTTACATCAGCCTCCTCATCAGCCTGGAGAGAGCTGCTGCTTTCTGTAAAGTGAATGACACATCTGTAGGCTGGAGACTGATGTTTATATTGCCTTCAGTGACTCACAGGAACAATTAAACATTCTGTCTCACAATGGCTTCATCTCTTTGACTCACAGTGTCAGGACAGGGCTCTGCACCAGCCATTCACTGCAGGCACTCCTCAGGTTCAAGGATGGCTCTGAGAGGTCTGAAGTGACTGCATTGCTTTGAAGATAACTCCTAGTTCAGGAAAAGCTTGTAATTACTCACACTGACAGTCTGAGACTGTGATCTTCACAGAGAGCAGCAGGACAACAAGCAGAATGATCTGCAGGATGATCAGTTTTGCTGAATAACTGGATCTTGTTGTGATTCCATTTTAGAGAATCAAAACACTTGTTCAGCACAAGAACTGGCACCCTGACACCCCTAATGCAACCCTGATGGTGCATCCTTACAGCACTGGCTGTAAACTCCCTGAGCCCAGCAGAGCAAGTTCTCCAAGTACTCTGAAATCAGCCTTAAAAAAAGAGACTTGCACACAACTCCCATTCACTACAAAAGGTGTTCACACATACTAAATACATTTATGGGTTGTGCTGAAGAAGAGAAAAATTCTTACATTTAAAAAAAAAATGAGTTTGAAAAATTTAAATTGCTTTGAAAAGCAAATCAGATTCTGGGTCTTGATATTGAGGGATATTTAAAAATTAAAGCCAACAGATAATACTGCAATTTATTTCAGTCATGGACTAAAATCTCTCTGATGTCTGGGGGAACTTAAAACTCACCAACTCTTGAAATAAACACTGATTCTTTTTCCCCAGGTTCAAAGAAACCAGAGAATGATACCAATTCTGTATTCAAATCAGCCCATGAGGATTAGGCAAAGGTAGCTATTATCTCTGCAAAGCATGTGCATAACAATGAACACTTAAAGAGAAGATCTTCCATTTCAGTAAAATTTTATGAGAACATGAAAAAGAGTAAAACCTTTATCTCAGACACCTTATGCAACATCCTCCTCTGAGCAGCACTTTTCTCTCTGATGGGTTTTACAACATTCTTATTCAATAAACCATTCTTTCCAAAATGCTACATTTGCAGATGTACATTCTCATTTTGCTGTGTTTTAAAAAACAATAATTCTGTTTGAGAGATGTCAATGCTTTTTGGTACTCGAAGGGTAGATAAGGTAAGATTCAGCATGTTTTATTGGCTCAGTTTTAAAAGTCTTGAAAATCAACAATTCTCACCGATTACAGCTTGGTTTGGGAAAATGTGATTTTTATTTAAGGTAATAGCTAATTCTCCAGCTGCTTTGCAGCGCAATATTGGGATTTAGCTCTGACAGTGACCGTGGGTTTTTATTATTAGGAAGCTATTTGGACAATATGGATTATTCTTGAGCTAAATCCAAACAAGTGCCAAGAACAAGTCCAATTAATTTGTAAATATAAATGAACCCATACTGCCACAGCTCCCAGGACCTCCCAGGATCTCCCAGGACAGCATCATGCATTGCTTCCATGTCTGAGCACTGAGAAAAGTATTCTGTCACCTGTGACTGCAAATACAACCTTGAAAATGCCCCATATTAGAGCAATAAGTGGGTTTAAACCCAGAAAAAAAGGCTTTTATCTCTAAATTTGGAATTTTCTCAGTCAGTTCCATAATTCCAGTGTCTCACTTAGAACAGGTCAAAAGTTTTAAAACAAAAGTTTCTTTCCAAAGAGAACAGATTTTAAAAGCCTGGATGTGGCACTCAGTGGTAGGGTTTAGTTGATGAGGAAGTGTTGGGTCATAGCCTGGATGATCTCAAAGCTCTTTTCCAACCTAGTTCATTCTGTGACTCTGTAATTCTGTTACATGAAGGGCTCTTGTATCACACTTGACATTTTCCATATTCCAATTCTGAAGAAACATAGCATCAATTCAGAAAAAAAAAAAAGGAAAAAAAAAACCAAACCAAAACAAAAAAAACCCTAAAAACTGAAATATAATCAAATCTCCTTTAAGTTAAAACAAAGTGGGAATTTTCCAATCTGAAATTTCCAAAGTGGCACAAAGTGAGGTTTACATTCTTAGCTCATCCCCCAATGACACCAGCGCACAAATATCTCCCAGCAGCCCTGCAGACATCAGGTGAGTCCCTGCACCCACCAGCTCCTCTGATGCTGACAGAATGGACAGCCCTGCAAACCCTCTGTGAAAAATGGCATCAAATTATGGACACATGAGAAAAGCTTCAGGTTTTTACTGCTAAAACTTAACCTGTTCCTTCTTTTACATTGATTTTTCCATTTTCCCTAGGTAAAGTGATAAATCTGGGCTGCCCAGCAGCATGTAGAGCAAATAAAAACCCATTTGATCTACTCTGCTATGGACCTGCTTATTAGAGTACCTTTGGAGAATGTTTATTTCTCTGGAAATATAAATATACTTGAGAACATGTTTTTTCTGCAGAACCTTGTGCTGAAAGGTCAAATTCCTGCCATTTCTTCATTTCCTGGATTCTCTGTCACATACCCCAAGAGTGCAGATTACCACTGCCCACATCCTGTGCTAGCAATTAGAGACATGGGGTGGGACTGAGTGGGTTTGACTGCTCTAAAACAGATTTCCCTATGTGCCATTGAATTCAGGATTAAAATTTTTAACCCTCTTCTGGAAGCTGCCTCTTTTGGGTTCCACTTTCCTAAAGCAAAAAAGAATATTCCTAAACTGTCCTTCCCTTTCCTACTGCAGGGGATTGCTCCTTTTTTGAGGAATTTGTTCTTAAGCTGCAAGGTAAATTGTCATGGCAATGGTACCTGCAGGAACCTGCTCTGAGCTGGACCCTCCTGCTGCCAGCTCTAAAGGTTCTCCATGGGATTTGCTGAAGGATGATAAATGTTCGCTCTCCCCAGACAGGATGCAGAAGTTCTGCAAGGAAACTGTGAAAATTGATTTCCCCTTTACAAAAAAGGTTAATTACAGAGCCTTGGGAACATGTCTGTTGTTTACTACAAGCAATAGAGAGCCCACCTTTGACTTGGGTAGCACTTTAGCCCAGAGATTAAGCTTCCTGCTATTCCAATTTTGCAGCTGAATAAACTTTGATATGGAGAGGGCACAGGGCCATCCCAGCTGCTCCCAGTGACCTGCCTGAGGAAGGTGGTGTCCCCAGCACCCATCCTGATAAATGCACACAAGGGAATGCAGCCAGCCCAAGGGATGAAGCCAGCTGGGGCACAGCCCACTGTGACCTGGAAATCAGTGGCCATGAGCAAAGCTTGTCCCTGGATGAGCCACTTGGGCACGAAGGATCATTCCTGTGCCAAACACAGCCTTGGCTTTTGCCTGAGCTTGTAGGGCTGGCTTGGTGGCACTGCAGCATTCCCAGAGGCAGGCAGAGCCCTCTGGCATGCACCCTGCAGACTTCAGGGAGCAGGATTTGGGCAGCTGAGCAGGATTTGGGCAGCTGAGCAGGATTTGGGCAGCTGAGCAGGCTGGCAGGAGATATTGAATCATTCAGCCAACTGGTTTAACCAAACACTCTCCTCCTCTTCCTCCCTCCTTTGTGCTCACCTCGCTCCTCAGCCTGGCTGAGCTCCATGGGGAGAAGATTTGATTTGTTGGGTTGTGTTTTTTCTCACAGCACTCTTTAGGAGGTGTTGAATATAACACTTTCCATTGTGGCTGTGCTGACAGCCATGGACAGGACCCTGAGGGCAGGTGGGCTGCAGGACCTCACAGCCTGAGCTGGGGTGTTCACGCTCTGGAGAGGGAAGGGTGGGAACTCCTGCCTCCACTCCTGTGGGCAGCTGCTGTTTCTAGCCCTGGAAAGGTGAAATGCCTCCCTCCAGCAGCGTTAGGAAGTGGGCAGCACTCTGCAGAGCCCAGCACAGCCCTGCCCTGAGCCACAGCTTTGGTCCTTCTTGCCCTGCCCCTGCAAGGATCAAACCACACACCTACATAATCAATTCATCCCTTCTATGAAGGCAAGAACCAGAAGAGAAGAATGGGAGGAAAAACAAACCTGACCTCATGACATTTGTGACACACTGACAAGAACACAGGATGGCAAGAGGTGCTGTTTTCAAAGACCATCATCCTGCTGCTGTTGGACCACACTTGTGCCAGCAGTAACCCACAGCAGCTCCCCGATCTCTCCCATGGCAGAAAACTGCAACAGGCCTCAATTTTAAGGTCTCTCTCAGGGAATCTGAATTTTGTGGATTAAAAAAAAAAAAAAAAATCAGTATTTATTTTATATCTATGTGATTAAATTTAGCCATGACTGATTCTGCAGAGAAACTTCAGACCTGTCCAGGTGAGAAACAGAAGGCAGAACCATAATGCCAATAAACAGCCAAGGTGTAAATAGGAGTTACAGACAGAATGTAGAAGGAGTAAAAAAACTTTTATAAGAGGAGCTTCATGGTCTTACATTGCAAATGAACAGTTATCAGGAAACTAGTGGGTTTTTAGGCTCTCCAGGTTAAGGATATATTTTTAAGACTTCAGATTAATGAGACCTAGTGCACTCACTTAAAGTAGGAAAAATTCTTCTTTAATTACTCAAAAGAAAAACCCAGTAATTAATATCCACCAGAAATAATAAATCAGCCAGGGTAATCACATTTTCATTACCCTTACTAGCTCAAGAGATTGGTAGCTATAACCAAATTTCATTCTTCCAGAAATAAATACACTATTATTTTTAGCTCAATTCCCAAGACTGTGCAGTCACTGTGCTTGGGCTGCCTGCCTGTTTGTCCACTCTGATAAGTTTGGAGCCTGCTGGCCAAGTTCAACTTGAATTAATGACAACACAGTAGTGTCAGAGATGTTATTGTCAGACCTGTTTTGTGACCAGTCTCTGGGCAGCAAGGACTCCAATGGCCCTGCTTTGGCAGGCAGAAGCAATTTGGTGTGAGACCTCCTTACCTGATAGCACAGGAATGGGTGGGCACAGGGAACACAGAACCACACGTGAGGATACAGACAGGTCATAGAGGCACTGCATGGAAAGCCCACACAGTCACCAAATTGCCAGTAAATGTAGCTGTGATTTCAAATAGATTTCAATTAAGTGATAGAATCACTTATTATCACACCATATTTATTTATCCTGAAAACATCAGATTATTTTAATACTAAAAATATTCCATTACCTATATGGCAAAAGATGTATTACAACATTTCCTGACACTGACCCAAAATCCCCACAAACTGGAGGGATAATCCTTAGCAAGCTGATGAGCAGGTTATGTTCCATGAAGGAAATTCCTAACCTGTCGCTTACAACCTATTTCATGCTATTTCTAAAATATTTACTGAATGGATATGATGCAATATCTTCTTGTCTTTGCAAAAGTCTCCTAAGGCCAAAAATAGGTTATGATTTAAAAATAAATGCACCACATTGGAAATCGATGAAATACTCTCTGCCCAAAACCCAGTAACCAAGTCATGAGCTGTCACACTTCTATTTTTAGGAATGGATTGTGGTTTTTTTCCTGGGCATTGGCAATGACTGCTTTCTTTATTTCTGTTGCAATTCTGTAACATGACCAGCCATTTACTACATGAGATGTTTGATACACAAGCCTGTGACAGTGTTTATGGCAAATACTGCAAAAGTTAACAGCCAGCATTACCCAGAGGTTGGGCTGGAACATCAAAGGTGCCTCAGGTAAACACCAGACTCTCCCAGGTGCCTCTCTAGCTGAAGTCAGCCAGCAAAGGGGGATGGCAAAGTGGATCACAGTCACAGGAGCCACTACTCCTACAGTCCCATCCATGTCCTCCCTGGTCAGAGCACTTGTGGCTGGACTTGTACTAGGTGGGAAAAGTCTTTGATCAGCAGGGAGGGATGAGCAGAACCCACAGAACATCTCAAACCCCGATATTTAGAGCAAAGACAGGACTCACACTGAGTGCTGCATACATTCCAAAGAAGCAAATGAGGAATGGAGCAGCCCAAACCAACTCCCCAGCACAGTTGCTTGGCTCTTACCATTTAGCAGTTGAACAGAACTGGCAGTGAAAGGGCATAAAAGGCCCTAACCACCAGGAAAATTTAACAATCCCAGCATCAAGGTGATTCCCAGTCTGCCTGGGGAGGGACCGTGCTGGGGACAGTGACTGGCAGGATTTCCTCTGCCTTGGCTCGCCACCAGGAAATGGAAAGCCATTGTGAACATGGAGCAGAAACTGCAAGAAAGAAGAAAATCAGTATTTAAAAACTCACAGGGAAAGTTTTAATAAGGACTTGTTACATTTCTGCTCAAAGCCTGCTGCACTATGCAATGGCCTTTTATGGTTGCTTATTTTTTTTTCCCTTCATTAATTCTGATGTTGACCATTATCACATCCTGCTTTCTGCAGTAATTACAGCAGACAAGAGAGACGAGCCTGAAACATCAATGGAGGCAAGTAACACTTGACTTTAGGGTGTTCCAAATCAATTCTCTAGTGTGGGCTTATCTTGAGCAAAACAAAAGAAATCTGTGAGAAGCTAAGTGCAGCAGAGAGTGAAATGCAGGTTGGTAAGCACAGCAGATGAGTCCCTGGTAGAATTTTGAGGAGGATGTGACACGTTAAGGTGCAGATACCTGAAGTCCTGCTGAGTGCACTGGACAGTGAAAACTCTCAGCCCAGACCCAGCATGATCAATCCCATAATAGCTTAAATACATGCTGAAGGGATTACCTGGCCAATGTGACATTTCACAGGGTGCCAGCTCACCTTCAAACACGTGCCAAAATGTGGGCAATAAATTCCAGGATGCTGGCACAACATCCTGAATGACACCAGAGCATTGAGCAGCTGTAGCTCTGTCAGTGTCACATGCTGTGACAAATTCACACTCACCCCTTTTTGCCTTAGGGAGCATTTGACAACTAAACAGCAACCTGCTGAGCTGCTCTAAAGCATCCTAGCCAGGACTAAGATGGGGATGTGATTGAGAAGTCCTCCTGACTTCAGGTTTTGGGATTTCTCATGGACCTTTGGCAGCTTTGTTATCAGAGATGTGCACACCTGTTGCAAAGCTGGGGAGCAGAATTTCACAGTGTGGCACCTGCTGAGGGCAGTGCTCATGGCTCTTGGTTCTTTTCAGCACCTGAATCTACAACCTGCAGTTCAAGGTCCACATATTCAAATCTAATGATTTCACTAGTGACTCACCAGCAAACAAGCATTTTCTGCACTCTTTAGTCCAGCAGGATATGTATTTTTCAAAAAGTAAAAACTTGCCTTTCCTTGACACAAAGGAGTTATACAATCACTTTAAAGTTACTAGGTAAACTCTAACATTATGTCTTTTTTACAGATGCTGTGCTGGTTACTCAAGACTGATGTACAATGCCTTTACCAGCGGATTGCAAGTAAGATCTTGTCTAAATGGAAACCAAGATGCATAAGCATTTACCAGAAAAAAATTGCTTTTTGATTTCCCTTAAAACTCTCATTTATCAATATTTTAGTCCTTGTTTAGTCTTATTCCACGTAATCTCCATTAACTTTTGCCACTAACATTTAATTAACTTTAACTACAAACATTATTGCTCACCAAATTCTAGCTGAAAAGATGAACCTGGGAACGGAAAACACTTGTACGCACATTTCTACCCCTTATGCAGCATACATAAAAGGAGTGTGGTTTCTGTTTCTCTGACCTCCAGGGTAGAGAAAAACACTGCTCCAAAGAACCCCATAATCTGGTGAAAATATCTCATTCCTTATCTTTCTTATTTGCCTGGAACTCTGCAAATAAAAGTAACAGGTTTTGCAGGACAGCCAAATTTCAAACTGACCTGGTGAAGGGGCAAACTCCTCTGCAGCACTTCTGCTCCCCATGGGAGAGATTTTGACTGCATCCTCACCAGCAAAACCTCGGGACAGTTTCAGTGCAGCTGAGCTGTTCTGAACTCACGAGAGCACAGCAGAGCTCGGAGGGGGCTTGTCTCAGAGGGCAGTTCCACACAGCATCCATGCATTGCTTCTAAACAGCCATCTCTCAAAGTCTGTCAACAAGAGAACACTGCCACTGCCCCCTCAGTGATTCCTGCTGCCACTCCACAGAAATGCAGCTATTCCAGGGACAACAGCTCCACCTGGCAAGGTGGGAAGGTAACAGGGAAGGTACAAATTAAACTCAACAGCGCTGGAAGTGCTTCAGCATCTACTTACAGTAAGTCCCACAAGGATACTTGTAAATGGTTTGGAGTTATTTTAGTGGGAATGATCTAATAGTCAAATTGGTTTTGCACAGATCATTCTTATAATGGGTGGCATGAAAAAGAGGGAGAATTATGCTTCCTCCTGAGCCTCCTATTAAAGTTAATTTCATCAGGATAATCATTGCCTGGGAGTACCCAGCCCTGTGAAGACCCTTCTTTTCATGCATTAGTGAATGATGTTTTAATTCCTCATTATCAGTGATGGAAATACTATGCAGAAAACCCATCACGCACAGATAATTTGGGACCATGCACCCATCTTTGCCAGCTGCCTCCTCCAAGGAACTGTCCTCACCTGAGCAGCACCTCAATTAACAATTCTGGGTATTATTACCTGGATGAATTTATTCTTGATCTTTGACTCCTTAATACAGAAAAATGCAATAATAAAGTGCCAGCCAGAAGGCTGGCTTTCCATAGATCATTCAGAATGTTTTTCTATTCCAAATTTGAAATCTTTAAAAACATTTCTATTCCACTGCTTACTGAGTCCTGTGGATGTTTATCTCATCTGCTTCTCCTTGCCTCATTCTGTTGGAGACCCTCCCTGTTGGATAAAACCATCAGGTCTTTGAATAAGGAGAAACAATTTCTTTCACTTGATTAACTGCATGACTTAATGCTATTAGCTCTATTAAGGGACAGGAATACGAGACAGGCTATCAGGGAGTCCAAGTCAGTCACAGCAACACAAATCTCTGCAGCAGCACCATGAGGTTTGAATAATCAATTGCACATTCCCAGGGAGTTTGCCTCCAACAATAAAAATATTTCTTGCAGCTTTCAAAGGTATTGTGCAGCACAGGAGATTGACAGTAAAAACAAAATTACTACAGCATCACTTCCTAGGTTATTTGCAGAGCTTGACATGGGTAAGGTGCAAATTTGGGACAATTCAGATATGAGAATATGACATTATGAGAAAGATGTCTGTAAGTAACTGCAATTATTAAAAGGAGATAAATTAACTTTGGCTCTATCTAGGTGCCACTGGTCAGGAGAGCACCTACTGCAGAGTGAATTCTCAGCTGCCTGAAGGCTGAGAGAGTCCTGCCCAGGTTTTCATTAACTAATAACTCAGTAAGTGCTTCTGGGTAACTGTGTGGTCTAAGGCAGTGTTAACTTGCTCAGCGGCTGTTGAGTATTTGAAAAAAGCTGCCCACCGCACCAGCTGGGGGTTGTCAAACCTCAGGGACCACACAGTTCTGCCAGTGGAGGCACCACAGCTCGTGTTGGACGTGGCACACAAATCCTGAGCTTTCCTGGAGCCCAAGGACGGCCAGTGCAGCTCCAGTGCAGCCCCAGCTGCTCCAGTGCCGCTCCAGTCCCTCCTGCCTTAGCCAGGAGTTCCTGTGCCTCCTGCCAATGAACTGCTGGGCTGCAGGGAGAGTTGGAAGTTTTGCTGGAGAGGAGATGAAGTCAGATAAGGCCTTTGCTTTTACACCAAGCAATTTGGTTCAATTGCTGATACACACAAGCTATTTTTGTCTGATGGGACTCATCAGTCAATTCTGGTGCATCAGTATCCACGTCAAAACTGTCACATGTGGGAGATGTCTCAGGAAAAGGAATTAGGACTGATAAAATCTAATAAGGTCAACCAGGACTTCAGAGAAACTCTGGAAATTTGGAGCCCAGGTCAAGAACCCAACTTGGTACGTTCCTGTCTGAAATTAAAACCTTTGTACCACCTCAGTTCCAGAAGCTTCCCAGAATAAACTACAGCTACCAAGAACATGGAATGTACTGCAAAATAATTAAACTTGTCATGTGCCAAGGGAAACCTGACTGATTGCTGCAATGCTGATTAGTTGTTCCCCCTGCTCTGGAGAGCATTAGCATGAGAGCAGAAGACACCTTTGATAGGCACTGAAATATCAAGGTTATCTCTTTGGCAGTGTGGCTGAGGTTATTGTCCCAGGACAGGCTTGTTTCATCTCATCATCACAACCTCTTCCCCTCCTGGAGCCCATACCTCTGTGAGGGTGAGTCATGACCACCCCAAACAAGAAACCAGTGCAGTCTTGGGCACTTCCAAACAACCACAATTCTTCCTGCTTGCTGAGGACGCTGCTCTCACACAGCTAGATGGCACAGTAACTTACTCCTCTCTGCACAGCTGCTTGCCAGAGATTAGGACTTTTCTTTAACTAAAAGAATTTACATCTTCAATTCCCAGTCAATTCTCTGCTGCAGCCCGGCCATCTGACAGGAGCACACCAAACCTCATGTTTGGAAATGTGTATATATAAATTCCCAAGTAAGATACATGAATTATCTGAGGCCCAGCCTCCAGGCCTTTTTCAGTGCTGCTCAGCTCCAGCCATTGCATGCTGCAGGAAGCAATAGGTCTCATACCCAAGCAGATTAACTCTCCAGAGCTTTTCTAATTAGAGACACCAGCTCCTTGCCAAGGAGATGTGCTTGCTGCAGCTTATTTTAGCTCTGCAATTCTGACAAACCAGACACTTTTCTTCTTATGATGCTGTGTAATTGGAAGACAAACTCCTTGTGAATAATGAATGCCCAGAGACACCACTGTTCATGAAGCTGTGTACTTTCATGATGAAAACAGATCTACAAAACCATAGCTTAGCTGTAACAGAGGATCTGCCCTGTAAACCCCAGAAGCAGTGAACAGTCGAGGTTGGCAGGAATCCCTGCTCCAGTCCCTGCTGGAGCCAACCTCAACATCAGGTCAGGTTGCTCAGGGCTGTGCCCAGTGAAGCTCTGAGTGTCTCCAAAGACAGAGGTTTCCCTGCCTCTTGGGGTCCCCATGGCAATTAATGCCTGATCACATTCACAGACAGAATTTTCCAATGTAACCCAAATTCCACTTGCTGCAAGCAGCTCATCACTGCCCTTTCTATGCAGTTCAGAAGAGAGTCCATCTCTAGCCTCTGTAATTTCCCACTAGATTACATTATATTTATTATTTGAATTGATCTTTGAAGCTCTCCACATTTTGAGCTTTTAAAAAACATACCTGATTTAGTTGTGAGAGTTACTGGTAGAAACAGGAGGAGATGCTTTTCTATAAGAGTGACTCTGGAGCATGAGGGTCCTTCCTGTAGGGAAACAAGGTCAACTTGGACCACAGCCCCAGCAAAAACTCCTGCTAGGCAAAGGAAAGTGCATTTTGCAGCTTACCTTTGCTTTCTGCTTTCCTCTGAGGGGTGTTTGACAGAGCTCCCCAGGAGCAGAAGCACAGCTCCTGTTACTGCAGAACACCATGCCCGAGTCTCAGCAGGAACTCACTGCCTCCTCCAGACAGTGATGAGGATTAACATGCTTTCCTAACTCCTTTTCAGCTTCTTCCTTGCCCTGGGACAGAATTCACAGAAGTTTCTGGTCCTTTGTTCTTCCCCATAACAAAGGGGGGAAGAAAAAAACAGGTGAAAAAAACCCCATTTTTCTTCCTCTTCCATCAGCTGTGAGCAGCTCCAGGCTCCCTGATGTGCAGCATGAGCAAATAGCACCTTCAGAGGAGCCAGCAGATGAAGGTTAGGGTGTGCTGGCCTCTCAAAGGAGCACTCCAAGAGCAGGACAATGCCAACACTTAGGTGTTGTGGAGAATCCCAGCACAGAAAGATTTCCATTTGCCCTGATGGTTTCACTCCATGTGTTACCTGTGTGCCTCAAACCTCTGAGCTGAAATCAAGAAGAGGCCCTGCAGTGCCCACCCTTCCCCTCAGCTGATGTGTATCACATCACAGAACCCAGGAAAAGATGGGAGCAAACCAGAGGTCAATGCAATACCGAGGGTTTAATAGAGTTTTTTGTGCATTTCCCTTGGACAGCACTGAGGGCTCAGCCCTTTGTCTTAACACACCACTACAGGTTTTGGCAGGTATGTAATAGAAAAAAATACCACAGGGACATTTTATTGTGTTTTCTTTTCTGCTTTTCTCCTTCCCCCAATGTCTTGGGGAAATGTAGGAAGAGCAGTTTCAGCCACTGCCAACTGCTGTATTAAAACAACAGAATTTTGGGAAGGCCCAAAGCATTATTTGTAGCCACAATAAGCACAGTTTATAACTGCCTTTCACATCAGCAGATCACAGCGGGGCACTGAAGAAATGATTGTGTACCTAAGCATGTTGTCATCCCACCTAAACAGCAAGCATTAATTTAAAGTGTTAAATGCTCACATCCCACACAGAGCACCCTTCAAAGTTCAGAGGGAGAAACAGCTGAGGCGAGCTGAATAACAGCCCAGATGTGCACCTCAGTCTCTGCTCCCTGCCAAGTGAGCCCACAGGGAATGCTGTCCCAAAACATGGAATAAATGTCAGACCTCAGGTGAGATGAACCCACATCCCCCTGCCAACAGCCACTATTGCCACCCACAGCTCCCCAAGAGCCAAGCGTGGAGGCTCTTTGTCATTCTATATTATTTTAAAATTCAGCTGTTGATTCTAGCAGTCTGTCACATCACAGCATACCGCTCTTCTCTCTTTAGAACAGATAGTTGGGGCGTGTAAAAAAACAGACACCCCCTTTTCTCCACTCTTCAAGCCTTAACTCCACAGAAGTCCTTGTTCCCCAAACCTTTGCACTCCCCTCTATGTGCAAGGTACAGGATAAGTCCCTGCCCCTGAACGAGTTCCTCATAGCACAGATTCAGCAGCAGCACCAAACCACACAGCTCTTGTAATTTGCATTCTACTAAATTACATTTTACATTAATCTAGCATTATACATCAATCAATAGGTGAGAAGATTTCACTGCTCACTGGTTATGAGGAACCGATTAAACCAGTGATAAAGATTAATTTATGACAGGAGCTGCAAGAAGGCTAAATGGTTGCAGGAGGAAAGGAATTATTGACTTAGATTTAACAGAGGAATAATTCCCATTCATGTATGTGTACATATATAGAGAGAATAACATTAGGAATACATGGACCAAAGAGCTTTGGCACATGCTGTCAAGTGGGTTTGCTGGGCACAGACTGGAGAGGAAGGATAGAGAAAAGCAGCATGGGCTTGCCCCTTAATTCATCTCCCAAAAAACCCACCAGTTTTCCATTGGGATTTAACTGCACCCTCACAAATCCTGATGCACAGTGCCACTCATCACTGGGAGTCTGACCACACCAGCACAAGGAGGGACATCCCTGCTGGAGCAGAGAATGTGCCCACACCAAGGCAGGGGCTGGAGGAACCTGTGGGCAGGGAGCTTGCAGGCTGTGTCCCTGTGTGCCAGGCTGTGTGTCCCTGTGTGCCAGGCTCTGTGTCCCTGTGTGCCAGGCTCTGTGTCTCTATGTGCCAGGTTGTGTGTCCCTGTGTGCCAGGCTGTGTGTCTCTATGTGCCAGGCTCTGTGTCCCTGTGGGCCAGGCTGTGTGTCTCTATGTGCCAGGCTGTGTGTCCCTGTGGGCCAGGCTCTGTGTCCCTGTGTGCCAGGCTCTGTGTCTCTATGTGCCAGGCTGTGTGTCCCTGTGTGCCAGGCTGTGTGTCCCTGTGTGCCTGGCTGTGTGTCCCTGTGGGCCAGGCTCTGTGTCCCTGTGTGCCTGGCTGTGTGTCCCTGTGGGCCAGGCTGTGTGTCTCTATGTGCCAGGCTGTGTGTCCCTGTGTGCCAGGCTCTGTGTCTCTATGTGCCAGGCTGCGTCCCTGTGTGTCCCTGGCTGTGTGACCCTGTGTGCCAGGCTGAGGAGTGCTGCAGACTGAGCACAGTGCTTGGGGCATGGCCAGGATGGAGTGAGAGCCCATGTGGAAGGACTGGCATCCACCCAAGGGCTCTGCTGAATGGACTGCTCCTCGATACAGATATTGGACAAGGGGCAGTCGATATTGCACAAACAGCACAGCACATGCATTGCCTGCAGCCAATTCCCTGCTCTCTCTGCTGTACAATATTCGTTTTAATGCTATCCTGGAAGGAGGGAGCATGGCAGGTCAGCCAAGGGAAGTGGCAGTGCTGCTGCACAGCCCAGCCCTCGTTTCTTTGAAAACTCATGTCAATGCAGTGCAAATCCTGTGAACCAGGCCCTTACCACCACTCTTCTAGGAAACCCATTAAGCTTTTACCCCGTTCAGTATTGCTGCTATTTTGTCTTGCCAGTGCCACCCATGCCTTTTGGGCTCTGCTCCACACCCGGCATCTCCCTTCCCACCAGCTCTCACCAGAAACAGCTCCCCAGGGAAAAGCAAACAGAGAACCAGGGACTCAGGTCACCCTCCTCTTCCTGACCAAGCACAGGTGGTTTAGAGCACCATAAATGCCCAAACTGAGCCTGGATAGCTGGGGCCTTAGCCTGTGACTATTGATTCACCCAGCACACAGCAGCACCGTAAGGAAAGTTGTACTATGGGACCAAGGATGCTGCTCTGAGCCAAAAAGCTTGTCCTCAACACAGCACTGCAGTCTGTTGGGTCACAGAATCCTTCATCTCTTTGCACATCAAGTAAAAATCTATGGAATGCTGCAACAATCCCTTTCTCCCAACCTTAATCTGACTCTTCTTCAAGGCTGAATCTTCACTCACAGTATCTCCAGTGCTTGGAACTGAGTCTCATACTACCTGGCCTCTGTTTTAAAACCTCAAAATTACAAAATTAAAAAACTCAACACTTAGAAAAGCAGTTATTTTAATCACCCATTCTGGGTGTGAAAAGACCCTCAATTGTTCGAAGCCCTTGATTCAAAGGTATGGCTGTTACAGGCAGCTGACCAGCACAACACACACTGCTGCCATGCCCTCTGCAGAACCCAGAGGTGCTTTTTAGCCCAAATTATAGGAAATTAACAGTTTCAAAAGCTTTTGAGTGTTCTCAGGCAGGAAGCATTACAGGAGGCAGAATCAGTATTATTTATATAGATCCCATTATTACAAACTAGAACTCCACACTGTCACTGTAATAAAACATTACCCAGGAGGCCACTGAAAACCTGAATAAAACCCTGTAATACAGGATGAAATAAGAACAAAAAGGAGGCAGCCTTTCAGATGCCTTGATGTTATCCCTTTAAATGGAGCTGCCTTGACATATGCTGTGCATCACAGGGGATTGGCACGTCAGCAGAGCACTCCACAACAGCCACAGGGCTCAAAATTCCACCTTTCCCTCCCCACCTGTATTTTTGGGTTCAATTCTTCCTGTTTTGTTTTTATGCTGATGTGAATATGTATCTTCTGTTGGGGGATTTGGCAGTAAGAAATCCCAGGGGATAGCCCTAGAAGGTACTGCCTGATTTGAAGGCAATACTGAACAATCCTCACGCAGAAGGTCCCTAGCAGGGACAGATTGAGGCCAATTCGTCCTGAAGGACCAGGCTATTGCTCTGCAGAACCCACAAGCTATGAGGTGCCCTCTCCTTTCAAACCAGCTATGAAATGACAGCAGCAGCACGTGCTGCAGAAACAAAGCCAAGCATTGCCTGGCTCTGGACCCTGCCCAAAGCATGAACAGTTTTTACCTGTGCAGCAGTGGGGTTTGTGCTGCTGACTTGGGCATGGCTGCAGGCTGGGCTGGGTTTACACCTTTGGGCCAGGTGGCTCTTTGTTTTTAGGCACAGGCTTCTCAAATGTGGTGCTCCAGGAGGGGGAGACCCCTCTGCTCCAAATGAGCCTTGCAGCACCACTGCAACAGGCACACCCAGGGGACAGGGAAAGCCAATATTGCCCTGAGGGAGTGCAGAGAAAAGCTTGTTAGAATTGATATAGAAACCCCAAACCAGGACATTGTGCCCCTCCCATTTGTAGAAGCAATAATTCTCTGTAGGTGCTTAAGGAATACAGAAAAAAACACAAAGAAACCTCATTTCAGATCTGGATCCATTCCAGGACAGCTGTAGACAGTTATCAACATCTGGCGATTTGCAGCAGAACTTTCAGTCAGCATGTCCATCATGCCATGTGAGACCCTGAGGAGCCCTGGGCTGGTACGGAGCAAGGCTGAGCTGGGACTGAGCAGCCCCGAGAAGCTGTGCCAGCCCTGCCCTCCTGCCTGACACAGGCTGGGGACATAGCCAGCTGGGACTGGGACTGACCAAGCCAGCCCAGTTAAACCCATCCAGAAGCACCCACCGAGTTGGGACCAGCTAAAGCTGCTAGTTGTCACCAGCAAGGTTGCTGTATTTGACCTCTCAGTGTTTCACAGCTCTGCTGGGACCTGCACCTCTGGCCAGAACCCCTTCTCTTATGATAAACTCTCAAGAAACAAACTCCTAAACAAGCGATTTGTATTGCTTCCCACTAAGCATGTGGAGACCAGGTGCCAAAGAAACCCCTGAGCAGTTCAAGCCAACTATTAATACATTCAAAAAATATAGCAAGATCCATCTGAGGACTATGGATAAAGCTCAGTGTGAGCCAATACCAATAAATAAATGGGATATCAGGGAAAGGTCTGCTAAAAATCAGCTGATCTGCATGTCATCAACCATGGAAAGCAAAATGTCAATAAACCAGGTGTCTGGGTTGCATCAGTACTCTCACAGAGACCTATGCTTGAAGCAGACTTCCAGGTGCAGCAGCTTTTCAGTCTAAAAGAATTCTATAAAAGAAAAAGAGGCACTCATTTTAAAATTAGTTAACTGATAGGTACTACACGATAAACAGACACGTAGCCAAATGGTTCCTGTCCTTGATCCAAACCTCTTCAGTACATTGCCCAATTATGTGGGAAACACACAAAGCCACTGCTGCTGCAGTGTGTGCACGGCAGTGCTGGGTGCCAGGAGCAGCATTAACGATGGGAACAGATCTGGAAAGCCAGGCAATATCCGTTTATTTGAGCAAAGTGCTCTCCATAGCTGCAAATGGCACAGTGCCTGTCCAGGGACCGAGTACACGGGTCATGCTAATCATACAGCTAACAGCAATTAAGCAAAGGAAATGAGGAGGTTTGTGCAGAACCAGCCGTACATGAACTCCTCATGTGATGTTGTTACTAAGAGGGGAAAAGCAATCCAGGGCTACATAAATAGGAGATTAACCAGCAAGCACAGGGAAAGGGAGTTATTTCAGCATCCAGTATCCAAGATACCACTGCTAAATGCTGTGAGCAGCTCTGGTGACCATATTGCAAGGATTGGCCTGAAAATATATGAAAGATTCAGACAAGACTCTGAAGTAATATTGGCTCTGGAAAAGTTGCCTCCTAGTAAGAGGCTTTTGTGGCTCAGGCTATGCAACTTCCCCAAGAGGTGGCAGGGATAATTCAGCCCCAATCTGCAATTACCTCTGAGAGGAAGAAAATCTGATAGCTTTTGGCTCCTGGCCCAGACAAGACAAGACACACTGCAGAAGCAGCAAATGCAGCAAACATTGCAAAGCAGAGCCCTGGGCTGTGATCAGCTCCATTCCATGACTGACCTGGACAAAATGCCAGCCTGAGGTCAGGAGCCCAAAGCTGAAGGTGCAGGTGGAGTTTGGATGTGCAAAGCAGCACCTCCTGGGCTTGGAGACACAAGTGAGAGGGGTGTGGGGGTCCTGCAGGTGACAAACTCCCAGTTGTGCTTAATGGCCCTCCCCAACTGCCCCATGTGTGACACAACCCTTAGCAGTATCAAAAATGAGTTAAATGGCAGTGGAAAAAATTCCAAGCTGCTCCATGGAGAGAGCCTGAGGAGCCATCAGCTCAAACTGCCTGCCAGGACCATTTGCAGTACAGGACACTGAGATCTTTGGGGTTCATTCCTCATATTGGCACGTGAACAACCTGAGGATGATTTGGGTCTGTGTTACTGTACCTTTCCACTGAGACCATTGCAGGATTCAATGAATTTTAAAAAATGACAGATCATAGCCAGGCCAGTGCCTCCAGCTGCCTCAGCAGAGCTGCCCAGCAGCCCCACAGCCTCTCCCCAGCTCCACAGGGTTTGCCCAACACCCACAAATCCTCAGCAAAGGGACTGGGAAGGAGAAGCAGGACAATCCCCTCCTCACCAGCCACCTCACATCTGCAGAACTGCAGGTTCTGATGCCAGCCTGAAGGCAGAAATACTCATTTCTGCTCACTGAAGAGTGCACTGGGGTCAGGTTATCGTGTACAAGAGGAGCACAGGAGGGCTCATCAAGCCTTTATGCCCAATTATACATAAATGAAGCACCCGCTGCAGTCACACACACCTGTTGTGCTTCCCAAACCACCACAAGCACTTCCACCCAAACCTGTGCATGGATTAGCTGCACATCATCCAATAAAAAGGTGGGGGAAAAAAACGTGACAAAGCTCCAGAGTGATTAGGCAATGTTTCACGTGTCAGAACAGCAGATTTAATTCAAGTCTGGAATTTGTTAGAATGCTTTGACTAAAAAGAAATACAGGCTGGCAGTATGACAGAATATATTGTAATGGAATCTGCAGCATCAGATCTTTTCTAGGCAAAAACCACTCGTTACAATAAATTATCTAAAAGCATTAGTATTCATATAAGAGTCTGTGTGCATCCACAAAATAGGAGTTGCAAATACATTAGGTTTAAAACAATCTCAGAAAAACTCATTTTCAGTTAAGATCCCCCATATCCTGCCCTCTCAAATGACTGCAAAGAGCATCCATACACTCTCAGAAATCCCATTATCTCCCTGTTCTCGTCATAAATTCAGGAGCATTTCTTTGATAAATTACATTCCTTTCTATCATATTATTTTAGTAAAAAGTACATATCAGAACTCTTAATTAAAGCCCACACCTGCAAATTGGATTTTTATATATATATAAATGGAATATATACATGTGTAGAATATAAATATAGTGCATGTATGTAAAGATGAGATCAGGATGTCCCATTACCAAAACAGCACTATCATTTCTACAGCTCTAAAAGAGCCTATTGTGATCTGTGATTTATGTGTTTGTGGGAGCTGTGCTTGCCACCCAGAGCTCCATGCCTCCTTCATTCCTCTGGTTAAAATAGATTAGTTTTTTTAGTTTGTCTATGTGATAAGCTATTTTGGAAGAGTTATTCTTGTGTGGATGCCCTCAGTCTGAAATGAAATACTTTATCATTTTGATTTAGCTCAAAATTCCCCTATTCCACACAAGGAAACCAAAGAATAAACTGAGCAGCAAGTCTGCTTCCAGTCCCAATGTCCTAACTTTGATGTTGGGCAAAGTGCTCTCACACATCAGCTGATGTGTGCACCCTTCCAGGGGAGGGACTGCTCCAGCCAAGGGAGAGAGGAGCAGGGGGAGAGAGAAGTGTGTACAAACACCATCACAGGGTGCAAGATATGCCATTCTTGTTTTCTCCTTCTCGTGTTCATCACATCTGTGAGCAAATGCTGCCCTTGCATCTCTCCTGCAGAGCAGCAGCTGAGGTGTGTGTGGGAACACAGAATCCCAAATATCCAAGAGGTTTGGGTGCTCTCATCTCACACTTCCATCAGGAGCCCACAGTAGTTCCAGTGACTTGCCCAGGTGTAGTAAAGGAGCCTCTGGCAGTGTGGGAAATGAACCCAAAAGTGCTCTAAGTCCAGCTTTGGAACTGGCCTTTGCAATGCTCCCACTTAACACAAAATCGGCTTCTTTAGGAAAACTGTCACTATATTACTTCCATTTTATATTACTTTGCTTAAAATGAGCACATGCTGGGCATGTAGGAAACACGAAATTCGGGGAAAGCACAGAAAGCCAGCCATGCAGATTGGATTCATTCTGCAGGAGGCGATGGGAGGGCGAGCCCTGAGCCTGCAGAGAGGGGGAATGCAGTTCTGAGCACATCCCGAGCTGGGGCTGGCACAGGGACCCCTGGCACACCATGGCACACCGGGCCAGGGCACAGGCTGGCACGGAGCACAGAGATGCCTGCCCTGCACGCTCATCCCTTGGGCACCAGCAGCTCTGGGTGCCAGGCTGGGCAGCAGCAGCACGGGCAGCAGAGCCAGCCCGGTGTCCCCAGGACGGAGTGTCCCCAAGGGCAGGGCTTGGCACGCCGTGTCACAGGGGATGCTGCTCCGGAGGATGCAGGAGCGCTCCCACAGCCCCGCTGGGTCAGCCCTGGGCGGGTCAGCCCCAGGCAGGACAGCCCTAGGTAAGTCAAGTCAGCCCTAGGTAAGGAAGTCAGCCCTAGGTAAGTCAAGTCAGCCCTAGGTAAGTAAGTCAGCCCTAGGCAGGTAAGTCAGCCCTAGGCAGGTAAGTCAGCCCTAGGCAGGTAAGTCAGCCCTAGGTAAGTCAAGTCAGCCCTGGGTAAGTAAGTCAGCCCTAGGTAGGTAAGTCAGCCCTGGGTAAGTAAGTCAGCCCTAGGTAGGTAAGTCAGCCCTAGGTAAGTAAGTCAGCCCTAGGTAGGTAAGTCAGCCCTAGGTAGGTCAGCCCCAGAGCATCCCCGCGGGACACAGGCAGCCCGTTCACCTCTCCTTTCCCAGCCGGCAGACATGAAAAACCCAGCCGGCAGCTTTACAGCCTCTTTATTCAAAAGATAAAATGGAAATAAACTTTAGGATGACGTTAACTAAAACTTTCTGAAACCAGGGGAGCCGCAGACGATATTTCTGGAGCTGCCGCATCCTCCGCAGCGCTCGCAGCTCCCGCATCCCGACCCCCGCAGGAGCCGCTGCCTTCCCTGCCCCAGCAAACACAACAGCACAGCCCTGCCTGCAAACACAGCCTTGCCCCGAGCCCCAGCCAGCAAACACAACAGCACAGCCCTGCCTGCAAACACAGCCTTGCCCCGAGCCCCAGCCAGCCCTCCAGCCGCTCCGGCAGCTTAATTAGCACATCCATTAGGAAATGCTTTGCTCGCAGTAGTACCAAGCACAGCCAGAGCCCTCCTCGACACGGCACAGAAGGAAAGCTGTGGGGATGGAAATGAATGAAGCACCAGGGAGCCAGGACAAAACTTTTTGTCATATCTGTGGCCTGTGGTGCAGTCTCTCAATAATCAAAGCAGATTTAACAATTCACCCGGTTTCTATCATAGCAGCTATTTCTTCCTTGATTACATTTCAAGTTTTCTGCTTAAAAAGTTAGGACGTATTTTCCAAATACTTCCAAAATGGGCATCTAAACTATGCTTCAACCACACTCTTTCTGGAGCCAGACCATACCTGGGAACCACCCTAAAACTCCACCAGCAGGGCAACTCCTCCATCTCAACCCCTGCCACCACACCAGGAGAAATTGGTACATCTACAACCACCTTCCACCCCACATTGCCCCCCTCACACCCAGGGCAACAACATTATTGTCTAAGTACCTATTTTTTTAAACCATTTATATTGTTTTTACGAAGAACCATTAATTGTATACATCACTCAAAAGAAACCTGGAAAGCAAGGAGATCAAAAGTTTAGTGTTCACAATAGTGAGCAATTCCACTCAGATGCCCAAAATTTTCTCGAGGTTCCTTCTTACCTGAAGATGGCACAGTCACAGAAAAGACTTGAAGAAACTTATTCTTCTGAATTGAGAAAAATGAAAAAAAAACCTTACCAGTAATACTGAGCAAGCCTGCCAGAAGAAAATGGAAGACAAAAAAAATAGATGATTAATGATGCCTTAATCTTTTAATGCAATAATTTCTGCCTTCAAGGGACTTCTGGTAAATAGCAGAAAGTCTCACCAGGACATTCCCAGACGCATTAATCTCGCTGCTGGGCCCTGGCAGGTTCTCTGTGCAGCAGATTTCCATCAGAGGCTCCTCAGTGCAGCGAGGGTGTTGCTGGGCCAGCAGACAGACATGAGAACCTATTTCAGCTCTAAAAGCAGCACAGGTTCAAAGCCTGCTCCAGCTCACAGGGAACCCCATCTAGAGCTCTGCCACCCCCTACACACTGTCAGAATTCTGAAATTCCCGCTGTCCCCATGTCAGCAGCTCCTCTGTGCAGCCTGAGGGTATTTCTGGTGCTCCAGCATGGCATGCCCAGGCCACCTCACTACCCCTGATTGTGGCAGGACAGCACAGTTCCTTCAAGTGACTCACATCCTGCATGCCAAGCCTGTGGTCCATCCTGTCACGCCTCCCAGCCAGCAGGATGAGTGACAACCCACCAGGAGTGTTTCCATCACCCTCCTGCCTTCATCCCTGTGGGGCACATAGGTCTGAGGGTAGCAGACACAGCAGAACCTAAAGCTGTCCAAAGCAGGGTCAAGCAGCTCTGAAAAAAAGAGTGGGTTGACATGAACCCACCATGAACTGTGCTTTTCAGAGCACCTGTTAATTTTAGGAGTATCAAGTGATGCAGCTGAGGGTTGGAGTTGCAAGTCAAAGTTTCACACAAAATGCTTTGTGGTGAGAGAAGGGAAGGACAGGGATGGAGAAAGAGGATGGGTACATGCACATAGAGGTAGATTTTCTTTTGACACATCTTTGGTCAATAGACACCAGAAGATGATGTAATTTAATTTACTTAAATCTCCTATTTTGCACACATTTCTTCCCCTTCTACCCTGTTTCAGATAGCAGGCCTCGGGGGCATGGATTTGAAGGATTGGGCAGCAGCTTTACCAAACCATTTCACAGAGTTGCTTAGCCCCTAACAGGCAACAACAATCACTAAACAACAAATGAAATGAGGCACACATGAGTTTGGCAAACTGAACTCATGCACGTTGGCAAGAATCAGCTGTAAAGAGCTGCCCAGCTAGAGGAGCAGAGATCAAAGGGTAGAACTTTAGGGAGTGCTTCCAGGCATGCAGGTAATCACGGCAGAGATGAGTAACAGCAGGGACAGGAGACAGTGGGGGCTGGTACAGGAGCACCGTGAGCTGTGCTCACACCATCACCCCAGGCAGCACACGTGGGCTTCCAGGGCAGAACACACCCTGGTGACCATGGGCACTGGGCTGGCAAACCCTGCTCTGAGAACTGCCACCCTGCAAAGAGCTGCTCCTGGAAAACATCTCAGCAGCGTGTGCTGGGGGTTTGCTGCACTGGCACAAAACCATGGCCAGGGGCCCCAGCACAGGGAAAGAAGGGTCCCTGCAGCAGCTTGGGATGCTCTCCACACATCCCATTTAAACCAATAAACAATTTTACAATAAGCTATATAGGGAGCTGCATACACGTCTTACTTATGTACCCTTGGGCATCCCCAGATAGCTGCAAAAATTAGGGAATAATTTGATTGTCTCACATTCTGAAATCCATACCATGAACTCAAACCTTTGGACAAATGGCACCAGTGGCATTCTGCTTCTCTTGGGGATGCTGCCATTCTAATGCAGTTTTAAAATGCATGTTGCTGTTCCCACCTCCTCCATCTCTCCTCATACTTCCTCACTGCACTTCCCCCAGCCGTTTCAGCGCATCCCCATACATTCATTCATCCTCCTCCCCAAGCTGCCTCTATTGGATCCTGCCTTGTATTTGGTATCCCAGACATTTCTCTTCATGCCCAAGAATAAGCAGAAAAACAAACCTATAGAAGAACATAAATTTGCCTTTAAAACTAAAAACATGACCTTGAGACAGGTCAACAGTATATCAGTGTCTAGCTAAGGAGCATCCTTATTTTCTAACCCTTATTTGCAAGCCTTTGAAGGCCAGGCTGTGTGACCTGGGGGACAGAAAGGGTGAACAAGCTCAGATGGGCCAAATATCCAGCAGCAGAAAGACTCAGAAGTACCTTCAAGGACAAGAAATATGTTGGTGAGTGGTAGCAGTGCTTAAGGAGAATGCCCAGCACATATTATCAGGTGAACATTAAGGGACCTGTTCCACAAGAAAAGACTTTTCTAAGTTCCCAGAGCTCATAAACTCTAAAAGGTTCCATTGAGGTAATTTCTCTCCCCTCTCTCTCTCTCCTTTTCCTTTCCTGCCCATTCATATAACCAGTTTGACAAAATTGCAACTCAAGTTCCAGGCTGTGGCTGCTGAAGCTCATTTTCACGAGGCTTTAGCAGACCGCAGAGTGCCATCTAGACGGAGCAAGGAGGATGTGTTGCAGCCAGCCAGCTGCAGGGAATAAATCCTTCAGGGGTGCATCACACAATGCCTACAAGATGCTTTGCAGAACAGCTCTTTGCACACTGCAGATGTTTTGTGGCAATTTTTTTAAAGTACTAAAATCCTCCCGTGGCTGAATGAGCAATGGTCTCAAATGGCTTGTGGGATGAGATGAGAGCCCTTTTAGTTTAGCATTTGAATATTTATGCATTCTCATAGAGAAACATTGCGGCTCCTGATTTTTTCCAGGCTATTTAAAGATCAGATGACCACTGAATCAGGACAATTTCTAATTCTGGGCTTCCAGGCAGAGTCTCATTAAAGGAGACATGGACCTGAATGGGACACTGCATGCAAATTAATGAATTTTTAATGTATGTGCAAATATTTGCCTGTGGAGAGGTATTAGAAGGCATAGACTCCATGAGCTGTGGATTTTTAGCATGTTGTGGATTTTTTTTTTTATTTTGCCTATATCATAAGTGGAAAAACATTAATGTGAGATGAGCACCATGTGGTGGGCAGCAGCTGCTGCAGCAGAAGAGGCCTGCTCCAAGGGACAGTGTTCCCACAAACCCCCAGTAAGAAACCAAACCACATCAACACCAGTTTTCTGCTCTCCTGTGTCAAAAAACCAGCATTCTTATTTCTGTAATAGCATGAAAAGTCTCTCCTAAGCTCATACATTTCCCTCATACCCAGCTGTGCACTGCCAATCCCAACCACCCCACAGAACAGCAGCAGCTCCACAGCCCTTCACAAACAATGCTGAGATGCAGTGACCTCCTAAACGTGCTTGTGCAAGACTGAAATGTGCCTTTGCTGCCAGGACAGCCCTTCTGAGCTGCAGGATAGCCAGGGATGAGCCTGAGGATCAGGTCATCAAGGAGAATGAAGTGCCCACTGACCTGCCTGGGCAGGAAAGCAGCTCCTGCTGCCCCATCACCTTTGCTCAGTCCAGCGTGGAAATCACTCCACTGCACCTTTCTGCCTGCCCTTGCCAAAGCTCACAAGATAACCCCAGGAAAAATTCAGCAGAAGGCTGAGCTGGAGACACAGCAAGCAGAATAAACGTGTTCAAAACCTGACCTGTCACAACCCAACCTGACAAATTCACTGTTTAAATGAAGCAGCACTGAAACAGACCTATAAAATGGTTTGGATTACAGGGAACCTTAAAGATCATCTCATTTTAACCCTCCTGCCATGGCAGGGACACTTCCACCATCCCAGGCTGCTCCCAGCCCCAATATCCATCCTGGCCTTGGGCACTTCCAGGGATCCAGGGGCAGCCACAGCTGCTCTGGGCACCTGTGCCAGGACCTCTCCACTCTCACAGCAGCACCATCAAAGAATGCCTCGTATCAAGAGTCCCTGTTTAAAAGACAGCTGCACAAAGCTGCCCTCAGAAGCATGATCATTTCTTTGGGAGTTATAAAACCAGGCACTAGCACAGCAATGTAATAAATAATAGAATCTGGTGAATAATGCAAATAAAACATTTTCTCTTCCAATTTTTCATGTTTCTAAATATATTTCCTTCCCTTGCTGTCAGGCCTATTCTGCTTTGCCTTTCACAAACCTTCATGCAGAGCAGAAAAAAATTGCAGAGGACTTGGGAGAGAAGCAAAGGGGCTGCTGTCACCCCTGCCTTGTTCCCCCTTCCTCTGCCACACTGTGTCAGGATCAGGAAGCTGGGGGCTGCATTTAGATTCAACAGAAAGGCTCTCCCAGCCTGTAATTATGCTGACAGCTCCATGAAAGCTTTACTTTGGGTCTAATTAAGACTTATTAAATTTGAAAACAAACAGAACTTGGTTCTTTTCAGTATGATAGACCCTTTACATGTGCAAAGCAAAAAGGTGGCGGGGGGGGGAAAGGATGGCAATTCAAGGAGGAGGGAAAAAAAATTTTTAAAAAGAGGTTTGTGTCCAGCATTTTGAGTCAGGGCATGGAGCCCTTCATGAGCATCACCCCTGGCCAGAGGCAAAGAGCCTGACCCAGAGTTCCTCACCCACTGATCAGGGGCCACTTGCACATTGCTCCCAGTATACTGTGGTTAATGCTGTGAAGCAGAAGGGTTATTCAGCCCTTCAGAGTCTCTGATGGCTGAGAGATGGGACAGGAGCAGAGGCATCACAGGTTCTTGGGGTGAAGGGAGGGACTGCAGGACAGCTGCAGGAGAGAATACACAACCTGAGCTTGCCTCGGTCAACAGGAATGTCACCTTAGTTTGTGTACTGAATACTAATGCCGGTGCAGAAAAAGGACACTAAAGCAGAGTTTTTCAAAGAGACACTCCCAGAGCTGCACCAGACAGCAGCAGATGAAGTTCCAAGCAAAAGAGCAGGTTCCCACCTGGTGCAAGTGGATTTCCCTTCCCTCAGAGAGACACAGACAATAAATGCAGTTCATTCACTCTTTTCATAGACTCTTTTCTCACATTAAGAGCAGAAGATGATGAGAATGTGTGTGCTGAGCTGCAGTAAAAATCCATCCCTCGGCAGCACAGCTGCTGGAGTGCTAGTGCCCTCTCCTGTTCAGTGTGCACCAGCATTCCTGCTCATTCCACAGCATGTCTGCACGCCTTCAGAGGCTGGGGAAACATTCCCAGCCTGGCATCGTGCTAACAGCCCATTAAAAGTGGTATTTGGAAGGTTAAGGGAAATGTGAAAATGCTGCAGAACTTCTGTGGATGCTGTATCCTCGTGGCTGCAGTCCAGAAGAGTTATCACTTGCACTGGGTTATTTAGGAAGAAATAATTCTCAAACTATCCCATGTCATTATGTACAGCAGGTTTGCATCTTCCTTCCAGAGCACATCTTCAATGACATTCACTTTTACTCTGTGTGACTGTAACTTGAACTCCAGCCACTGCCAAATGTATTCACAAAGTCACAGAGGAGGAAACCAAAGCCAAAGGGGTCTGACATTGGGGTTTATCATCCCACCCTGCCTGGACAGTTTTCCAGACTCCTTACACTGTGATGGAATTACAACAGCACAGATTTATCCTCATTTTACCACGGCATTAAAAGCAGTGGTGCTGCTACAAAGTGTTTCCAACAGCTCTCCTCTCAGCCCAAGGATTTCTGAAGGGGAGCTGTGATGAAGTTTTCTGGTCTGATATTATTAAGCATCCTAAAGCAGCTGAAGGAATTAAAAGAATGAGTAGCAAACATTTTCACTATTGGAAGGTGGGAATATTCCCAGGGACACGGTCCCTCAGATGCCTTCAGAATTGTTATTGATGTGTCAACAGAAGGAACATGTTCTCCTCTTTGTGAATCACCACTGCCTGGAGGCACGCTGCAATGTGGGAATTCCAGCCACCAGACCACTACAATGCATGGAGGTCTCCAGCTGCCATCCTTGAGAGAACTCACACTTAATGACACAGGACAACACAACAACACAACCCTTAATGGCTTAAAACTAAGACTAAAAGAGCCCAAGGCTCCTCAAAACAAACTCAGCAAGGTTTCTGGCAAGAGTACTGCAAACTGAGAGGTGAAGGCCCCCCATCCAGACAGGATTTCCTAGTTCCTGACCTGTCCTTGTAACCCCAGCAATTACCCTTCCTCCTGCCTCCCCTCAGTGCCACAGGGCTCCTTTCCCCAGGGGCCAGGGCCACCCAACACAGACTGCTGAGACCATCTCAGTCCTGCCCAGAGCACCTTCTCCAGACTGACAGAGACAACTCTGATCAGCTGAACACACCGAGAGCAAAGAACACCCAAGATAAGCAGAGTAGGAACATGTTTAGCTCATCTCAGCTTTAGGAAGCTTACCAGCACCCTTGTGCAGGAAGGAAGAGCTCCTTGAGACCCTGCTGGGCAGAGCATGGCTTTGGTGGCACCACTGTCACCAGCACCAAGGGAAATTGCCCTACAGGGAGCCAGGGGTGGACAGAACCTCCTACAAAGGCAGGCTCTCCTCCTGGGGGTGCTGGGCCATCTGAAAGCTGAATTGCTTTAACTGGAGCAATACTAGTTTGCCCAGCTGAAATCCAGGGCTCAGGTGAGCTGGCAGAAGCAGCTCACCCTGTAAAGTCACTCTCATGTCCCTCTCACTGTCTCAGTTATTCTCACCAGCACCAGCATCAACCAGCAATGGATGACAAGAGCAGGGCCTCTGTGGTCATGGATGGGCAACCTGACGTGATGTGTTATTTCTTATATTTCTTGTATGTTTTCCTCCAAGTAAAACTAAGTAGACCAGACAAAATTTCTGATTAGGCAATACTAAAATATTGCCTAGGATGTTGGTGGCACTATATTCATACAGTATCTCACACCTGAAAGGATGTATTAACCTGTACAGTAGCTGAAATTAATTCTGCATGGTGTTCTGGCAGCCAGAAACAACAAATACAGCTGCTCTGCTATCAGCTGCCAAGTCTCCTGCCACTCCCCTTCTATAAAGCTATTTGCTGGCAGCTCCTGCTGGGACCAGAGACCTGCTGTGGTGTTGACAGGGGTCACAGAAGAGCAGGGTCACACTGGGTGCTACCAGGCAGGGTGACACCACAGAGCCCTGCTCCAGCCAAAGAGCAAACCTCAGAGCACAGAGCACCTGTGCAAGAGCCTCAGTGGTCACACCCAGGGGTGTCCACAGCTCCTCACGTGCACATTTGGACATCTCCTTTTTTTTTTTTTTGCAACTTAGAACTGTGAAAGAAAACTAATGTGTCCCAGTTTGGATGCTCACACAGAACCCACCAGTATATCAGGGTTTTTCCAATGATAATTTTGGGTTTTGTCAGCTCTTTACATAACATATGCTCACATTGCAATTATTAGGGCCAGATCTGGAACTTGCTGAAAGCCAGCTGGGAAATGGGGATTTATCCAAGAACAAGTTTTGGGACTCTTACCAAACAAGGGAGATGTTGCACCAAAGTAAACTGAAGGTTAGAAGACAATAAAGGTATTTCCACACCTCAAACTGTATTGGTTGGAGTCTAAAATGAGTTAAATGCAATGGCTTGTGGCTGTTACTTCAAACTCCCAGTTTATAGGAGCCCTACTACACCACCTTGAGGAAAAGCCCATCAAGGCACTTCCATGTTCACCCTCTGTGGATGTCAGGCAGACATGCAAGCAGGAAGCAATGACCCATATTTCTGAGCAGATCAGTCCTGCAGTAAATATGAAGGGAAAGTCATCCATCCAGGAGCCTACCTGTGTTGAAATGAACCTTCATCAGGCCAGTGATGGCCAGTTTCATCAAGTGAAATCATCTCCTCTATGTCAAAACCATCAGGTTTGGGGTGTTCTGGCCTGAAGCAGCAGCAGCTGAGCTGGAGCTTCCTGGAGCTGGTTCATGAGCTGTAGGGGTGGGTATCCCCTCCTGATGCAGGGCACCAGGCAGCTGACCCTGGGGAGGGCAGAGCCATCCCTCAGCAGGTGACACACACTGTGACACTCAGGTGGACACGTCCTCTGCAGCTGAGGCTCCTGCTGTGGCTCCACATCACACAGTGCAGAGCAAATCCAGAACAGGCTCTGTGCCAAATCCACCTCACAACTCTGCTCCAAGGGCTGCATGGCTGCCAAGGGAAGCTGCTGAAGGTTTCTTTTTTTCATTAATTAATCGATGACTTTAAAGCCATTTATGACACTAAAGGTCTCTCCTGAAATGTCTAGTTACAGCTGATGCCTGTACCCATCTCCTCTGTAATGAGCTTTGAGGTCCACGTGCTCAGGGTGAATTTAGGCAATAATCACCCCTGTGAAATGTCACAACACAGGAGAGGGATGCATTGAGGGACACCACCATTCCTCTCCTCAGTGAAGCACTCACTCCTCTTGGTTTTTGACCCAAAATCATCACTTTGAGGCATGATATAACTCTATAAATAAAGATACAGTGTATAATACTTCTGATAACCAAATTGCTTTCATAAAAAATTGCTTGCAGCCTCTGAAATCTCTAAATACCCAGAAGTAGAAAGCATTTAATTGCAGTCGGAGTCACAGATGGATTTCAGTCCATCTGTAATCCTTAAAGTGAGTAGTTATCTCCAATAGCTACATCCCTATTAACAAATAAGAAAAAAAGTCAAGTCCCAAGCACACTGAAATCAATACAGCTTTAAATGTACTCATTTGAGATTAATCTAAAACCCTCACACATTAAAAAGTGCCAGCTCAACATTTTCCTAGGAACTGAATCACCTTCCCCCCAGCCCCACAGGACTCCAAAGAGTGCTTCAGAAAAGTGGAAAATCTCCAAGAAGCCTTTAGAAATGGGAGGAAAAAACTCAGGGTGGCAACAATGAGTAATTTCTGCCATGGACTTCCAAAGGTAAGGGAAAAGCAGGGGCTAACCAAAAGAAAATTCAGGGAACTACCCACTGGGAAGAATATTTTCTTTCAAATTCACATAATTTTAAAACATGAAAAAATAAAGAAACCAAAACAATGTAGCAAGTCACCTAAGTAAATACTGGCATTTACTAATACTTATTGATTGTAATTCAATAGTGTGTCCCAAAACCTTGCTGTAAATACAGGTAGCTCTAATGTGCCCCACTGCATGCAGCACTACAAGTCACAGACATGTTCACTCCAGTATTATTTTGCATGTTTTAAGTCACGTCTCCACTCCTGAGCACATTCTAAGGTTTGATCAACCCTATGCTTACATCAAAAGAGCAAAAGGTTGTAGTAGCCGTGTGAGGAATCGATTTGTAAGAAATGGAGGCGGGGAAGTTACCTGCATGGACTAATAACTTTATAAGGCTTCCCTAAAGAATATGGCAAACCATTTGTAACTGTAGCTCTTCTAATATCTGATCCATAGTTCATTCTACAGCCACAGCACATGAAAAAATATGTCAGAATCTGTGCTCTAAGTTGCTGAAATTCATCACAATCAATAGGAAACCTGAAACAAAGCATAGCTGTCATTGAGATGAAAACACCTAATTCCTGCTGAGCCTTTGGTGGACTTTGTCCCACAACTGTACACTATGGACTATACAGATAATTTCAACACAGACTTATTTAAAGCAATGAAAAAATTAGAGGAACTGAGGAAAGGGAAGAAGGACAGAAAAGGTGAGGTATTGCTGAGTGAAAGCAGAGAAAGGAGGTACCACAGGGGGGCACAAGGGGGAAACGATTTACAGAATACGGTGCAGTTCCACAGCTTTGGCTCTACTTACATCAATGGTTAAAAATAAAAAACAGTTTAAAAATGTATTTGCTTATTTGTGGCACCGTTTTTCCTGTTATGAAGTCCCCGTGCATCTCAAAGGCCATTCCTTCAATCAGGAGGGTCACAATAATACAGCTGTGCTATTGATTAGTCAATGCCTGGTTCATCCTTACCAAGGGTGGCAAACAGCCCTGGCAGCCACTCACCAGCTCCAGGACAGACAGGAGGGATTTCACATTTAATATGTAAATTTTTTAACCAGGAGTTTGGGCTCAAAGCTTTACCTCACCAAGGTAGGCTCAGGAAAAATCCACGTGGTGACAGCACACTCAGCCAGGCTCCAGTTTGCTGCAGAAATTTGAGTCCTCTTTCCTGGGCTTCACAAACATGGGGTCTGTGGAAACAGTCTGTAAAATGGGATTTCAGTTACACCTGAGCTGGAACTATTAAAGGATTCCTTTTGCTTTGAAGTCCTTGGTGCAGGGCCAGAGCCACCGGTGCAGATTCAAGCCTTGCAATGATTTTGGTTTGAAGTGAACATCTGTTTCCCCCTATGCCCCTCAGGCTGGGCAGCAGCCAGCCTGGCTTTGGCTCACGTTCTAAGTGTGTGTAAAAACTTCTTGAATTGGCAGACAGAGCAGTTTAACACAAAAACAAAGGTGGCAGTACTGCCCAGGTGGAACACACGCCACATGTTTGCTCAGAGTGACCATGGCCATGTCTGACCCCTTCCACTCACCCTGACTGCACAGGGACTTTGAAACAACAGCCTAGGGATCTGCACAGGGACCTTGAAACAACAGCAAAGGGATCTGCACAGGGACCTTGAAACAACAGCCTAGGGATCTGCACAGGGACCTTGAAACAACTAAGGGATCTGCACAGGGACCTTGAAACAACAACAAAGGGATCTGCACAGGGACCTTGAAACAACAACAAAGGGATCTGCACAGGGACC